>BOPP01000107.1:3026865-3047352 GCA_017312745.1 Gryllus bimaculatus
AAGAGAGAGACTGTAGAGAAGAAAAAGGCGGAGGGGGGGCAGTTTAAGTTTCAGGCATATTGGCGAAAAGGGCGGGGGCCCCACCGGAGCCGGAGAAGGAGAGTCTTTTTGAGGGAAGGCCGGAAGAGGGAACGAAGGTTGAACGAAGGCGGAGGAGGAGTAAAAAGTTTTTGAGCGGGGGCGGAGAAGGAAGAGATTGAGGGAGGCGGAGGAGGGAGAGAGTGAGAGGAGGGACGGAGAGGAAGGAGTTGAGAAGCAGGCAGAGGGCAGGAGAAGGGAATCATGGGAGCGGTAATTGTGAGAAGGAGAGGGAGGCGGACGAGGAGAGTTGAGAGAGAAGGCGGAGAGAGGAGAGTTAGAGAGGCGGAGAGGAGAAGTTGAGAGACGGGCGGGAGAAGGAGAGTTGAGAGAGCGGAGACGGAGGTTGAGACGGAGCGCGAGAGGAGAGTTGAGAAGAGCGAGAGGAGAGTGAGAGAGGCGAGAGAAGAGTTGAGAGAGGCGGAGAGGAGAAGTTGAGAGAGCGGAGAAGGAGAGGTGAGAGAGGCGGAGAGGAGATTGAAGAGGCGAGAAGAGGGAGAGTTGAGGATGGCGGGGAGAGAGCGGAGAGTTGAGAGGAGGGCGAGAGGAGGAGAGTGAGAGAGGCGGGAGAGGAGAGTTGAGAGATGCGGCGGGTAGGAGAGGAGAGGTGTGTAGGGTATAAGCAGCAGAGGCGGAAAGGAGGAGGGAGATGTGAAGAGAGGCGAGAGGAGAGTGTAGAGAGAAGGTAGTACGATAGGAGGAGGGAGAGTTGAGGAGAGCGGGAAGAGCAGAGGTGAGAGAAGGAGGGACGAGAGAAGGAGAGTTGGAGAGCGAGAGAGAGTTGGAGAGGCGGCGAGGAGAGGGAGTATTTGGGTGGGAAGAGAGGGGCGGGGATGAGGAGAGGCGTATGGTGGGAGAGGGGCGGAGAGGAGAGTGAGAGAGAGGCGGAAGGAGAGTTTGAAGAGAGAGGCGGAGAGGAGGTTCGAGAGAGAGGCGGAGAGGAGAGTTGGAAGAGAGAGGCGGGAGAGGAGAGTTGAAGACGAGGCGGGAGAGGAGAGTGTGAGAGAGAGGCGGGAGAAGGGAGAGTTGAGGGAAGGAAGAGGCGGAGAGGGAGATTGAGAGAGAGGCGAGAGGTATGAAGTTGAGAGAGAGGCGGAGAGGAGCAGTTGAAGAAGAGAGGCGGAGAGGAGAAGTGTGAGAGAGAGGCGGGAGAGGAGGGAGTGAGAGAGAGGCGGGAGACGAGAGTTTGAGAGCAGAGTGCCGGACGAGGAGGAGTTGAGAGACGAGGCGGCAAGAGCGAGAGGTTCGAGCGTAGAGAGGGGCGGAAAGGAGAGCTTGAGAGAGAGGCGGAGAGGGAGAGTTGAAGAGTAGGCCGGGAGGAGGGAGAGTGTAAGGAGAGGCGGAAGGAGAGTTTAAGAGAGGCGGAGAGGGAGAGTAAAGAGAGGCTCGGAGAGGAGAGTTAAACGAGGAGGCGAGAGGAAGTGTAAAGAGAGGCGGAGGAGGAGAGTTTGTGAGAGAGAGGCGGCAGATGGAGAAGGAGCAGGAGAGTGGAACACGAACAATCGGAAGGACACCGCGTCGGGGTCGGGGCGAATAGGGGCGGGGATGGACGCGGGGTGGCGCTGCAGAAGCAGGCGGAGAATGGCGGGGGACCCTGCGGCGTCCAGAGACGAGTGGACGGCGCGCCGGGGGGCGCGGACGCCGGACGCGGGCTTGGCCCGCCCTAATGGCCACGCGCCGCGTCTTCGCCATAACTTAGCTCGCTCTCGACGTGTGCACAGCGTTATTAGCCCCATCGCCGCTGCCGCTGCTGAGGCGCGGAGGGGAGCCGCTGCCGGTCTGTTCTGCGCCGGGGGCAGCTGCCGGCTCCTCCGCCGCCTCCCTGTCCGCGCCACACCTCTGTCGGTGCGAATAGTGTCTCGTCCTCACTGCAATGTCTGCTTGACAAAATTTAATGAATAGGTCCGCCTTTACGACCAAGAAAATGAATTTTCTATACATGATTAAAAAGTTTGTTAGTAGTTTTATGATTTTTGGTTGATTTGAGTTGAAACTTAAAATTTGTGTATTAATTTTAAAAAAATACTGGAAAGGAAATTCAACTTACGTTCAAATTCGGGGTAGAATTAAATTCTTTTGAAGTCATTCTACCATTATTATTCATAATTATTAACCTATCATCAAGTTCATTATTAACTTATTTAGTACCCGAATGCATTTCGCAGCACTTCTTTGCTACACATGCTCAGATGTTGCCGTATGGATCTTATCAGCTTCCGTGCGAACAATCCACAATATGTTTTAAACTACCTTCCCCTACTCAACCATGGACTTATTGCATTGCACATAAGCATAGCTGTATAAGAACATTCGAACTCATGCAAGTCAGGAAACTCGGAGCTTTAACAATCTCGGAGAAATCGATACTCTAGAATTCAGATATTTCAAAAGTTATGGTTGAAAATGTAGGACTATTGTAACTGATGTCCGTTGTAAATGAGGCCTTGTGCCACACCTTCCTAAATTTGGTACGTCAGAGTTAAAAAGTAATAAAAAATAAAATAAAGGAAATCGGGTACCATGTATCTAATGGTAAGTTTAATGGTAGCTCAATTCCTGCTTTTGTTGTATTCTTACGACTGATTCTACTCATGTGACGCATTGTGTTTATATATCATTATATTATAGGTTATTTTAAAGGCACATTTTAAAAACTTGTGCTTTTGTTCAACATATTCCTTTGCTTCCTCATATTCCTTTAGAGTAGATATCTCTAAAAGCTCTGGAGATGATTTAACCACAGGTTCTCAACGTAAAAATACAAAGTCCTGATGGAAAGAGTAAATATTGAATGGAGTACTTTGGTGCTGGCTGATGACACACACAGATATTTGAATCAATATAATTCACCAACGTGTCACTCTTCTGGAATGCAAATGTCCTCTCTCATAAATAAATTTTATACAAGTTAAGATTAGTACTGTAATAACAACAATTTTTTTAAAATTTAGATGTAGTATAAACGATACACGCAGTATTTACATAGATTTCTGCTTAGTTCCTTCATGTATCACATCCATATCACGTTTCCATTTCACCTATTTGATCTCGCCACAATGTTGCAACTTCTTTCTCTCATGATACATTCATCCCCTTTCTGGTAATGTCTTCTGCTCTATTTGCAATCTTCATATTTCGGAAAAACCTTACTGCATTTTACCACTGATGTCCCATTAACATCGGCACCCTTGCATATCGCCATCGCCTTTTCTGTGTTTAAGTTCATTTCCTTCACAGGTCCAACACCCACCATGACAATTTCTATCTTTATACCAACTATACTATAAGTTGTAATATTTACAAATCACCGAAAACTTTTATTTTCTAAAACTACATGTGTCTGAGCAGATTTTGTCCATAATTTTTGTGCAAGCTACCATTTCACATGGAATGATTGCTTATCACAAGCCATATGAGATGCGTTTTCATCTAGTCAACAGAGCCTTCTACCGCATGATAGACGTAGTTTGTCTATTCGCAACATTTATTAGCTGTCCCAGGTTGTAGACATCACAGAATGTATCATCGCCCCCTTTTCTTAGTCTAACTGGTCCCCCATTCTGGATTGCTACAGTTACTATTGTTTCCATCGTCACCACTGTAGGATACATGAGAGACGCCGTTACACTACCGATACATCCTCTTACATGGGTAAGGCTTCTCACCAATGCCATTATCATAACTTCCTCCCCCCCTCTCATACCTTATTTGTAAGTCGATCCATTGCAGCCTTGACTCTTTTCCTCCTGGACAGTATTTCCGCAATATCCATTGCTCTCAGGAATCACTTCTTTACATACATCGCGCACGGCGACATCCCTGAATCCTTTGCCCGATCATCATCAGCTCTGTAACATTGTCCGAATCGCTGTTCCATCACCGGCACTACTCCGCCAACACCCCGGCAACACACGCTCTCGGCCGTGGCGAAGCACAACCTGCGCATTCACAACTCCATTCCGTAATCACCGTCGCCCCTCGCCCGCTGCCCCCGCGCCGCGCCGCGCCGCGCGCGCCGCCTTGTGCGTGCGTGCGCGCGCGCGTGTGTGCGTGGCGGGCGGCGCGCCCCACTTTCCGCCCCTTAGCGCTCCATTAGCGCGCGGCAATGGGCCGCGCGGGGCGGGGCGGGGGGAGGCACGCCCGGGGCTGCGCGCGCGACACGGGCGGGCGGCGCGGCGCCGGGGGAGGCCGATGGCGCCGGACGCCCGCCGCCCGCGCCGCGGCGGCGCCTCGCGGCGTGGCCGGGCGCAAGCTGCCAGCGCGACATGTCGGCGCGCGGAGCGCGCGGTAGTGGGCGCGTGCGACGCGGGAGCCGCGGCGCGGGACGCCATGGAGCAGCTCACGCAGTTCGTGTCAAGTCGTTCGAGGCGGGGCGGACAGCCCGCGCGCCGCGCCGTCGACTGGAAGAAGGCCGTGGGCGCCGGGGCGCCGCGGGCCCGCGCGTCGCCCGCCGCTCCGTCGGTCCGGGCGCTCGTCTGCTCGATTCGGCCACGCCTCTGCGGTCGACGGTTGGTCGTCCGGCGCCGCGCAGCCCGAGAGTCGGTTCCCGGCTGTATTCTCCGCATGAGGCGGGGTCTTTGCAAGCTCCGCGCCGTTCTCGCCCGGGGCGGCCCGCTGGTCGACGTGAGCGCCCTGCCCGGCCCGGTCCTGCAGCGCCGGCTTCCGTGCGGCCTATCGTGTCCCGGCCAGGCCGGCGCATCCTTGCGTGCGTGAAGCGATCGGGCGGGGTGTCGGTTGCGCGTGCTGTGGAAGACGGGCGGAAGCAGTGGTCATCTGCGGATGAGGGCGCCGGCGTCAGCTGCGCCGCCGCCCCTGCTGGGGCCGCCGCCAGGCCAGGGCGCGCGGGAGGCCCTGCCGCCGCCGCCGGGCGTCGCGCGGTTCGCCGCCCCCGGGCCGGCGCGCGGCTCGAAGCCGCGCAGATTGTGGGGCGTCGGTGCTTATCTCGGAGCCCAAGACAGGTGGGTGCACGCGGCGTCGTCCCCTGGAGCAGCCACCGCAAGACCCGATTGTGGAACGACAGTGTTTGTTGTGATTTACTGCCGAACCTTGAAAGATTCGGCTTGTGAAGGCACCTGTTGTTGTTCAAAGTCGTGTATATTGCGCTATTACTCTTTGTGATGATATTCTATCGTTATTTAATTTCGCGCGATTCATGAACTGCAGTTTGTGACGTTTCATTCTGTCTGGATTTAACGCGAATTTCAACACGTAAGATTTCTTCATTTTAAAGGGATGTTTATATCTTTGCTTCAATAACTAAATGCAACAGTCTTAAAAGAGGGTTAAAGTGCATCTAAACTCAGATCTAAATTTTCCCCAGATACACTTAGCCGGGTGCCCTTAGTGGAGTATTTTTTATACAACTTCCAAATTGTAATCGAGTATAAGTAAGACTGAATTCAAATAAAATTTGTTGATTAAATAAATAATAAAACATTTCATTGTTTCATTTACCAATTAAATGGTTTATAAACTGTTCCAACAGTCATTGAAAACAATTTTATTTCCCGAGAAGATTTTTCTGTAATCTCACGTGTTTAGGGACATAGAGTGCTTATTTCTCGCAGTGAATAAAATATAACAAGTGTCATTATTTATCTTATCCATTAAAATAAAACAGACCGCAAGATAGTTTTGATTTTGTTGTCTAAAGATTGTTTAACATTAGATATGTTATTTTTTTAAGTAAAATAATTGCAATAGTTATGCATTATTATGACATTCAATATATATTAATTATTGCAAAATTATTGCAACAGATGTTGTGTAAATTGCTTATTTAAGTACTAAATTATTATTTATCTTCAATAAATTGACTATTTCAATATACGTGAATGCTACGCTTGGAACATGAGTTACAGCAGAGATTTTCTCAGAATGAAAGCTTTGTTGTCAACGACCAGAATAATCTCCTGTAGTGTGTGGCTGAATTCAATGGGCCCATGTGCAATTGCGCGCAGCCCGTTGTGGCCCAAGGGGAGGTGAAGGAACGGCCGCCGGCGCAAGGGGGATGTTGTGGGGCCTTACCCCCAGAAGGATTCTAGCAGTCACTTGGAAAGGAGGCAGAGTCGACCTCAGAACCCCGGTGAATGGAAATCACCAGATAAGAATCCCAACCAATGTCGGGATTCGAACCTGGGTCTCTCAGGTCTGGAACCTAGCGCCCTATCACTAAGCCTTCGTGGATCCTATAATATTGTTTAATGCCTTTTATTTCAAATGATTATTTTAGCTGTATTCATCTAAAACTTAATCTAGTCACCGTCATTGACGTAATTTATTATACGGTATTGTTTACATGGTGAATGGTTTTCACCAGTGTCATCTTCTGGAACCGTTTCTCGAATGTTTGTGTTCGTGTGGGATAATGTATTCAGTAATTAACAAATTTTATTGCAGTGTCATCGTACTAATGATTGTTTTATTGGTGTAATTCGTTTAAAAATCGTATCGTTTTCACTGACTAGTTTCATATCCTTTCATTTATTAGTTTCATTATATGAGAGACCATGTGTAAAACTGACAGGGAGGAATTCAGTGTATAGTTATGTTTTCATTCTTCAAATTATTTATGAGACGGTTTTTATTATCATGGATTTAACATCAAGACCTGATCCACGTGTCAGGAAAAAGATTATAAACATAATTATATTTGATTCTGGAAATATATTGCAGAAAATTTGTAGATCTCTCAATAAAGACATGGACCATGTTTATATGTTAAATGATGTTTGCAAATTCATTAAATCATAATTTATTAAATAAATTTTGGATCATGTTCATTAAATCATGTTTGCAAGTTGTACCCTTCACATGAAAAACAGGAAGATTTGCCAACTTTCATATAATTCGTTTTAATTCACTTTTCTTAGATGACACGCATCCAATTTCTAGCAGCGACAATGATGTTATGATAACGAATCAAACGTATTGTAATAAAATGGGATAAAAATCAGTTTTAAATAGACTTATACTAATATAGTTTATAGACATTCTTGCAGATGTCACGTAACGAATTAGGAAACTTGCGTGGTGGTCACTGGTAAAGGTTGCTGTATTATTTCAATTAAAGTTGCATCTTGTATACTTTTCAAATTGAGCTATAAATATTATTACTCAATGTTAGGAATTTGTGTTAGGTTTAATTAAATTGCGTATAAAATGGAATTTGCACCGTCAAAATATTGAAAATAAATAAGATTTTGTTTTTTGTTTCTTAACTATATTTTCTATCAGGGACCTTTTATACATAATTGCAATTAGAATGTTAGTGATATGACATTTATGGGACGCTGAATTAAAAATAAAACTTCCATAAACTTTACTAAATTATCATTTTAAATTTACTTTATAAATGATGACAAAGTTGGTTCTATAGATTTTTCGAAAATCAATTTTGCTTCCAAACAAATAGAAATATTGTCTTTCTCTTTCTGTATTTGAGCGATGTTACACGAATTATGAATTAAGTTGGAATAACATTAAAGTAGAGTATTTTTATTGATTTTAAAATATATATTTATAGAATGGTAATTACTGGCGGATCATAATAATGAATTTTTGCAAATTTGCTAACACCTCAAAGCTGGAAAACTTGAGCGGAAAGTCGAATATGTTAATATATACAAGAATATATGAATATATAATAAAAAAGCAAAAATTAAGGAACGAAATTTAACTTAGTGAAATCAGGATGAGCAAAATAATTTGGCAGTTTTTTTCAATTTATTTATGATGTTGCATTTTTCTCACGAGATAAATTTAAATATTACTTTGTTACTATCACGAGAATCTGATGACATTACAGAAATTACTTAACTTATAAAAGCATAATAAAATAAAATACCTTATTTATTTTTCGGTGAAAATTCAGTAAACAACTTGCCTAATCGCCGTGAGTCTGAATCTACAAGACTTGTGGGTGAACAACCACTGTAAATACATGTTACAAAAATGAACGCAGAATGGTAGGCGTATGGTTCAATCGAAATTTGAAAATTAGAAAATTATAAATGTTCAAAGCTTTGAGTGGATGAAATATATTGGGATATCTATCGTGAAAAGTACTCATACGATTGCTTTAAAAAGAGCATTCTAGTGAGTTGTTTACTCTCTAAGCGAGTATACTCACCGGCCACCCCAAAGATAGATACAGCACCGCACATGAATAAAACAAACACAACTAGCTGGATTCGTAGAAACATTTTGGAAATTGTCAATAATTCTATAACCACTCCCTGAACTGTGTGTTACGTTTTATACCAGAGAGACATGAACCCATTCAATTAACATGAACCCGACGTAGTCTGTTCCACTATACGCAAAATTCGAGGTTCTACACGTCTCATCCCCAACGACTTGAAATCTGGGGGAATACAGAAATCAAACCTCGAAAAGAGTAATAAAGCGCTCAGAGCAGTCTTATTTGATTGATTATGCCCTGCCAAGTATACGAGATTGCATGATTGTACGTGCGGGAGAGATTTCTCGAAAAATGAAAATATTTGATAACTATTAAATATATATATATATATATATATATATATATATATATATATATATATATATAGCTTGATTTATAAAATTATAGGTCCCGGAACGCGGCTAAAAAATAATTATTAATTTAATGGAAATAGTAATATATTTATAATATAATTTAATAATTATTCTCGAGGTACAAAAACGTCGTTCCGTCGCGATCCGCCAGAAATAAAGCTCTGTGTATATACTTTTAAAATCTGTAATTATATTTGTAAAATTTTATTTAATTGCTGTTATCTTTTTAATTAAAAAGTAATATTTTCATAATGATTTCTATTCAGCTCCTCAAACTTAAAAGCAGTATGGAGTTACACGGATATATCTCTGTCTCTTCAGGAACATATGACCCTACTTGTCTCAAATGACCCTACTGGTCAGACCCTCGTTGTCGATGTCCCCATTACAAAAATAAGTTTTAAAAATCAAAATTTTGAATTTGACTTGCTTACATACTAGAGTCCTAAGAAAAGTCTCTCATCAATACATACCAGAATATCATATCTTTGAGAAATATAGCGTGTGGAAATATATTTTTCGTGATTGTTTAGATTGTGGAAACAATGCCTGCAGAATTTCAAAGGTTTAATAATTGTGAATATAAATAATTAAATTTAAACTAATGGAATTTAATCGATGAAACACAAAAAAGTTAAGATACGAGGAACTTTTTTCTCTTTTATTTAATCTATAGCGTTAAATAGGATTGATAAACGTATTGACGCAAATAAGATAAAGTAAAAAAAAGAGTTGGTAATTATTGTCGAAGTTGTTTGTAATATACCACTCAGTTTTCGTCATAAGTACACATTTGTGAAGGTTACAGACTCACGCTGAAAGGGGCGGCGCCCTTCATAAACATGCTTTCAGCGGGCGACGGGTGGAAACTTTTTGTTATGAAATGGGTAGGGCGTAATTTTTCCTTTAGAAACAATTTAGTAACGTTCACGTCAAATGTCGATACGCATTTTATCTCTTACAATCTACAATTGGTTATTATTGAATTATTCAATGCTGATATTAAACAGGCATCACACGTATTGGAAGCAATAGAAGTTTTATTAGTGGACTGATATGGCGAGGACGAGCAGTTGTTGAAATAGTTTCGAATATTTCCTGCTTTAGCATGCTGTGAAAGTAATATACCGAGAAACTGGAGGTTCTGCGTTGGCTATGTGCATTATTATTCAGAATGAAAAGCAACGAGGTACTGCACTGGGCACAGTCCTTATGATACAGTGAACTTCTTCTACACAAGCCTTTGGGCAATTAATTGCTGACATAACCGGTCTCATCGGCCTGTCTCATCAATTACTTTCAATTGTTTAAACTGGGTGAGTGCAAACATTCTGTTTTTTCAATAACAAATAAATAAAATGAAATATGCTATTCACATCACATTTAAAATACTTAAATTTTGTATTGTTACATATTTTTACATTCTTTTTATACATTTATATCATTATACATCTTTTGTTACCTTCTTCTAATAACATTTTCATAAATTGTATATATAACGAGTCGTAGTTTTATGAAATACCTAAAATTTATGAAAATGTTATAGGAAGAATGAAACAATAAATGATTTATGTATTTTAAATTGTGAATATTTTATTTAATTGTGATGTGAATATTTTAATAAATTGAAAGTGACTGTTGAAAAATGAAAGTATGGACATAAGTTATTTTTTAAAAAAATAATAATATAATAATTAAAAATATAAAAAATTGCAAACATTCTGTATTTATGAATAATGCATATGCGCATTGTTTATCATAATCTGTGTAAAAGTATTAATGAAAATTATCGTTAACAATGGAAAACTGTTCTGCTGATCAATGTGGAGTCATTTGTGGTTGATAGAGAAGTTAATTTTCCGATTTCGCCTTCTTTGCCTAAACTCAATACATGTGCTCTTACGTCGATTGTGTGAGGGAAGAATGTCACCATTGATTAGCAATAATAACTGCGAACTCGCATTTGTCAACAAATTTGCATTATTAAATTAAAGTGTAACATCTGCCAGAGGTACTTTCGCGTTGGGAATTTTTATTTGTGATACGCAAGTTCACATTAAAAAGGGATTTTAGCTAGTGGTGTTATAGAGTGAAACAGTCTCTCACACTAGTTAGTTTGCTAATCACTTAAGTCGAGGCTAGCTTTTCGATTTTGCATCACCGTCTTCTGATTCCTTCGTTAAAATTACAATTGTATTATCTTCTCCATTTCTGCCTCCTAATAATAGAATTGAAATGTCTTCAATAATATTACAGAAGAATAAAACATAGTCCTGTAAGATAATGTTCTTTGAAAAATTTGGAGCAATTCTTGAGAAAAAGTCATTTGGGTATTTTCTGAAAAATCATAATTTTGAGATCACAAAGTTTGAAAAGTTCAGTGACGTTAGGCGAAGGTATGACCCGAAAAGATTTGAGTTGTTCTAGAAATTTCATAAAACATCCTTTGAAGAACATGAACTAATAAATGTAACAATGTATATAAATTGACGATAATGTAAATATTAACACTGCGAGACAGATATCAAAAAATTAAAATTGTGTAATTTTTGCAGAAACAAAAGAATAGAGCAAAATCCCGTGTGTTATATTATATAGCACATTTAGCACTAGCCCTACTAAAAGTTTAAAGAAAAAATGGAGCTGGTTTCGAGAAATGTTGTTTTTGATATTTTCTTTTGATATTGCACGTATTTCACTCAAGGCAGGAAATAAACAAAACAGCAATAGATTATTTTCATTAATTGTACAGGAGAAATCAACATCACGATTATTAAGAGTAACTCAAGAAGGAGATATACCTGCTATAATCATCAGCGAAGTTAGAACAGCAATTGCAAACTTACAGAATTCACCAGGTGAGGATGGAATAGCAAATGAACTATTAAAAAATTGTGCCCAAGAAATGTTAATGATGATCACAGATGTCTTCAATGATATGCTTACTTATAAAACTTCCAAATCAATGGACAACGAACACAATTATTCTGTTACACAAAAAAGGCTCAAGATATGATCTTAACAATTTGAGACCAATAAATTTAATGTCAAATTTCTACAAGAGTTTCATCAAAATTGCCGCCGGAAGGTTAGAAAGAACACCTGATGAACAAGAACCATCAGATCAAGCAGAATTCAGAGCGGCATATAGTACGAAAAATGATCTAGAGACAGTGAACCAACTAATAAAAAAATTTAATGAATAAAATATGAAAGTATACATCACTCTTGTAGACTTCCATAAAACATTTGGCAGTAAAGTGCTCAACCCAACATTCGAAACTTTAAAAAACCAAGGAGTCACAAACAAACAAATATATTAAAATACCAACGGATATTTACAAACATAACTCTACAAAAGTACGCACAGACGTAGAAAAGGATGTATTCAGAACCAGAAGAGGAGTTCGACAAGGAGACCGACTTTCGCCCAAAGTCTTTACAAGCCTACTAGAAGAAGTCTTCAGAAACTTAAATTGGCACCAAAATGTTGGCATGTCAATAAACGGAAAGAAATTAACTAATGTAAGATTTGCAGATAATATTGTCATATCTGGCACATCCCATAATAAACTACAACAAAATCTGAAAGATATCCATAGAGAAAGTAAGAAGTTAGAACTTTAATTAAATTATTACAAAACAAGTTTCACAAAGAAGTTAATCGGAGAATAACCCTCACGTGGAAAACGTTCTGGAGGATTGCATTCATATGTCAAAGTCATATTCATAGTCAAAGCAAACTAGTGGTACAACAACAATACATACTTTCTCACATCATTTCTAAATTTGTAATTTTCAAAAATTCAAAGAATTAAACGCAAACAAAGACACCCGTCATTCTTTTAAGCGAAAATCTACGGACTTTTCATCAACGTCTGTCAAAGAAAAATTGAAAAAAAGATGCAAAAATACACTAAAAAACCAAGTATCTTTTATTTGTTTCTTATATCAAGCGATGTCATAAGAAACAAATCAAAGATACAAGATGCAGTACAAGAAGCTGAAAGACTAAAATGGAAGTGTTGCGGACATTAGGCAAACAGATTACCGATGGGAACGTAACAGATGACCAAAATAATGTTGGATCCGACAAGGCAGAACAAAAGATGGCAAGACAGCTTTAAAGAGACAGCAGAACAACAATGGACAAGACTAGCTCAATATACGACGATTTGGAAGTCATATATAAAATCAAAACAACAAAATATGGCTATGTAAATATGTTTAAGCAGACAGAATCCGTTAATACTCATTATATCTGTAAATTAATACCCAAAATTTAAATAATTTTAAAACTTAAGATTTTAAAATTGTGTGGATGAAATTGCAGTTGTAAAACGAAAACAGAAACGTATGTACAATAATCAGGGTCGTACAGATGGCCGTGATCGTTATGGCAGCCGTAGCGATCTCGGACTGAAGGATCGCAGCATCGATTTCCGCCTCGGACACGGTTGAATTTGTGTTCGTCTCTTCACCCCCTATCATCACCATATCATGTCATCTTCACAGTTACCTTAACGTTCAATCGAAAAGTAATCGCTAATGACCTACATATTTGTGCCACCTTAAATTTAAAAAAATAGGATTGTAAACCCAAAAACAAAGCAACTCTAGTAGGGTCAAATTGTTCTGTATTAGGAGGCAAACTACCTTTACGCGACAAAATGGTTAAAAATTAAAAGATAAATTTCACACAACATTGCGTGAAAGCTACTAAACGTTTCCAAAAAAAAAATACATGAAATGTTAATGAAGGAACTAAATATGGAGAACAAAGTTCGTTTGATGGAAAAATATTAATAGACGGACGGAAAGAATTGTTGAAAAAGACAACACTTTTTCAGTATCCGAAGGCCCAAAAACGTATACATCCGTTGGAATCTCGGAATCGATTTTTTTGGAGCATTACATAATTTTCTCTGTACTATGTAAATTACTCTGTGACAAAAACAGAGTTACAAATATCGATACAAGTATTTTTTAATTTATATCTTTATACGAGTAGGTTATATCTATAGTACTACGTTTAATCAACGTCAACATAATATAAATTGATCATGTCCTTAGGCCTTTCGTGTTGTTCTGGAGAGATCCAGCTAGAAATAGTCGAGTCGTGTTGTCGAGAGAAATCGAATGGGAGTCCCTCCGTAGATAGTTTTAAAAAACGCTCCAAAACGCGTTTTAGGTATTTGCCCAAAATTATTTTTTTTGATGATTGTTTACAAAGTTAGGTTTAATAATCGTCAATCTGATGAATCAAGTCGTAATGATTCTCGTAAACTGATGACGGAAAAATGTGATAGTTTTTATCAGCGTTTCACCAGTGTTCCCGTGGGTGCATTTATACTATAAAACACGCGTTTTTCTAGAATGCTTTCAGAATATCCCTGAGGGATCCGGCTAAGGATTGTTTCAATCGATTTGTCTTGTCGATAGGAATCGATTGAACTATTAATCATCTCTGTATATTCCGGGAGTCACAAAACAATGAAAAAGCACAGTTTTACGTAAGCATATTAGAATCATTTTGAATGGATCTTCAAAAAAAGTTCCCTACTAAGAAACAGAAAATACATAATAGGTGAGTCAATTGTAAATTTTTGTTGTCATGTTTGGAGAGTAAGCATGGAGATAATAAAGCATATAAAATCTGTCGGATCTGGTGTACCTCCCCAAATCAATACATGTGTTGTCAAATGTAATATCCATCATGGCGATGATGATGATGGACACGAGAAAGTAAACAGAAAGTCAAACCTATCAGATTTTGGCAAGCATTTTTTTTAAAAGATGATTTATTTCATACAAAATTCGAATACGATATTTCAAGCGGAAATGAATTCTGGCTTTCACATATTTTATTTGAAGAACATAACTATTATAATGTTTTCTCTTGGATTTAAAAATAATTCTAAACGGACTACAGTTTTCTTGTGACTTCTCAACATAATAGTTTAAGAAAGCTAAATAGTGGTGAATTTTCAGTTTTAAAGTATTACATAAATCATTTCATGAAAGAACAGTCATCAGTCATATGGACGAATCTTTGACTTCATTATGTAGTACTATATAATCGCAAATACCTATTAATGTTATTTACCCAAATTACAAGAAAATGAAATTGAGGACTCAAAATTTGTGGGATAAAGTATCTCTTCAAGAATGTTTAACTTTTTCCTGGTTTCTAAAATAAAAGCATAATGTATTTGACGATTGCTTAAAAAAAAAAAGAAAACAAAAGTTATTTAGAAGATTATAATTTTTGTATTTTTAACTGATTATGTTTACTTACTTACTGGCTATGTGTACGTAAGGCTACGTAAAAGTAAAATATCCTATATTGTGTTAGAATATAATCATATTTATAGCTTTTTCGTTCGTTTTCTGGCCTTAAAGACACTGGCCGCTTATTTTTCTTCTGAATGGTTTGTACAGAGGCAAATTATCGTATTATTTTTTCTCCTCTCAGTCCTGTTTTTATCTTGTCTTTACGTCCATTATAATTTCGCCCCATTGTGATGGGATTCAAAACTTATTCAAATGCCGTAAGGTACAGAAAACCTTTCCTCACATACTGTACTGAAACTAACGGGAAATGCTAAAATCGTAACTTTCAAGTATATTTCCAAAGGTGATTACGGATAACATTTTAGTGAAAAGACAGTGTATTGCAATTTTCTATAAATCATACGCCTTAATATCCGATAATTATCATGAACTTGAAATCCGCACGATTTTCTCCCGATCGCTTTGTAACCACTTTGCTTCAAATGTGTTTACATTTTCACATCCGCAAATTCATTAACCTTTATAAATTTTCCAATAATATTTATGACAAGTATATTGTTTCAAACTTAATTTTGGTAGACTTTTAATTTAGACTTAATATAGCTGTAGACTACATTTTTATTAGACATTTTTCTCTTTACTGGTTAGACATTTTACATTTTACCGTTTTCTGGTTACTACAGTTAGTTGTTTCCTGTAAACCTACTGACTTGAAGCACATAGTCATATAAAAAGTTAATTATACTGGTGGACAGTTCTGATTGTAACCTCAAATACTGACTTATTTTTTACTTTAAAGATTTCCTCCTTCTGCAGTAATATCAACATGCATGTTACATAATGATTATTTCTAAAAATATCTGAAAAATTTAAAGATTAATTTATCGATTCAAATATTCCTAAAAATATTTGAGAGTAAATAATCATAAACCCATGAACTATTAAAATGTATTTCCTATTGTTAAAAAAATCCTCGGACGTTTAACATTTTTAAATAAGATATCAGTGAAGATTACTATCAGACAGGAATGTTGTTGAACCTATTCAATAAATTAATACATTCAGCTACGGCCTTAACCGTGATTTTCACCAGCGAAGGGAAAAGAAAAACAATAATATCTATAATAAAAAATATTAATAAAGTACAAAGACAATAATTAATACAATGATTAAATAATAATAATAATAATATATTTTCATTTATAAAAGTAATAAATAAAAATTGATAGCATTAAAATAAACTTTTTCTAACATTGAAAATTGTTCTAGATATAAAATCGATAACAAAGCCATTATTTCCTTGAAAATAATTAAATGTACAAAGAATCAGAAGCGTACTATTTTATTTTTATAGTACATTTTTATGAATAAAATGTTTTATAATGTACTTATTGAAGAAAAAATATTATGTATAAAGGTTTTCGCGGATTTTTTGTAAATTAGAGTTTTCTTTTTGATATTCCTTTTTTTTAACAACACACTTTGTATACCAAGTAAGTCCAATCCATTGAGACGTTCACCTATCATAGTTAATCCTAATCTGGTATTACGTTTCGCAGGCGGTGAATGACCGGTCTCAACTCCAAGGAGTAAATGGTACGAGTAGAACATGCAAATTTTGCCTGGGAATTAATTTTAGAAGAATTAACTTAAAAAAATATGTATTCTTATTGTTATTTTCTTATGCAAGTGAAGTGAATTTTGAAGATTTTGGAGGATAGAGGAAAGCTTGACTATGCCAATGTACTCAAACTAACATCAAAAATATGAACAAATAAGTTTTAAATATGGTTTTGTATTTGAAAAGGTTATTACATTATGAAATTATGAAATAGATATTACATTACTGCATGTTAAATTTCTGCCATATATTATCCTACCCACTTTAACGGAATGAAATGCAGTAATGCAATGAGGAGTAATTGCTATTTATCATTTTGACATATATTCTGTTTGTCTTCCACCTTCAGAAGGGTTGCCGTATTTGTCGGTGGCGAGAATACAATTCGACATGCAATGCAATAATTCCACGTTCGTAATATCCATTTTAGCTCATGATGCGGGTCGTAATTTATGGCTTGTTAATGCGACTCCGAATATTAATCTCATTAATAAATTCGCCGCATTTCCGAATGGCCTCATTGCGCGTACGAAACATGATGCTGCGGTAGATTGTGGAACATAGATGCAGAGAAAGCCCGAATAGAAAATTGCATCAATAGATCATGTCTAGTTTCTCATATCAATATGTATATTTAATTACAGAACCTATTTTAGAAAGTTCAGGATATAATTAATTTTTTGCCAATTCATTTTATAATTAAGTAAATTCTAAGAAAGTAATTTATAAAAATTATATATATATATATATATATATATATATATATATATATATATTTTCTAAGAAAATATTATTAAAATAATTTAGTTTTTTAAAATAATGCAGACAATGCCTAGTAACTAAAAGTTTTTCGAAAGTAGGGTTAAAGCTGAAGGAAAACTAATACAATGATTGGTATTTTGCCCCAATAATTTTTCATTTTCTTCATTTATTACAAATATTATTCTTAACCTATTGCATGATAGAATGGTAATGTGTAAAATACAGCTGTTTGATTTGTAGGTATGGACCGTCGGTCCATCGATTAAGCTTCTGTTACAAATAAACAGAAGAAGAAAAACAGTTTTTCGTCATTCGCTCGTTTCTTTCTGTGCTGCGGCGTGCAGCAATGACACTACTGTAAGATATGCAACCTTAGTGTACACAAGATTATGTCACAGTGCATTTTGAATTAAATAAATAACGCACCTTAAAATGCAAAAAATTAGATTTTTTGGGTTGGCTCTCATTGGACGCAATTTTCTCTTCCCCAGCGCTTGAATTTGAGCCATCCTCAGGTTCATCCTTCATTCCTGGAAATGTCAAACATCCTTCCTTCCTTTCTGAAAAATTTCGATTGGCATCTCAAGGACTCTGAGAATACAATTTTCAGTTCGTCTTTGCTACGTCAATAACGAACTTCACTAACCGAAGTAAATCGTTGGTGTCCAGGTATTTATCAAAATTATCAACTAGACAGGAAGTCTACAGTGTGAAATGAGTGATGTTATTTACATCAACCCTGCATTTTACCCCTTTACTCTGTTTAACCTCGTTCAGACCCTCTCACCCCTCCTTCGCCACTCTTGGCCCCGTGCCGTTCCATCCTACATGCGTTCCGCTCTCACTGCCCTGCCCCGTAATCCTCCCTCTCTCTGTCCTCCATCCACTCCCTTCGCCACCAATCCCGCCCTACTTCTCTCTGCCTTGCAACGCCCTGCCCCTACAAAGTCCTTATCAGCTTCTCAATGCAATGCAGGTTGCATTAGTGCCCTTTTTGTAAAACAACATCAACAACAATTTTGGAAGAAACAATTAGGATCGCAAACACCCTTCTGTTTTTCTCGATCGATCAAAAAGTGTCCTTGTAAAATTTGATTGAAATCATTCGAAACGTTTCGGAGTTACGCTGGAACGAATACACACGCGCGCCTCCCCCACACACACACAGAGGGAGAGGGAGAGAGGGAGAGGAAGGGAGAGAGGGAGAGGAAGGGAGAGAGGGACAGGAAGAGAGAGGGAGGGAGGGAGAGGAAGAGAGAGAGAGGGAGGGAGAGAGTGGAAGAGAGAGGGAGGGAGAGAGGGAGAGGGAGGGAGAGGAAGAGAGAGGGAGGGAGAGAGTGGAAGAGAGAGGGAGGGAGAGGGGGAGAGGGAGATGTGTGTGTGTACATACATACTTACATATTACAGTTCAATTTATTCAATCATTGGCTATAATTGATGAGTAATTGTCGTGGAACTTTATGGAAGGTCTTTAGTTAATATTATCTTGCATGTCACGTGAATTGGAATAAGAATGAATTTTATGCTACAAAGCTGGGAAATAACATTTAGAACCACGTGAAAATGAATGAAAAGGAGGACAGAAATGTGCTAGAGAATAAGTATTCAATTACAGTAAATAATTTTGATTTTAAGAGAGGAAAATGGGATGAAGACTTTATTAGAGTGGATGACGAACAATACATAAAGATAAAGAGAGAAGTACTTATCTTCATAAAATTATAGAGGAAAAGACGGTGATCAGAAAATAACTTACTGAATAATTATTTAGAGACAAAAAGATTATTCAATGTATGTTGTTTAATGGAATATTAAAGTTAGGATTCAAAATTCGCATTTTGGTATGATATACTCTTAATGCTATAGAAATCGAGCCTGGTGAGTATATCAAGTGAGCTACCCACGATGTGTATTGGTAAATAAATCTATATATTGTATAAAAAGTAGTTTTTATAATATTTTCGTTGGAAAATAAAATAATAAATTTTTATCAGCAGTCAGTCGCGTCTGAAATACCCTTATTGAGCAAATTGCTGTATAATTTTGAATTATGAAACACTGAAAATAGAAAAATGTGGGGTATAATATCTTTAAGGGGTACACTGGAGGTGGAATACTTGCGACTGTAAAAATGGAGACAATGTTCCAAAAAAGAGTGAAATTTGAAAAAAAACATAAAATTTTGAAAATGTTAAAAAAATTAGGATATGAATACTTAAATACTTCCATTTTATTATGCTACGTTCTTCTAGCTGGTGCACATATAACTTCTTGTGCTTTGTCTTCCACATTTAATGACAATAATTTCTTAAAAAAATATTGAAATAGATAAAACATGATTTTTTTGTAACATGTGTAGATAAGTTATAACTTAGTTTAAGAAAAATGAACACACTACATTACGTTTTTGAGATTATACCCCTAGTGTTTAAACAAACTAAACGTATCCAACGAACTGTTGAAACCGTACATTTCTCAACGCAATTTCTTTTCCATACCTTGTAACAATAAAAAATCGCCAGAAATCGTTGTAATCGTGAAAAATTTTGTAGCATATTATGTTAGAAGATGAAGAGTATTTGAAGAATTGCAAAGTTGATTGTGATTTTCATGAAGCAAAACTGACAATTGCAAAGTGATAATACACAATTTTATAAATAATTAAATGTTTTTGGCACTTCGTATCGGCGTCAACGTTTCAATAAAAAAAGTTGGAGTAAAATTTTACAACTGTTCCGGATGTAGTAGTATATTTACTCTGGTCATAAAATCGTTCTTTGTTTCATTAATTGCACAATGTTTCATTCAATTCATCATATGGCATTAAAAATTATCGATACATAGAGTAAACAAAATTACCCTCATGTAATATACATAATCGGGAACGTTCAATTATCATTTGATGACTCTACAATATGAAATACCTTGTTTCCACCAATACAATGCGTTTTATTCATTATGACCTAGAGAGGACTGTGTCAAATCAAACAGACGCCAACAGGAGACGCCACTTTGTTTCCCCCGCGCAAAAATACTGCATTCCGTCAAGACTTTCTTCCTCGCAAATTCCTTTCCGAATTCTAACCAAATCGGCGCCCGGGACGCGAAAACAAGGCGCTGCGCTAACCCGGTTTCGAATTAACACTCCCTTTGCGAAGCGCTTTGGGGCCGCCCGC
>BOPP01000107.1:3050901-3075935 GCA_017312745.1 Gryllus bimaculatus
CGCGCCCCGCGCTCCGGGCGAGCGGCGTTTATTTTTCCGCGCCCACTTCACTTCATTAATTAATTGCCGCGGCGCTCGTGGCCGCGCATCAAATCAGCTATTTATCGCCGGAGCATTTGCATGACACTGCCGCCGCCCACACCGCCGCCTTCCGGCCACGCCCCTTTTTCCTTTTACACCCCGCCTCCACCTCGCCTCCGCCGACGCTCGCCGCCGGCGGCTGGATTAAGAGTTCGAGAGGCTCCGAGCACGTGTTTTCGCCCGGGGCGTGCTGCACGATGCTCTTATTTCCGGTGCAGTAATGGAATTATGTATTGCAGCCATCTGTATACTGGTGTTTGAAATGCACATCTTGATTAGGCGAGGATTTTTTTGATTCGGGGATTGTAGACAATTATGGAGAACCGCGTCATTTGTTTCCTGTGACGTTTGCTGCGTAATTCAATGAAGTGGGTATTGTCACGTGACGAATGTGAATGTCGATGGGGAGTGTTCTAACAGAGATGTTTAGTATTCAGCACTTTTTATCCCTTTTTACATCAACTTCCTTTCCTTATTTGCTAATTGCCTTACATGAATTCATTGCAAGTAATTGCAATGTAATATTTAAATTCATTGTAAATAAATTATGCAAAAACAGAGCTAAAATGGATAGGAAGTTCATGCGATAAAGTTATCACATTGGCGTACACGTATAATATTATTTAAATATTAAAGCACTCTTTCTAGTCTATTTTTATACTACATATTGTTTGAAACATATTATTTTTTGGTAAATTGTATATTTAATTATGTTGTGTAATTATGTTATGAAATTTACATTTATTATAGGTTTCTTAAAAGTGCCACCATGTTATACGTAGAGTAGCATTAAAATATATCTTAAAAGGAATAATTTTTTTTCTGAGCATGGTGTTTGAAGTACCCCCAGAATATGTATCTTCCGTAAAGCACGCTTCTTTTTCAAGGTGATAAAATTATAATTCTATCTTGTTAGATTTGAATAATTTTACAAAAAAAAAAATGTTCTTCAGTGGGGCAGTAATTACAAAGAAATTAAACTACCACTTCTTGGAAATTTTGAAACGCTTGGTATCAAATCGATAAAGTTCTGTCCTGAAGTTTTCTTTTCGAGTACTTATGAGCATTTTCGATCGTAACATATTATTTCAATATAATAAAATGTGAAACATATGAAGACAAATATAAATAATTCCAGGATATGTTAGATCACATTAGCAATGAATACTTCTTTTTATGAACAGGGAAAAACAGCGAATTGAAATATATATTCTGTTTAATAAAAGAACGCATTCTACTTTCAGTTCATTTAATGATTTAAATCACATGCTCCCAGAAATACTTTCTAGAAGGAAATGGAAGGTCACACACGAGTCGGTTCATCATTAATTATTCTTTTCCAAACCAGTTGTACAGATTTATCAATTACTACATTTTTTTACCTTCGGAGGCACCAACTAAACGCAAAGGAATTATGTTCGTGTGTGGACCTAAGGTTATAGCCCTATTCGAATTTAATTATAGATACCGTTAAACCCAGCGAATCCAAACCCCGCAAATCCGAAATTTCGGACAATTCGAACAAAATTAGGGATGTAGGAAAAATAAACAAAATCGATAAAATACATGTTTGTAGTCAAAAGAAAGAATTTTAAAATTACCGTAGAAATGAACAACTACCTATTGAAAGACGTTGTCCAAATAAAACGTTTATTGCACTGGTAACAACGGTATATATAATATATTTATGTTGCAGCAATTTTGACTTGGAGAAACTTACCAAATTGGTAATCTTCTTTTGCCGTAAGGAACTGAATCTGCTTGATGTTACGACGTGCTGATGCGATCGCTACGATACATTGACATTTTCTCACATCGTACGCAATGTTGCATTGTGTCTGGTAATCCTATAAATCTATTTGTACAATACATTTTTTTGGATTGTCCGAACATTTCCGAATCAGAACAGACCACAACCTTAATAAGTTTGGAAAACCAGGGTTTTACTGTATTGTAAGTTGGAATGCATTTGAAATTAAACTAAAAATATCCAAATTTCAGTAGATAAAATCATATCCTCATGTCTGCCAAATGTTTTGTGCAAAACAGCGTGCAAATAATTGTAGAACGTATTAATCAGAAATAAGAGAGAATTTTCAGACGACACAAGAAACTACACGAAACTATCTACTTCATTCTTTTTAGAAGAACTTTTCATAACACATATTCATCATATTTATGATATTACTGAGCGGTAGATCTGCGGACTTGTTACTCTCAGTTCACGAACGACAGAGTGCGATTCAGTATCAGAGCGTGCTTTTCATTATACTCGACGTCAATTAATTCTTCTGTAATATAATTAACATGGTTGAACCATGGCACAACTAAAAAATTCGAATTTTTAATTATGGAAATTATTTTATAATATTTTCTAATAATTATTTTTTTACATAACTCTTATGGAGCATTTTATTGATACTTACTCCTTAATTCATCTGTTATTATGCGTAAAAGTCCTGCATTTTAAAACCAGCGAATAACCTAAACTCATTTATATCAAAATTGCATTTTTTTCGATTGGGGCCAGTATTAGCCCAGAAATTATATAATTCGGTCATCCCAAAAGCATGTGAATCATCAAAAGTTGAATCACGCATTTGTGGTTTCTGTTGCTGGAATAGGACCATTTCAGGTTTGAATATATATGGGTTTTTATTACATTCTGAATACATTCTGAATTCTGGAAGTGTTGAATTCATGTACGGTAATAAAAATCTTTAAAGAGTTAAAAAAAGATATTAACGTTAGTTTTAAGATATAATTAATGTTAAAAGATATAATTTTGATCACATGTACGATCATTTATAATTTAAAGTTAATAATTTAATCATATAAACGCCCGTTCATTTTTCATCAACTCTTTCTTCATTTTCGCTCTTATCACATTTGTGAATGTCCCTTCTCAGCAAAATAATACATTTTTTAACGATCTCTTATTTATTTTTGTATTAAATTTTTTGGTAGTGGTCAGGAGGTAAGAAAAGGCCAAAGGCCTGACTCTTGCCATCAACAAAGATATTTATTTATTTTATGGTCAGTATGCCTTATCATCAAATACATTGGCTTTCTATATTTGTACCTTTCAGCTCAAACATCGGCTGGAGCAATATCAGCTGCCTTGAGCCGTGTGCCCGCCGCATTGTCCAGGGACGGCCGGGAACTTCCAATCATTAGCTTAGTTTTGGTGAAAATGTGACAGTATAGCGAACGTAAATTGCAGAGTTTATTAACACCTACCTGTTTATATTGGCATTGCCTGTCTCTAAATGCTATTATACATGGAGATTATTTCTTTCTAAAGTGGGATATCAGCATTGCTACAGACCCGACATAAGAATATGTCGAGAATAGCGACAAAGATGTAATGAAGTACAAAGAATTTAGTACCAACGTTTACTTCAGCTCGTCTTCTGATTCAACTTCAACTTCACAAGCTGCAAATTTTCTATTAAAGCAATGAGATACAAAAGTATTGCAACAAAAAAGATTGATCGTTGTAAGAAAACTAAACAATTAGGAAAATGGGAAACTAATATGGAATAGGAGAAATCATAATGATTTTTAACCATTATTCTAAATTAATGAGGACTAATTTTGCTATAGAATAGGAAGTTAAGTAAATAAAGGACTGTTTTATGTTTGGAAAATAAGACATTTGTTTACATCTGATACATCGTCTTCACAAAACGTACGTTTTGACAGTCGTTCATTGAAACACCCTGTGAAGTCACCAGATGTCACATCAACTCCCTGCTTCCTCCCGGTCACCCTCAATACTAAACCGGATTTACACGGAGCCAACCCCTCGTTCAGGGGCAGGGGGGCAGGGGTCGGTTCCCTTGGCGCCGGCACGGAGGGGGAGCCGGGTCCTCCGTCGCCACTCAAAGTCGAAAATAAAATACTTCCCGCGTCTGCAGGGGCCGCTTTTTCTCAAAGCCGAGAGTTCTCCTTATTTAATACTTCGAAGGCGAGTCAGGTCAGGTCCAGTGGCATGACAAACAGCAGGTGTCCGCGTTGAATTAATAATTTTTATGTTGTTTCTCTCGAAGGAACATTTCGAGCTGCTTGGCTTGTGCAGATATTCGTGTGGATTTATCTTGTTTTGGGGTCGAGAGAAGTTCTCTTGAAAAAGATACTCTGGAAGCTGGAAAGGAAGAAGTAAAAAAGAATTATTTGTTCTCCATCATAAATTTATGTGAAAATGATATTTTAAACTCAGTTTTGATGAACGTTGCATTGATAAAATGTTATCCCTGTTTTATGTAGGAAATATAACGGTGGATTTATAAGAATTAAGGAACAATTCGAATAAATACTAATTGAATTAATTTGAGAAGAAACATGAAATTTAAAAATAATAAATTCACAGAACGTATAATCTTAAATATTTACTTATGCAAAGAGTATTATTAGAGTTTGAAAACATTTTTCCTTGAAAATTTGATATTAAATACATGTGTTTTAAAAAATAAAGAAAAATAAAGAAAAAATAAAGTAAAAATAAAGTAAAACATTTTTTTAAACTTTTAAAAATACAGATACCACAACTAAAGAAACAGTAATATTTAAAATCATCGTATTTTTATCATTGTAATAATTTTCATCAGTAAGCATTAATCTTGAGAGGATGACTTAATATCTCATTAAAACATTTTAAACATACTAATTCTATTTAGAGTATCTTTATTTTAAAGTACTCATATAAATGAAATATTTCAATAGAAAAAAAATAGATACGCGGCGTATCTCTTAGTCTTTTCGTCATTTAACCTTCTATTTATACTTCTTTCATCATTAAATATCTACGTGTTTAAACTCTCTTCCACACCTAACATGTTCCTAGGAACCGCCTTGTCCTAGCAACGCCTTTCAGCCTGTCCCCATAGCTCCACATCGGTGCAAGTGCCTTCACAAACACATCCGGCCCTCGCTGCGCGCGCGAACCGTCCGCCCCCTCCCTCGCCCCCCCCTCCCGCTCCGGCCCACGCATCGATTCGCCATCGACTGCGGCGACGTGCGACTTTTTGCCGCAGCCGCTGCCACCGCCGCACGCGCCATGACGCGAATTTAATTAAAACGCGTCTTCTAAAAAAAGGCCGTGTTGATTAAAACAATTTTGCAGCGCGGATATGCGCGGGTTACTGATCGGATTTGCGAAGCGTCCAGCGGAGGGGGGGGCGGAGGGTGACCGCCGGTTAGACCAATGCTCTGCGCGGGGGAGGCGTGATGGAGTAGTGTGAGTGACACGTGAAGTGGCGCGGTCAGGGAGAGTCCGTGAAGGACACACCTGGGGACACGGGAGCTGATTTTAGAGGTACTCTATCTGAAAAGTCAGCAGGACGTGGAAAGTGATGTAGACGAGTGAACATGACTGTGGAACCGCCATAAGAATTAGCAATAACACACCGGCTGAGGTTGCTCAGGGAAGCAACTGATGTCACTGCGGCGCTTCTGACGGACAGGTCGTAGGGTTTTAGTCTTGGCGGTGTCAGGATTTTGGACACTAGTAAAAGAGCTACTGTGTGGAGGAGAATTCAGGCAGCTGGCTGCTTTGATCTGTTGCTTTTCGTAGTTTCTCTTACCAGTACAACGCAACTGTTGGAGAAGTACCCGAACAAACAACCTTTCCCTTGTCCAATCCCCACCCGTTATTTACGCGGACTCACATTTTATTGCACTTCACAACCACATATGTCGGGGCAACAGAAGCGAACTTAATCAAACTTCATAAATACTTAAGAATATATTGATGTGTATTGGCAAGAGTTCATTATCAAAATCCTGGCACTGGGTGGTCTAGAAATCTGTCGTTTATCTCAGAAAAAATCCTCTTTCCTTCTGAGAGATATCAAAATAATGTGATGAAAAAATGAAAGAAAGAAACTCGGCATGGGAAGACGAGATCATATAGTAGATTAGCGAGCAACCACAAATTGGAAAGAAATACGGATTTGCTGATATCATACTAGAATGAAGTGTGATTATTTTGGAGTGTGAAGTTTTTTACTAGGCTGTCCGGGTGACGCCGCGTCCATGGCGACCGAAACGTCGGCACCTTCGCCATGGACGCGGCGTCACCCGGACAGCCTAGTAAATACTGATTCCGGCCGCGGAAGCCTACGCTCTCACTGAGTGTGAAGTTGTTTAAAAAAAGATACATCACAGGAGGTAGCATGAATGAGATAAAAACGAAGGGGACAAAAGCGTACTCGATGTACGGAAACGAATTGTATCATATGATAAAAATCAAGTCCCAGAAGACAACTTGTGTACAGCATATGCAACTTCGAAGCCGCAAAACAGAAACTCTGCGATCTCAGGAAGGGCCGATGATGAATACGAACGCGAGAATCGGTAATTGCGGAGGAGAGCAGATGAGTCGGTGCTAGGAAGTCGAGCGCGCGTCAAAAGGTCAGTAGTGAAGCGCGCAGCGAGTCTGTGAATCGGCGGCGGCGAGGCGGCGGGGGGGGGGTGGACGCCCCCTGTTGTTGACCGCATGTGTGAGCGCTGAGTCGCTATACCGTGTGGGTTGCCGTGAGCCGCTGGAGGCCGGGCCCGGCCGCGCTGCGTCAAACCTGCGCTCCCCGCGGTCCACGCCGAAGCCGCTTGCACGCTGCCATAACCGCATGGACTCGCGCCCATGCCTAGTCGCTAGGCCTTGCCACCCGCGTGAGCGGTGCTATCGGATACGGAATTACACCTCTGGCGCCAAATTGAAACAACGAAGCAAATGCCAGGGTATCCGCTCAAGTATTCTTCTTGTTCACCGGCCGGCGACAGCATTGTACCAGACCCGGCTTGCTGCTAACGCGCTGAACGTGGGCGGACATCGGCTGCCGATTTTCCCGCAGCTTTCGTTGCGTTGCTCACGTTTGGGATGAATGTTTCTGTGACCCTCAATGAAACCTTCGCAAGCAAGAAAAAGTCTGTCGCATTCCCGTAGTGGTTGAACGTTTTAATTGAGAAATCCCTTTCCTCCACAAGCTATGTGGGGGGGTCTGGTCCCCAAATGGTATGCCTGTGAGGGGCTCACCGCTTCGCCCCCCCCCTCCCTTTAACGAAATAAAAAGACACCGCGCAAAAAAACCGCCGGACGAGGTACGCCGCGTCTTTCCGTTCACGGGGCGAAAGTAGATATATAAAATAAAATATCATATAATTGGCGTGAGATATTAAAATCTTCATTAGAGCGGTCATGTAAGCGGATGATGTAGCGAGGGTCGATGCGGCGCGGCGCGGCGTTTGTTTGCGGAGGCGACGGCGGGTGGCGGGCGCTTGCGCGGAGCAGGGCGGGGTGTCAGGAAGTCGTGCGCCCGCCGGCTTGTTATGGGGTGGCGTGGGTCTGGAACTGAGTGATAAATGGCCAGCCCCGGTGGCGCGAAGCCAGCGCCGCGAATTAAATCATGCGAGGTGGTTTACAAGAAACCACATCCGATCTCTTTTTTCATGCTGGCAATTTCTTAGGCCAAGACATGTAGTCTATAATAAATTATTGTATAGTAATTCCCAATGAGTCTTGTGCAAAAATAACGAAATGCTTGTTTATTACTTCCTTTTCAATTAGTCAATTATAAAAATGCTTTTTTGAAAAATGTATTAAACGAAAGAGCTTCAAAATGTGATTGCAAAAAGTAAGAAGCTCTTGCTATTTACCTAAGGAATTTAAACAGGCTAATAATAATAATAATAATAATATAATAATGATAATTATATTATTATTATTGAAATTTGATAATATAAAAATAATCAAATGTATAGCGATGTAGCACTTTAAGAAGCGTTTGTTCCGCCTTGGAAAAATCTTTCTGTTTATTGCCAGTTCCAAAACCTGATTTAAATAAAAAATTTTTAAAACGTCATTCTGATTAGTTCCTGGTTCACTAAGAGTGCCTCTTCATACATATTTTGGGTCGTATTGCTCTTTCGGTTTTTATAAACAAATAGATAAAACTGGAAATGTTTAGTCATTTCTGCCCGCACACATTTCTAAATAACTTTTGTGTTAATAGAACATTCTAATGTTCATTAGAGTACTCGATTAAGCCAGCCCGGGAGCCGACAGCCCGACGTGATAGACCCACACTGAGAGGTGGAGGTCTGCTTCCGGGTGGCCGGCTGGTAAGATTGGTCGTTGCCGTCATCCCAACAATGTTCGTGACCCCGGCACGGGGCGCAGGCGGGGGCGCGGGAGACCTGGACGACCGTGGGCGGCGGCCGGCGAGCCGTTTCCCATTAGCAGCAACATTTGAAAACTTCTGGCGAAAATAAAACCTCCTCGGCGGCGGGACGCTCCGGCAGCGGGGGAAAAAACGCAAATTGTCTTGCGTGTTTGTTGGGAAACGAAGAGAGGGCGAGGAAATGTCCCGCTCGCGTGATTGTCCCTCGGGGGTTGTTGAGTATTGCGGTCCTTGGAAGCCCCTTTTTCGCGAGTGGTGATGTGTTTGGGTCCGAGTCCGCGGTGGGAGGGGCGGCCCAGGGCGGGATGATTTGTTGTAAATGGCCGAAGTGCTGGAGACACATCTTTGGATACGTAGGAGGATATGTAAATGCCAGGTTTAAGTTAAGGCGCGTAATCACCAGATTTTATCGCAGACACGTTCCTCTACGTTAAGATTCGCTGATAGGATAGTTGTGCTTGCCTTCGTTAGAAGATTTTTTTACTTGAAGCGTTAGTCGTAAATACTAATTTTAATTTGCTGTGTTTTCAAGAGTAAAGATTATGAACGAAGCATTATACGTTTTTTATACTTTTAACATTTTGGCCAAGTCGATGATCATATGGTTGAAAATTATTCGTTTTGTTCATTTTGCGAAATTATTTTTGAGTTATTGGATCCCAGAAGTAGTACGATCAAAAATAAGATCATGTTACTTAGAAAAGGCAAAAGTAATCGTCATTACATATTATTTTAGGTATAAATATATTTTCTGCAGAGTTCTTGTTGAATTTATGAGATTTATTATACTCGTACTTCATTCGAAATTACTGTTTGCCGTGTTAACGGGTTGAATATAATTCAAGAGTGATTTGGGGGATTCGATTTTCAAGTTAGGAAGTAATGTTCATGCCATTGTCGTAATTCTCTAGATCCTCTGTTCAACTTCCTAGTAGATTTTTAAGAAAGTCAAGCTGTAACTATCATCAAGAATTTGAGTTTTTGCCAGAGTTCCGTGTTTTAACTTACATTCAGGGGGGGGAAAGGGATATTTTTTTTTTTTTTTGGGTTTGTTAAAAAAAAGCCAATGAATTTAATATCTTGTATCAAAGTAAGACCTACTTCTCAATATCGAAGGTCCTTGACACAGGTATTCGGTTTCTTGATTTCTCAGTTGTTTTAGGTTAATATGTTAGTTTTATGAATGTTGCACCTGAAAGTTTACCTGTTTATAATTATTCGTGGACTGTTGTAACTTAAACCAAAGTATTACAAACAGGATTTGCATTAATGAGGCAAGTTTCATGAGACACCATGTGAAAGTTATTAGTCGTTGATATGATTGTCTTGTCGAAAATGTTTAACATTAGAGAATGAAAGTATCTATAATCGTATTTCGCCTATATGCGAGGGCTCGGACCCTTAATTTTTATTGAGTATGTTTTGATACCCCTGCTATCTACTGTGCCACGTGGTCAAATTAAATGAGATTTTCTATACTCTGGTCCACATTTTTTATATGTAAATCTTGGATACAATTTTCCACTTCATGATATCAATTTTTTCATTTAGTTCTTTTCTGGATTGTTCGACACGACATAACTCCACAAAGCCAACAGTGGTTGTGTGTGCAGTTCGTAATGGGTTCGTCGCCAGCGAGTGGAGGAGAGGAGTTGACAGACGGGGTTTGTGACAGGGTCGGAGGCCGGCGGCGGCGCGGGGGCGGCGGCGGCGGGCAGCAGCCGCCGGAGGGCAGCGAGCGTTCGGCGTCGGGCGGCGGGGCTGGCCTGGCGGCGGGGGCGCGGGCCGGAGAGGAGACAGAAACAAGCAGCGCCACAGCCCTAGCCGCAGCCAACTGTCGACCCTGGAGGCAGGGAACTGAATAGCTAGGAACCTGGAGGGCCGGCGGGGGTGGGCTGTTCGGAGAACCGATGGAAAAGTCGTCACTAAGACCCCGGACGCCTTCATGGCGAGGAGCCGCAGCGCAGACGTCCTTGGGCTCGAATGCGAGGCGCTCGTGGCAGGGTGGGCCCCGCCCTGCCCCTACCAGCTCTCCCCCGCACATGCGCACTTTTGCCACGCGAGCTGTCTTTTACGCCTCTTGGGCTTCTTCCAAGTGCAGTTTCCCCGTGTATTTCATTTGACGTATTTTTTACCTATTTTTGGACGTGCCATGTTAGTTCTTCGTGCAGTTAGCCACTTGATATTCTGCTATTGCGCGAAGCATTCGACGACCTCACTGTCCTCGCTCGGTTAGATAATCTATAATGAAGTCTGCCTCCTCCTGCGTTCTTATTCCAACGTTACTTCGTTTTCTCCTGTTTTCCATTCTTCTTTCTTCTAGAGACCGCATTATACTATTCTTCTTTGCCTTCCTTCACATCCCTTGCCATTTCGATTCTCTGTGCTGTCTCTAATGGCTATCTTTAGACACTCTAACAGAGTTCGAGTCCCACTGTGACGGATTTTCGACACTAGCGTACATAGAATTAAGCAACTGTCTGTGAGCCACGGACCGATAGCGATCTTTCCTTCCTCTTTCTTGTCCTATCCCACTCCCTTAAACACATTTTACTAATTACGTGCACAAGGACTATACACATTGTCGGCGTCCCAGTGAATAGGTTGGGAGCTCGTACCCTGGTGGGCGGTTGCAAACCCGCTGGGCCGGATATATACCTGAGGAAATTTCCAGTGACGTGTTTTTGGACGGATGTCTCACACAGCCAGCGGGGAGTATTCACCCCGCCCAATCACCAAAGCCATAAAAACATTTAACTACACTTATGGGACTAATGATCATGGCATGTTTGATGAGCCCGGCCTATTAATCAATATAAATCAATAGAGCTTCTATCCTTGCATATACTTCATTTATCTTTCATAACATTCTCTACATTAATTGTGAATTTATTTCGTGTTTCGCGTACTCATGTTATAGTCTTATGTTTTCGCTATTATATATATTTTAATCTCAGCATTCTTTTGTTGATCTCAGCTTTCTTGTATTTAAAATATTTTGTGAGAATAATGTTACATTACATTTTCGCGTTTCTGTTCCCTTAGTTACATCTTACTGTTCCTTTAGTTGAAAAATTTTTTTTCGTACATCTTGAATATATACGGCTAAATTTATCTTATTTCTACGATGCGCATTAATGCAATACTTTTCATATAAAAACCGTCTTAATAAAATTAATCAATTCCTTAACATTTGTTCATAAAATTAATATTAGAGTTTTTAATGTTATAAAATAGGATTTTTTGTTAGAGACAGGTCAAATTATTTAGAAACAAGTCTCTGTTAGATCAAAAGTTTTTATTACATTTGACTTACTACAGATTAGAAAACAATGAGCTTATATACGTAATGTGGATGACTGATGAAAGAGAACATTCGTACTTTGAGGATTGCAATACAATTAATTTGAATATTTGTAGTAATATTTTATCTTGTCTATAGTATTACTTAATATGATTCATTATAGAAATATCTTAATTAGTGATATCAACTAGAACCAAATATAACATATATACATTTTCGCTAATAGAATCAGTAAAATAAATTGTTATGTGCTATATATTAATGATCTTTATGCATTATGCATAAGGTTAGAAAGCGGGATGCAGATGATGAGAGTATGATGTAATAAAGTCAGCAAAGTGACGAAACCTATAGTTGAAGTGAGATCTTTCATTTTAGAACGTCACCAATTTGTTCCATGGTCCGTTGTTCCAGAATCGGCGCGCAAAGATGTAGGAAACATGAAAGTCAAATCAGAAAAGGTAAGTGAGCTCTGCTGCATGCCCCAAACAATGCGTCCCCCCTCTTCTCAGCAGCTTTCACTGTTGCCCTAAGCTGTTTCCATCTACCCCCCATCCCATCCCCATCCCCACACTCCGCCTCTGCCCCACCTCCTCCTCATGTGCTGAAGTGCTTGCCTGTATTTAATTTTTGCGCCGGTAAAATTATTTTACGATACCCCTCACAATACCCTGAAAGAGGAACGGTGAATACCATGTATTCTTAATGTTACATCTATTTATTCAAGGCGAATCTTTTGTTTTACTTTTTGTAAACATAGGGCTCTAGCAAGGAAAAATATTCAGGTTGCAAATGATTTGACAAATTATATTATTATAATCGGGATAAATTGCAGTCCTAATATTTTTAATTTCTAGTGATTTTAAAATCATTTTCCCATATAAAGTCATTATCATTTTTACCTCTCAATTTATTTTATTTTAATACTTTCATTTTAAATTAAGACATTTTTTAAAGACATTCTGATTTTAATAATTATTTTCTCTTTCCTTCATTGTTAAAAAGGAAACAAATTCCCGTCTTGGAAAACGTTCTTGTGATTATTTATATCTTGAAATCGCTCAACCTACGAAATCTCTACAGGCCCGAAACAAAACTTCCGTTGTTACCACAGTTTCTCATCTCTGAGATAAGGCGTCCTTCATTCGACCTTGGTTCTTAATTTTATTGTAATACAATTAAGAATTCATGAGAAACATTTCCTACTTCGAGATTCTATCATACCGATGCATCATTCACAAAATTCGGTTTCAACCATTGGAATCTCTCCACGTGATTCGCCATGTAGCTGTAGTCAATTATTCAGGCTTCACATCCCCTGCAGAAGAATCCTTGCCTTTAAATCCGATCAAATTTACAAATCGGCTCTTCCGCTTCGTTTTTTACTACAACGTGAGCTTTCTTTCCTCCTCGGCCGCGGCGGTTCCCCTCCCCTGCGGCCCCCCGCCCCCTTCCGCAGTGACGGATGCCCCGCCGCGGCATTTAATCCCGCGGCGGGCTATTGTGCCAGGCGCCGTTATTAAACAAAAATACACGGGCGTCGCGCTGCAATTTGCATAGGTCATGCGCGGAACGTCTGCGTCGCGGGCTTGCGGGCCCTTCTACTCTCGGATTAGATCAGTTTTTAGCAAATGGGCCAGCCGCACCCACACGGGCGCGGCTGGCGACTAGGTCGCGTACGGGGAGCGCGCCCTGGCGAACGGCACAAATATTTATTTCCCTAAATTTTTGTACTGTAGGCTCGCGCGCCGGGGTGGTGGCGTGTAGGTGATCGGGGGCGGGCTCGCAGGAGCGCTTGCGCGGGCGGCAGAGTGGATATACATCAGTGTAGCTCGCAGCGCCTGTTGTCCTTGTGCGAGGCGCGTGGTGGCCTGGCGGGCAGGGGCGCCGCGAGTCAGCGCGGCGCGCCGCGGGGGGGCGGGCGGGCGGTAGGGCGTTGGTTTGTGCGGTGCGTAACCCGCGGGGCCGGGCGGGTGGTGCGGTCGGGGCCTTGCGGCGCTAAAAGGTGGGCTGCTCAAATTCTTTGGCGAGTGCATTAGACTTGGAGGGCGGAGAGGCCGCGCTACCGCGTCGCTCGCCGGGCGTTTTAAAGTCGCGCCGGCGCCTAAGTGAGCGCGCGCTGTCAATATACGCCCCCGGACGCGTCCCCCGTGCCCGCAGCGCCGCCCGCGGGCCCTGATTTATCTCCTTCAGCGGCGCCTCCCGGGCCCGGGGGGCCGCGTCCCCGGAGGCTGCCTGCCCGCCCGCCTGCCCCTCCAGCCGTTTTTGTAGACGCGCTTCGGCGATCACCGCGCCATCTATACCAGATTTCAATAGGTGATTGGAGAGAGAGTCCCCTGCCTCCTTTGTACTTCATTGTTTCGATACAAACGCAGCGCTTCATGAAATATGGGTTATTTCACATGAAAGGAGAATAATTTTTACCTTGACAATACGCTAGTTCTTGAGAGATAAATGCAAGTCAGAGATGGAGATTGTAAGTTCACAAATTCTGCGTGATTCACCTGCTTTTGAATTTATCGTTAACATAATGTAAGTACGTCTGATAATTCTTATTGCTTTAGTTTTTTAATTGAGAATAAAGAAATATTGCAGTTGTGTGTGTGCTAAAGTTCAATCCAGACTGCTGAATTTAATGAACTGTGAAGAGTGTGTGATATTAGTTGATTGTTAAGCTTCGCTATAAATAAAATTATTTTGTGAAAAAGAAATAAAGATATATTGAACTAGGTACGAGGAAATTTATTATGGAAAGCTTCATTGAATTACTAGAGGAAAACATTTTAACTGCAATTTCATTTGCTCTCACAAAACGTTGATCGAATAATTTTCCTAGACAATCCTTGTTCAATGATTAATTATTTATTAATTACTTTAGCAACGTATTGTGAGGGACAATGTCCCGAGGACTACTCCACATCTCGACCCCATCGATCAAACTCATTGACCACTTCGGGAATGCCTAAATGTGTCGGTTAATGAACCTCAGAATAACAAACGATCGAACAATGAAATTAAACCCGGGATAGAACAAACTGACCTGATTTCCTTATAAAGAAATATAAAACAATTCTTTTGAAGCATTTCTTGCGCATTCAGTATAATTATTCCAAATGTGTCTGATCTTCAAGTGTTATTTACTCTCACATTTCTATCACTGTACTTGTGGCACAGGTATGAGATATTATAGTGACTCAAAGTATGAAAATGTTTTGTGTAAAATATAGTCAGTTAATTTTTGGCTATTTACAGTGAAATTGCTCTACGGGTGTTGGAGACCGTTTGATTATTATTTTATGACTTATATTGCTTACAACTCAGCTTAAATTGAATGTAAATATTTCCCATATTTCTCAATTCATTTATTTCATCGAGAACGTTTGATCTAATATTAAAATTTCATTTGCTAAGACCTCTGGCAGTGGTGATGATAAAATCGTTAGAAACACAATAAAGCATAGATTTTGAATATCAAAATATTTTCAATTACTTTCTTGATTTCAAATTAACAATGGTGATTGATACATCATTGTTTCGTTTTTAAAGCAAAAGTTGCATTTAAAGAAAATAATACCTTTGAAAGTGAGCTATGATGCAAATATGTTATAATGTGATTATTATTATTTCCAATTATATAATCGAAATATAAATGAATATTCGAACATCAATTAAGAAATTGGATATTCTAATCATTTCTCTAGACCATGCCCTCATTACGTAAGGGGCCATTCAGTTAAGAGGACCATATAACAACTCAGTTACGGAATAGGTGCTGAATTTCCCAATTGCATTAAGGAAGGCGTCACTGCGTCGAGTAATTACACACGATATTGGCATCCATATTACATGAGCCAGTTCCCGTGAACGAGCCGCCTCATAAAGCAGCGCATCAACCCCCGACAGCATTTCCCACTCAGCGCGGCGCCTTCTCGCACTCGGCTGTCTGCCGCCCCGGAACATACGCGCCCTCCCAGGCCACGCGCGCAACCGCGTGCGCCGCACCTCCGCCCCCCCCCCCACCACCATCGGCACATTCCACGAACACCGTCACCAACGTCCCAATCGCCTCCACCAACGCCAGCACCGCCGCCAACGACTCCACTGGTACTTCTATCAATCCCCGAGCACTGCCATCGTCACCTCCAACACCGTCTCCATCTTCATCTCTATCAGTGGCACCATCGTGTCAATCACCATCGGCACCACCGTCACCACCAACGCCACCATCTGTTAACATCCGCCACCGCCATCATCGTCATCTCCAAAGTCTCCATTGCTCACATTCCACCGACGTCTCCATCGTCATCTCCTCAAATGCCTCTATTCTCGTCTTCACCAACGCCACGATTGTCATCTCCTACGCAACCATTTCTCTCACTTCAACATTGACACAGTCGTAATTTCCTCCAACACCACCATCATCACCTTCACTAATGACACCATTGTCACAACCATCGACTCTACCACCGCTGATCGTGGATCGTCCTGTGTCCAATCCATGTGTAATTTTTGGTGGATGAAGAGTGTTCTTGGAAGATTTTTCGCCGGGATCTTTATCTTCCTTTTCTCATTCCACACTTTCTCTACTACCATTCACATCACCATCACCATCATCATCATCATCATGATCTACTCATTAAATAATCACTTATCTGCGTTCATAACCTTAGTTCTTGAAGAGCCCGTAAGTCGCTATAAATAAATCTATCGTCGCCAACCTCTTAACTTCTGCATACTCGAACGACGACCCCGCATGACACCACCTCCGCTGTCTCCCAATTGTCAACGCAACCATTGGCGTCTTCGCCAACGCCCCCATTGCTCACACTCCACCAACGCCACCATCGTTACCTTCACTAAAGCCTCCATTGTCACAACCATCGACTCTACCACCGCTGATCGAGGTTCTGCGCCCAATCCATGTCTAATTTGTGATGGATAAAGAGTGCTCTAGACAGATTTGTCTGCTATCTTTTATTCTACACTTGCTCTATTATCATTCACCTCATTATCTTCATGATCTACTGATTAAATCACTCATCATCCTTCATAACCGCAGTTCTTGAAATAAGTCCATCATCGCCAACCTCTTCCCTTCTGCATACTTTCACGTCGTTTCCAACTTGGCACCACTTCGGCTTTCTCCCATGTCTTCACTTCCTTCGTTGATACCCTCATTATCACTTTTCGAAACTTATAACGTCACTTGCTAACGTCCTTGCCGCATTTTCATTGAAATAATCTCTTCATACTTGTTATGTGGCAATCGTACGTGTTGAGTTTTATTTCGCCAGTAGAACCTTCATTGCAACCAATAATAGTACTGCAGGACTCTCTCCATCGCTTTTGACGTCATCAATTCCTCAGGGCTTCCAGTAATCATTATTTTTGCTGCAAATATTACTCACACTGTGTGAGCTGTAGCCATCCGCTGATTGACCTTCACCTCTGACACATCCTCCAGAAAATAACCATTTCTCTTCCCCGACAACCCTGCAACCTGTCGATTGCAGAACACTATCCCAATTAATCGTCGCCAAAAACCGTTTCTGCCAAGGCAGACGGGCCTATGTAGTATCTCTGGTATTGTCATTCCGCTGATACCTTCTCATATTTCACAACTCATCTTCATTCTCTTCCCCACCCAAATCACTAACATCCCCAGAACTGTCCACCAAATGCAACTACACCGACATAGTACCCTGAATATAAATTGTCACTACAGTGTCACTACAGTGACTACAGTGACTCTGACTGGGAGGTACTAGGTTTCGAGTCCCGACGGTGGCAGGATTTTCCACGCGAGCTTCGTAACTAGGTCCAATTCAACCCCTTCCTGGAAGAGAATTATTGCGACCGGCTGATCGATAGTTTTCCATTGTTTCTGCGATCAGCAGCAGGCGAAAGCTGGAGTGATACTCACGGACCGCGCGCGATCTTTCCTTCGTCTTCTTTGATTTATCCTCACCCATTACTTCCCCACACATACATTAATATGCAGTGCTCTGCCACAAATACCGAGAGACCACTTGGGAAGTTAGAGCTTCTTCCCGCTGGGGCGGTGCCATGCTCGTGGGAGATACCTGGTTAGGAAATACCCCTCAAGTCGACGATATTATCGGCACTGGATGTTTGCCATCCAAGGGGGGGTGATCACCGCCAACTACTGAGATAAAACCATCACTACACTTTCGGGTATAAATTACCTTAGGAGTTGACGCACCAAGAATCATTAATCAATCAATTGCACTGAACCTCCACATTATCTTCTCTATTGACAACACCTACAATCATATTGTTACTTCGCCCAGTCACGATCACACCATCCAGGATCTCTGTCGGTTGCTACGTCCCTCATCCACCCTTCTACCACGCAGAGAATCACCATTCCCACTCTCGTCGCCAACGCCGCCGCAGCTGACGCAACCCTCGTACAGTCAGCCACCTCCTTCACTTCCACCTAGGCCCGCTCGCCGCCGCCGCGAACCGGCCCATCTGGGAAATTAGCCGCCCTGATGATGAGCCGACTTGAGAATAATTTACTGCGTCATGTAGCGGTGCGCCCGCGCCGCTGCTGCGGCGGGCGGCGGCTACGCAACGGCCGTAAGACCGCGCCGCGCGCGCCGCACCGAGCTCGGCTGCGCTAATCAGAGGTAACCGGCGCGTCGGCCTACGAAGGTGGCCGTGCCGCCCCCGCAGCCCCCTGTAATTAATTAACGCGCACCGCCCCCTGCGCCGCCGCGACGCCCTATTTCTGCGGAGCCGCCGCGCGCCGGCCCTCGGGCGACGCGCCGCCTCGCCCACCAGGCTCTTCGCTCGGCGAGGAAGCGCTAATGCAGTGCAAAACAAGGGCACTGGCGCCACAAGCATCTTTTTAACGTTTCGTATGCACCAATCCGCTGCTTGAGTTTCTGGGGCAGGTACTTTCAATATTTCTTCTATTGATCTGTGAAGGGAACTCTTATTTGGAGTCGCGTTCAAATCTAGTTGAAACATAGATTCCCTCTTTCTGTAATGCTTACTCACATGTCACTCTAGGCTTTTCTGCTTGGTTTTCGTATTAAGTTTTGTTTTGAATTCTTTTCATAAAAACATCAATAACATATGCACTATAATTAAATAGAAAAATCTAATGCCAGATTTTACTAGTGTCAATGACGTGGAAAGTTGGAGCTTCTTACCTCTAATACGAATTCTTTGCTATTGATAGAATAGCTTTGTGACACGATTTTTAATGAATTACAATACTCAATCTGTATTACGGTTAGATACATTATATCAATCAGTGGAAAAGTGAATACGCATTCTTGGTCGAAGAAAGTACTGTATGAAGCTGCTTTACAGCACGATTTGTGATTTATTATACATCAAACGTCTGACAACATAAAAAAATCCCACTGAGTAAACTATGCCCATATAATTTCGTTCAATGAGTATATAATTAATAAGGAATTAAACAATATTCATTAAAAATATTTTAAGTTTCGTGTTAACTGTTTCAACTTTGACTTATTTTATTTACTTTCTTACAACCTCCACGTTCTTGTTTTTTTCACTCGTCATTTGAGAATTAAATATTATTTTCCCTGGTATACTCCTTGGATTGATTAAAAACCTTCTTGTGTGAAATTTCTCTTCTGAGCTATACTCTTCAGGCTTGTACAACCGAACGTAACCCGTTTCGTGGGTACGTGAAATGTGTAATTATTTGCAAGAAGTGAAAGTTGTGTCATTACACAAGTTTTCGTACCATCAGGGAATAAGCTTACGTTTCTTTCATATAAAAAACATGAAGTATTTTCAGTCTACAACCTTGAAAATAATTCAACGGTAATGCTATTTAACATGGTTTTACCATCCACTAGACATTCATTACCTTTTTTTACTATGCTTGTCATGTTTTTTAAGATAAATATGAAAAATATAAACAATTTAAAACTTAAGTATAGTAACTATCGGTCAGGATTTCCAGAGCAGATCTACCTACTTCCATATTCTCTCAAGAAATAGAGTTTGCTTCGGACAATTTTTCAAAGAAAATAAACAAGTTAGAAATAATCATTTTAGGACTTATTGACTCCAATTATTCTATATATCTTTTATGGAACAAAAACACTCTTCCACAAATATTTTTACCCGATTATTAGATATTACATTCCGCGCAAGCCTTTCTCCAAAGTCTCTATAAACATTTTTTAGAAATTTCTAATGACCGACCTCGGGGTAGAGACAGCGTGTGCTCCGTAGCCGGTTTGACAAAGTATTGCTCCGGAATTTTCCTGGCATTGATCTGTAAAATCCCTTCTGCCCCACGTTCTTTATGCTCGTAAAATCTCTTAAACTACCGATAACAGCAGCCGACCGGCTGAAATTCTCCTCCAAACGGCGCTGAATTCAACACTAAACTGCGAATTTCGCATCTCTGCCCCTGGCACGTATCAGCGTTTGTGAGTTTTACCTGATCGGGAACTTGAGCTTCACCATAGTGACGTCACTATGGTGACGTTCGAGCTACCGATTGGATGAAACCGTCAACAGCTGATACCTACCATAGAGAGCGGTGCACAAATCGACTTATAATTGTTTTACATTTCCTACACCTTCGAAACTCAAGCCCTATGACCTCCCGGCCATAGTCGCTAAGAGACGTGAAGAATGATGAAGAAGATGTGAAGAATGATGAAGAAGACGTGAAGAATGATGAAGAAGACGTGAAGAATGATGAAGAAGACGTGATGAATGATGAATGAAAAAGTCGCTAAGAGAAGTGAAGAATGATCTGTGAGCTAACTCAGAGGACGCGATCGATGGGTGAAAGATAATGAGCTTCTAAAACTGTCAGTTTGCAATCAAATGATTAAATTTTGTTTCTATTGCATAACGTAACCTGCGAAGAGCGAACATTTAATGGCGGACGGCACAACCTACTCTTTCTTGAAGCACTGCTGTTGCATGAATTCAGCTGTGCCGTAGGCAGTTACGAACTGAGTATGGGTATTCTGTCGGTATGTGCGTAAAGATAATAACATAAATAAACAGAACAGTAAGTGAAAAATAAAAATATAAGAGGAAAAATAACCACAAGACAGAAATGCTACTCTGGCGAAGAGGTTGTAAACTTGCTCTGTTAATTAAAATAAGAAATGATGAAATAAGAAAAAAAATGAAAGTGCAAACAACCTTGAACGAGACGATCGAAATGAAACAACTAAAATTGTATGGACATATGAGAAGGTTGAAATCGGATAGACTTCCACAAAAAGTTTGAAAGTGGATACCAAATCGAAGAAGATACAGGGGAAGACCGAGAAGAACATGGAACATGGCAATAACTGAAGCCATGGAAAAAAGAGAAAACGATGTATGGCATAAAGAGGCACGGACATTGGGATACGGAAAACGGCCAAGGCTGTACAAAAAACGCTAAATAGGTAGATATTTGCATTTTTCATCATAATCGAAATCGTTTGGTTCGTTGTGTTTTCTCACGACTTCCTCGTTATCTAACGTCGCAATAGACTGCTTCACATGGCTGTAGCTTGGATAATTTTATTTAGTATTCTTTGCGCATTGGAAACTAGTAATACAGATGTTTTAATACTTTTCCAGAATTCCTGGGTATCTAACTAAACCATATACACCACTCACATGACCCGGGCTGCGCAATTTTCTTTCAAATTCTACCCGCATAGGAAATTAGTTTTAAATTACTTTTATTTTTTATTTTCCTCAACTTAGTGGGTTTCTATTGAATCCATAGACACCCTTCACATGGCCGGACGCTTCATATTTTTCTTTCAGTGTTGAAGACCTTGTTTCTTTCATATCTTACTTCCTTATTTCCATCCTTCTTTCTTCCGTCCCTTCCATCTTTCCTGCCTTCCTCCTTTCCTTCCTTCTTTCCTTCCTCCTTTCCTCCCTTCATTCTTTCCTCCTTCCCGCCTTTCCTTCGTTCCTTCTTTCTTTTCTTCCTTCCCATATTCCTTCTCTTAATTCCTCCTTTCCTCTTTACTTTGCTTCCTTCTTTACTACCTTCCTTATTTCACTCCATGCTTCTTTTCTACCTTCCTTCCTTTCTTTATTTCCTCCCCTTTTCACTTTCTTCCTACCTATATTCCCTTATTTCTTCATTCCTCTTTACTTTCATTCCTTCCTTCGTTCTTTTCTTTCTTTCTTCCTTTCTTTCTTTCTTTCTTCCTTTCTTTCTTTCTTCCTTCCTTTTTTCTTCGCTTCCTTCTTTCCTCCCATCCCTTCTTTCTTTGTTTCCTTCTTTCCTTCTTTCCTTCCTCCTTTTCTCTTCCTTCTTTCCTTCCTCCTTTTCTCTCTTCCTTTCTTTCTTCCTTCCTTCTTTCTTCCCTTCCTTCTTTCCTCCCATCCCTTCTTTCTTTTCTTCCTTCCCATATTCCTTCTCTTAATTCCTCCTTTCCTCTTTACTTTGCTTCCTTCTTTACTACCTTCCTTATTTCACTCCATGCTTCTTTTCTACCTTCCTTCCTTTCTTTATTTCCTCCCCTTTTCCCTTTCTTCCTACCTATATTCCCTTATTTCTTCATTCCCTCTTTACTTTCATTCCTTCCTTCGTTCATTTCTTTCTTTCTTCCTTTCTTTCTTTCTTTCTTTCTTTCTTTCTTTCTTCCTTTCTTTCTTTCTTCCTTTCTTTCTTTCTTCCTTCCTTTTTTCTTCCCTTCCTTCTTTCCTCCCATCCCTTCTTTCTTTGTTTCCTTCTTTCCTTCCTTCCTTCTTTCCTTCCTCCTTTTCTCTCTTCCTTCTTTCCTTCCTCCTTTTCTCTCTTCCTTTCTTTCTTCCTTCCTTCTTTCTTCCCTTCCTTCTTCCTCCCATCCCTTCTTTCTTCCTTCCTTGTTTTCTTTTGCTTGCTTGCGCCTGCCGCGCCGCCCCGCCCTGCTTGACGCGCCGCCGCGCCGCGCCCGCGCAGGCGGGGGCGTCGGGGGGCGGCCGGTGTGCAAAGCGTCGGCCCCCACGCGGGTGTTGGCCAGCGGCGGGCTGCTGCTGCCGCAGCCACGCGGCGGCGCCGGTCGCCACGCCGCTCGAGCCCTGCCCGCGTCGCGCCCTACGTCAGCGTGCCAGGCCTTCGCCTTGCCCTGCCGCGGGCCGCGCAGCCGCCGCCTACGACCGCCTGCCCTTCCCGGCCGCCGCCGCCGCCGCCGCCGCCTTCTCCTCCGCCTTCGACCCCGCGCTGCTCTCCGCCGCGCACCAGGTGAGCCTGCGTCGCTTCTACCTCGCAGCCTCCAGTTACGGCAACATCAGCTTTCACACAATGTTAATACGCTATCGGGCAAATGAAATTCGTTGTTGAGTTAGCCAAATTTTACATATTGTTTTATAGTACAAGACTGAAATATGTTTTTATTTTAGAAGTAAGTAATGCGTGTTAATTAATCACTGTTTTAATTAAGTTTACAACAGTACTAGTGGAGGAACAATAACTCATTCAAAACGTTGGCTAACTAAAACAATGAGTTTGTTTTACCAGCAGCGTATTAAACCTGGATAAAATGGCAATAATTAATGGATTGAAGATTTATTAAGGTCAATGATGTAATTGGGTAAATAATTAAGTTTACAATTATGTAATAAATATGTAAACAATAATTCAACTTAATAGATATTTAAGATATTTAAATTAAAATAAAGCGCACAAAAATTTCATTTTCTGTATTTAAATTTATCATATGCTCAGAAACGAGATTTTTCCAAATTGTTGTTTGTTCAAATGCATTTGTGGTGACGTTTTTGGAAACAGTAAGTTTGAAGTGCATAAAAAAACTATACATTCGTCGATTCGATTTGATTTCACCAAAACAAATTAAGCAATCCATTTCTTCAAAATTCAACAATTATTTGAATATGAGACAATATTCATGTGGCAATACTTGTTTCACTATTTAAATAGAATTGAAATCTGAAATAATAATTAATTATTTCAGAATTAAATGCGCCATACCTCAGTGCAATTAAAATGCGTGAAGTTGCTTTGTGTAATTAAACTCTGAAAAGTTGAATTGTTTCATGAATTTTTCATCATAGAGATCGCATTCATGATTTTGTAGTAATTAATGTAAATACAGTTTGAAAATTTCGAAAGTACTCACTGATTATTTTTGAATTAATTGTTAGAGCGCTTGCACAAACGTACATACAGTGAAAGTAGCAGATTGCTTCCAACAAATATGTGGAGGACAATATATTCGACGGATGTGCTCAGACCTCACACGGCGACCGAATGTGCGCTGGTTGTTGGATAATCATGTTAAGGATGGGGAGAAAAATAGTTGTATTGTCTTCTATATGCGGCTAAGAGGCCTTGTTTTGTAATCCTTTTTCAGTTAGCCTTCATATTATTTCACTCAGTATCACTAATTTCTCGTAATTCACCACTGCTATTCTCTACAAAATTTCTTGTTGATTATTGTTTTTATGTGTAGCTTTTGCAATTTAAACATATGATTATCTTTTTAACTACCCCCTATATGTTAACAAACTTCGTAATATTATCATTTTAAGAATTTTTTCAATAATAGATGGTTACAAATTTATTTTTACTGGCATTGATATTGGTTTAAAAGTACCTTTATGATGAGAATATAAGTAGAGAATAAAGTGTAAATGAACTTGCTGATGCTGAACATTTTTGTTGGTGTGAGTGTTCATATTTATTTTATTTCTCTCATTAATAGTGATGGCTCTAATTGGCGCTATTCTCATTCCTAAAAAAATTGAATAGGTATCATTTTAGATAAATTTCTTACTCCATATTGTTGTACAAAATTTCCTTGCATTTGTTACCATAATTGGTAAAAGTTAGTGCCTATGAATAATAATTAAATATAAATTAAATGCCCTTAATTATTTTAAATGATTTCAGTAAACGTCTACAGTAACTAGGGTTTGCAAATTATTTCCATTCACAACGATAAGCAATTATTGTCCTTACTTCACAACAACTTATTGTGATCTTCTGCGAAGATAATTATTAATATGTGTTATGAAGGAAATAATATTCATCTTAAGTCAACACATTTATAAGATTGTCTGAGCATTTTTATAATAATTTATATATTTTCTCTGAACTTTTAAATAACATTGTAACAGTTATTTCTTTGAAATGATTTTTCTAAATATTGCAATCGAACTCCATTTTACAAATCATTTTCTTATACGTGGTTTTATGTTTAACCATTCATACGTCTTATTAACTACATAGTAGTGCTTAATATTCACCACTGATTTAGTGTTTCGATGGGTTATGACGTGTGTTCCACAGCGTGGGCGTTGCGAGGATGGTCGACTGGCAACAGTCGTCGCCGCCCCGCAAATCGAAGCGAGGTCGTGTGGGGGCGCTTCTCGCGGCTCCCACAGGCGCAGCAACCGCATCGGGAGGCTCGGCGGGGGCGGCCGGCTTCATTAGCGCCTACCACGCTCCTGGCCGCTCCGCTCCGCTCCCGCCCCCG
>BOPP01000107.1:3077271-3096568 GCA_017312745.1 Gryllus bimaculatus
CTGGGGCACGCTGCAGCCGGAACCAGCTCTAAGCTTTTCGGTCTCCCAACATCTGTGTGTAGTGCAATGTATGCTAGTGTAAGTGTGTGAGTAAGGTGTGAGGATAGGACAAGGAAGAGGAAGGAGAGACAGCACGCTGTTCGTGGCCCGTATGTTAGGGTATTACTCCGGCATTCGCCTGGAGTTGATCGGAGAAGCCGCACACATACAGCTTAGAGCTTGTGCCGGCAGTTGCAGCGCCCCGATGGAGGGAGATACCTGGTTGGGGAAACCCCGCTAGCCGTCGTTAGGTGGGCGCCGGATTTCGCCATATAGCGAGGGAAACATCGCGGCCACTACACTTACGTTCACTACACTTACGGGACGAATGACCTGGTATTTGACGTGTCCGGAATCACTAAAACACACAAACAACAAACTGAGAAGCCCAAAAAACTACCGATCAGAGCAGCCAGCCGCTAGACATATCCCGAGGCCATTGTGTCTAAGCCTTCCATTGCCCTTTAACTGGCCCAACCCGCGCCCACTGTTACACCCTCGCACCGCGAATCGTCCTCGCTTGCGTCGCCGCGCCTCTCTACTCACCATCTGCAAAGCGGCACGCGTTGTACGCAGCGCTAGTAGCTGTCTCGTTCCACAACTCTTGTGTCGCCATTTACATCGCCCTCTGCCGCTGCTTCCGCCGGTGGCAACACGTCGCTGATCTGCCCCCTTCTTCTCGCTCTCCTTGTCCCTAACTTTGGGATTACTTCTCTCTTCGCCTCAAGCTCCTGTACCTGACTCGCCCTTTTTGTATCTCGCGTATCTGAGCCCCTCCTGTTACACTATCGGTTCCTGATCACCTGCTGCCGGAGTTGCTTCGTTTACTTTGCTATGCTGTAACGTCACTTCCCCCTCGGTCGCCCTCCCAAAGCACACCACTCATTCTCATTCTCCATTTGTTAATGACCTTCTTAGTTATTGTTTTAGATTACAAAACTTTATAACGCTATTTCAACATTCCTTAATAGCCAGTTACGGACCAACATATCCGAGAAATGGTTGAATCGATTATGAGTAAACAACTGTTGGCTTCTCAAGAAAGGAAAATAATGTCACAATTATTTTCAGATGAAGTAAATTGTTCTTGTTTACACATGCTCTTTATCTGCTCTAAACAATTTTATATGTGAATCTAATTTGTTATTTGCCCTACCATTCTGAATGAAAATGACTAGTATTAATATTTTTCTTGTCAATTTATTCGTTATTGCTGATCACGATGAAGAGGAGATTTCATGGTCATCCTCATACTAATATACTGTTGTAATATATTCTATATCAAGTTTTAAAGGGTCTTCAGTCTTCCATCAGTCAGAGTTCTTTATCGATCGGTAATAAGTTTACAATACCCAAGCCTCAAGCAGTACAAGCAAGTGTGGAAGGTCAGTCCTGCATTATTTATATGTATGCCAGAATCTGGGGATTTATGCTCTAGTTTATTTTTTTTATTTATTTTTTTTATTTTTTCATTTTTTTATTTATTTGTATTTATTTGTATTTATTTTTATTTATTTTTATTTATTTTTATTTATTTTTATTTATTTTTATTTTTATTTTTTATTTATTTGTATTTATTTGTATTTATTTGTATTATTTGTATTTATTTTATTTATTTTATTTATTTTTATTTATTTACGTCAAAAACAGTTAAAAACTGTGTATGACGTGGTATGGGGAGAAGTTAATTTGAAGTTAGTTTGCATAAAATCAAGGTAAAATAATACCATGTTCTAATAACCCGTGGTAAGGTGTGTCATATGATTTTTCTACGGTTTGTGGAATAAAGATAATGAATAAATGGTGCTTAGAATTTACGTAAATGTGTGCTAATCAACAGACAAAATAAATAAAGTATGGACTAAGAACCTATCTTCAGGCAACACATGATTTTTCCAAATAATTCGAAGTTTAATTTTATCGAAAATGATAAACATGAGTACATGTAACGTGTATCTTATTGAATTGAAATTAAATCTAAGCGAGCGATATTACAACGTATCATAGACACTCTGGAAGTGTTGGCCACGGTCCTCAAAAATCGAAAAGAAAATAAACGTCTCGATCTTTTCATCCAACCGCTTCAAGAACAGGAAACTTTGCAAGACTTATTTCTTGAAAAAAAAATGGTAACTTGCTCCATGTACTGCATGTTTATCAAAGGTTGATCTGTAAATACTTACATCGCTCACCAAAATTCAATGTCTTGTGAGCAATGTCTGAAAGTTTATTCAAATAATGGATGCCCATGTGAATCAAGGGTAAATGATCGTTTTAATAAAAGAAATTCAAGCGTGTTATGACTTCTTAATTAAATAGTATATTTCCTACATACAATGCGTCTGGTACGGGTCCAGCTTTTCTACATTGCTGACATGCTATTGACGGTTATCAGATTACTGAAAATGTATGGAAACGCATGGGCTAGAAGATTAAAATCGCAATATATTTTTAGACGATTTCTTCCATCGTGCAGTAGTAAATTTTGTAAAGAGGTGAAAGTCAAATAGTTTATATTACTTCATAGCTTTAACCCCAGCTCCTCCCGTATTAAAGATTTTTTTGTTTTATTTTAGAATTTCTATATTGCTCTATTTCCTACTCCGATTTTTCTCACTCCTTTTGATTGTTTCTTTCTTCCTTACTCATCCTTTCTCTGTGAATTCCAATACTCTGTTGAAATTCTTTCTCTCTGTCTTTCCCTTATTCACCTTTTGGGTTCCTCTGAATTTCTGTTTCTCACTCTTCTCCGTTCTCTCCCTTCTTTCTCTCCTCCTCTCTCTCTCTCTCTCACACACACAACCACTCTCACCACACACACACACATCTCACACACCACACACACTCTCACACACACACACACTCTGCAACACACACACAGTCTCACACGACTCTCTCACACTCTCTCTCTCTCACAGCACCACACAACACACTTACACACAACACACTCTCGCTTTCACACTCTTCTTCTATTCAAATAATACATAATCCCTTACTTCTACTCGTCCGTATACAGCCAATTCCGGCGTCTTCGCCCTCCTGGCCATCGCCTCAGCGTGAAACACGTTTGCCCACGCAAAGAGCTTGTGCGCGTCGCACAGCACGTTTCACCTGAGGGTGGAAAGGCGCGGGTGGCGGCGCGCGAGACGCCAGTGGCGGAAGCCCCGTTCTTGGGGGGGGGCAGCGCACGCGCGGGGCGTCCGCCGCCTCGAGGAACGTTCGCCCACAACGGCTCCAAGGGGTCGAGGAGGCGCCGCCCCGCCGCCGCCGGCCCCGAATTTAATGCGCCGGTTGCTGTTCATTCGATTAGCGACGGGCAGTACATGGCGCGGAACGCGGGGGCGCCCCCGCTCCGCCCCGCTGCCGCCGCCGCCGCCGCCACCGAGCACTGTCCGGATTGCGAATCAATAACGCGCGACGCTCCAGAAATACGTCTCGGGATTTATGAGGAAAAATTAGCGCGCACCCGGGAGCGAGCGGTCGTGGTGTGTTGTTTTTTTGATACGGACCTCCAAAACAGATGAGCGTAGGGTTGGCCTTTCTTTAGACTCGTTCACAATTCAATAACGCTGTCCGCATGTATCTCGGATAATTAAGTAAAGCTGAAAATGAGTTCTGGAAATGATTTATATAATGTACGAATGACAATATTCGCTTCTAGTCTAATGTGATTTTACGTGGTGAACAATGAGAAACGGCCAATTCTTTGATTCACTGCGTGATTTCAGAAGCATTGGTAACCGTGGGGACAAATCTCATTTGTTTTTATGTATGAGGAGCGTTCATGCAAAAACAAACATGTCCATCAGAAGAAAAGAATGAATTAGCATTGCAGTAATACTAATGACCGTCAAATGTATCTTCCGATGCCTTGATGCCGAGGAGAAAAAAGTAAATTTATCCCTAATAATTTTACTTGTAAACATACGAGGTTCAGGCAGAATTCAATATATCTATAACGTTGTTCTGAGCAATAACGAACATGTCCGTGTAACCAATAAAATGTCAAGATTCATGATCACATGACTACTTATGGCGCGTGGTTCATTGCGTCTGTGAAGTCTTCACATCAGCGACCTATTTTATTTATTAGAAGACTTGGATCTCAAGGACACAAACACTTTGAGTAGTATATGCAAGAACGTACAGAACATCAGAAATGTGAAGCGAATGATCATTCAGTAAACAATAAAAGTGAATAAGATTCACACAGTCAAAATTAATGCACAGCAATACGTAGTTGACACTTTGGAAACGTGGTTTTCATTAATAAATGTGGTACAATTTTGATTTCAGCAGATGTCACTTGAAAGGGGTATATCATTGGCAAAGAGAGATAATGTTGCAGGTCAAGCTTGGTTCATATAGATTTTAATTTCTTTTTAATTCTTGGTAATTTCTTTAGAGGGCACAAAATGTTTACATTAGCTACAGAAATTGTTGTAGAAGTTATGTCTGTTTGGAAAAATACAATACTTGCGGACACACTGTATTAAAATAATGTATTCCAATTGAATGTGACGATAATACTAGCCATATTTTATGAAAAAGCAAACGTGACTGCATGTGCTTCAGAAAAAAACAGTCAAACTTGCCAACAATCAGTTTTTCGCTGATTCTCAAAAATATGATTTGATGGACATGTTGAACGCTCCTCATACGAGATACAAAATATTATTTTTTTGTGTAGTACACTTAGATTTATTTGAGGTATTTAAATATCTGATGACATTGATACATAAGAATACGTAATGCCATTATGCCTCACTACTTAGTGGTTTGTTGTTACTGCATAAGATAATTAGATATTGATAGAGTTTTTAACATTGATATTTGAGAAAAACCCTAGTGAAGCCAGTAGATGTTACAATGTTGGCTTGATGCCATGAGCTTCAGTATTTTGAAAGAAATGTATGAATATTTTAATTTCTTTTAATCAATTTCTTTTAAATGAGTTTAACTTAACAATACACGACATCAATGCCTGATTTGATTAAAATAATGTACTCTTTTATATTGAACTGATCGGTCATATTCAATGAGTGTTTTTGATTTGAGCATATTGCACTTTTTATGTATTGTTTTTTTGGTAACTTGCTTCAGCTTCAAACCTATTGTTACAAGCTTTCTTCCTAATAATGATTAAATGACAATGATACACTCTAAAATATTTTCAATTTCTACTAGAACAGTTATTTTATTATTTATTTTACTTATATAGTAGCTCTCCTTCATTCAAATGATATATCAATTGGTTCATTCCCGTTTTGTGGTGTGTTCGGTACAGAAAAATACATATTTTGTTCATTTTGGTGTTTTACCATAATATAATTTACAATTTACAACATTATAGACCCGAGTGTGATCAGTTGATCTGACCTATCTGTATATGTTCATGTGACACATTCTTTCTAATCTTATCACGAAATGTTAGTATTTGTGTCTAGATCACCCTCCAACATCCTTTGTATTGCTATTTATTTTATCAGTCTTCTGACGCGTCCTTTGCTCAATTGAACCTTTTCTAAATGAGCCCGCCCTCCTGTTCCAGTACGCAGCGGCGGCGGCGGCCATGTCGTCGAGCGCGTCGCCGCTCGTCTTCTGTCACCCGCAGTACCCGGGGCTGGGGCTGGCGGCGCTGGCGGCGGTGCACCAGGACCGCCTGCACTCGAAGAACTCGAGCATCGCCGACCTGCGGCTCAAGGCCAAGAAGCACACGGAGGCGCTGGGGCTGGCGGCGCCCGAGAAGACGGCGTAGAGGCGCCCTCGCTCGGCCTCGCGCTCGCCCACGCCCTCGCCCTCGCCCACGCCGGGCTGACCGACAAGGGCGACGACCGCGTGGCCACCACGACGCCAGTGCTGATCATCAGAGTGACAGTGATTACGAGTACGGTGACCATCAGACACGATGGCCATGGTGACCTTTAGGGATGATCAATCAATCTCGTGTTGAGTATAGTTTCTGTTGATGACCTTCGTGTTCTTTGTGAGGAACGTCATAACCGTTATGGTAACCACCACTCATCGTGATAAGCATCATGGATCATAGATCTTGGATCATCGATCATCGATCATCGATCATGGATCATGGATCCCACGTTCTCCTTGATGAGCATCATCGGAACAAACCAAAGGAAACGTGACGAGCATCGTGGAGAACGCCAGTCGTTATAACGTGCATCATCAAAGCGTCGGTACCATGGCGATGTTCGTTACAAGCGTCATGATGTCCGTTTCTCTTCGTGAAGAGTAGCCATGATGACCAGGAGCTCTTCGCATCGTAGTAGCTGGTACGGCAGACGCCAATGTAACCATTATGCTCTTCACGATCAACATTATTAACTACTCCACACTCTCTGGTGAGCATCACTAAAGCTCTGAGGATCGTCGTGTCACCAACGGAGCACAGCGCAGACCGAGAGAGATGCAATTGTCACAATTGGAAAGCTTTAGATCTTCTCTGATATGGTAGAGGGGAAGACTCGTTTTGCACCTTTCATTTTCGTAATGTTTATGAGTATGGCTTTCAGTGCAGGTAAATGTCTTAATAGTGTTATAGTTTTATGACTCAGTATTTTTTGTGTTCTGATGAACAATCACTTATGGAATCACAACAGTATTCATGCACTTAGAAGGGGCTAATTTCTATCAATGAAACCAATAATTTCTGGCTTATTTATTTATTTATTTATTTATTTATTTATTTATTTATTTATTTATTTATTTATTTATTTATATACTATTTATTTACGTCAAAAGCAGTTAAAAACTATGACGTGCTATGAGGAGAAGTTATTTTGAAGTTGCATTACATTGAAGTAGATTAGTAGATTGAACGTAGGGGTTATGTCTGATCTGAAACTCTATTTTTGTCTTAGATTCATTGATCAACAGCCGTCTTTATTGAGAAATAATACAATTATACGCCGTGTATGTTTTTTATAAACGTTATTGTTCGTGGGCACTGAACGACTCCACATCCTCGCGTTTATAATGCTGAAGATGTGACCGACAATAGAGGACTTCTGACGATGTTTTACTGAGGTAGAAGACCAGTTAATGGTACAATTCAGTTTCCTCTCTCTTTTTATATTTTTAAATACTCTTACGTATAGGTTAAAGTTTAACTTATGGATAGATTGAAGCTAACGTATTCTGAATGAGTTATAATATTAGGAAATGCATTGTTTCCCCACTATCCTATTTCAATGTTTTTCCATGTAAATCTTTCTATACACGTTTTCAAGTTTGTTTTTGTGACAGCAGTTATTTGGTTTCTTGGCGCATGTGAATTTAGTTTTTCATTTTTTTTTCTGAAAAAAAAAAATGGTCATAAAAGTTATTTTCATTTCAATGTAAAGTTTATTAAAATAATTCTTGAGGTTCTTGGGGACTGTGACATCACGAATCACGATTCTTACATGACAATACTTTTCATAGGCGTTGATAATAAACTTTAATATCGGTATTACAATTATTTAATGCTAATAAATTATGTATCTAATTGTTCTAGCAAAGTATTCAGTCTACAGAACGTTAAGAATATTTTATGACTATATGTCTTTCGGATATTGTTGTTATTCCGTAATTACTGCAAGGCAGTTTGATGCAATTAAGATATCCCTTTTAACTTTTGATTATCTAGTTAAAAATACATTATCTTGTTTCAAGTTGATTGTGTACTGTAATATATCAACCGCTTATGACTTCACCAATGAATACCAAACAGCTTCTCAACTTTGGGCAGGGACCCGAGTTCATTTGTCACTAATCTGAAAGCTTACTTTTTATTCACGAATTACGAAGCAACTAAATATGCAACGTTCCAAGTAATGACGTCCAATGAAAAGTGCAACAATGAGTCTTATTCTACTGCAGAAGAAGTCAGCATTTCTTTTCCGAGCGTGTGTAAAATATGAAAGGACTTTAAATAATAGGTGCTTAATTGTCTAAGTATGTGATCTTACAGAGGAGACTGGCATCATGTGGACCAATAGTTGATGTAATGTGTCATGTACAGATGAACACGGAAATTTGATGCCATTGCTCGTAAAAATGTAGCATGTAGAAGAAGAGAGTTGAGGACAGAGTTCAAGCAGATATTCATATGTCAACTTCATCACAAAAAATGGCGCTAACAAAGAAGATTTACAATTTTCATGTTGATGGTAGGTATTCCGAAACACTTTTTGACATGCGCAAACTGTTTTCACAATTAAGAATAATGTTTTATCGGTTTCAATTAATACATCGATCGTAATAGTTTTTAGAAGCGATTTATCACCGAAGTACCGTGAAATGATTTGCAAGTAACACCTTTACTAAATGTTCATATATTATTAATACATATTCATAATAAGTTTTTTATGTACTTTAGAAAGTTTAAATTGCGAATTTTTGCCCTTTGTTTACGTATGTTTGCAATTTTCACTCGGCTAACGTGTAGAAAGTATTTCATCTTAAATTACATAACAAAAATGCAGATTTTATGTAACATAAACCTAGAAATTAATCTATTTCGACACAATCGGAAATATTTTAGATTACGTGGGTTCTTAATATTATTTAGAGATTAAATTTTTTTCTGAAAGGTAGTATTAGTTTATTTAGATTTTTAATTATTGTTTTATTGCCTTTGTCAAAATAGTCGTCTGTCAAAAAGCGGTTCGCGAAAGCAACTACAGAAGGCAGGACAGTTTCTTCGTTTTTTTTGTAGTGTAGATTCTGACGAATCATGGGGTAACTGTGTGAAAGAGACTGACAGAAGAGAAAAATGTGCGGCTTTCCATGCCAAAGATATTGTGCTGCAGCAGTCGATAAGTGCATTACAATTCGCTACACTCATCTGTGTCGTACCCGTAGTTAAATTTAAATGGTTTTGCTGTAAATAATCGTCCGCGTTAGGGTCATTTCAGTCACAAGCATGTGAAGTCGATTCAATGCGTTTGGGATGAGGCTGACTGCTATTATTTTGAGAAATTTTATACAAGGTTTCCAGCTGAATGGTCAACAAAATGATCCATTACACTTTGTTGGAATGCAGATCTTGAAGAATTTGTTTGTGTTTATTAACGAAATTCACGCTCTTCATGTTCTGTTGGTCTTATACATAATACTTTAAGACGTTTTAATAGACGCTAAGTAAGTGTAATGTAATAATGAATGCAAAATTATGCCAAAAAATTGGAGGATATTAGCAAGGAGTATTGTGTTATGATGACTTTAAAACAACATCATGACACGGCTTTGAAACAACATGACTTTATATTTATTGGTATATGTGCACTGAAGTTAATGGTTATAAATAAGTTACAAATAACATTTTTGCTTCTGTCGCATTTGATTATGTTTTGTCTCAAAATTGTGTTATCTGCTTCGTCAGTCAGCCAAAACTTGCATTGTCACGGGCCAACGCCTAATGAAACCAGTTTCAACATCTTTTTTGTTGTTAACTATTCGCGCTTTGCCAATTATTTTCTTATAACATTTTATGCAATTATTAATTTCTCGACATAATGTTATGTTATTTCTATGAACATAAGAGATTATCTAATGCAAATAAGAACAGTATAATTGCTGAAAATATGTACATATTCATGCCTCAAGAGCCTTTTAGTATTAGTTTGCAAATTTGTATATTATTGACGAAATCGTGAAGTTGATTTTAACATCAGTTTTCACTAACGACTGAATACATTTTTTTACGTGATGTTATTCCGAGAGCAGAAAGATGTGAAACATTTTCCAAGCGTTGTCCTTTGACTGGCATTCATTGTATAGTAGCTTCCAAAGTAATACGTCCCCGCATGCTGTAGCATTGTAGCCCATTGTGTCCATGTGTATAATATTCGTCATTAAACCTTTCTTGCGTTGACCGTTTAAATTGTTTTATTGTCCTTCAGTATAAACCTTGGAATCCGCTAATACGATATGATAGGATCGTGCACTACTGGACTTAAATTGCCGTTTCCTTTAATCGTTGTTCTGTTCCCTTAAACAATAAAATGTGAAATATATCATCTGAAAATTGAATGTTATATTCTGTTACACTTTTTCCACTGAAAACACACAATAAATCCATTTTAATTTCAGAAAACGTTCTTCAACTCTTCCAAAACGCTTAACAAAAAACTGTACCTTTCATTTTTAACACACATTTTATTTTTTTAAAAGCTACTAGTAAAAGCAGTTCTTTCTGTGCATGTAGAGCGTGCTAGAAATTCAATTTCTAGTACTAGTGCTAATAGTAACACAATGCACAAGTGTACAGATAAATCTGTAATGCAACAAAGAAAACAAAATACAGAAACATCTGTCTAAACCGGAACCTGTGGAAGCCGGAATAGTGTTTTAACAGAAAAGGCACACAGCGTAAAACGAAATCTGTTCAACGCGGAAACGAAAGTTTTTCATGTCCTATAGGGGTCAAAAATCTTTATAAATCGGAATTCCTACGAATGTAATGCGATTAATTTAATTACTTTTTTACGTAAATTGATTCACTAGTTTCAAAATGGAAATAGCAGAACGGAACAGAAAAAGTGTCGTTAAATGGACAACTATTCACAGAACGTAACCCCCCTATTCCAGAACTCTTTTTTTGTCCCGATCGATTCCGGTTTAGACAGATTTAACTGTAGTTTCGTGTGACCGCATCAGCTACTGCTGACTATTATGTATCATTAGGTGATTGTCACAATTGTACAAAAATAAATTAAAAGTCGGTAAATAATAAGTTTCTCACACGTGGTGAAAGTGATTGTATTTTGTTTGAAAAATTGCGCCACTCGGCCTCATATCGCTGCCATTCCTACTCGCAAAATAAATTTCACTACTCGTACCATAAATAACTATTGTAGCGTCACGTTGGCTGCTCTGCGTGGGAGGAGGGCACGGAAGCTTCTCGTACCTGAGAACTATAGCTAGTAGTCACGGCGTTAGGGGTGGTAGATATTTTTAGAGCCAGGTGGACGCAAGCTTGTAATGCAGTAAATGTCACGTGACAGTAAACCTCCCTCCCGCGCTCAACGGCGGTCACGTGGGGGTAAGCCGGCGAGTATAAATTGGGTCGACTTGCTCACGTCGGCGTTTTTGTTTCTCTTGTAAATCTCGCGCTTTGCGCAAAATTCACGCCCCGGCTGGTGCGTATTCGTGCGTTTAAAGGGGGGGGCGCACTCCAGGTGGGCCTTTCATGTACATGTGGTGTACCTACAAGATGGTACGATCGCGGCTGGCGGTCTGGAAATACCGGAAAGTGTGACGGGGTAATCGATACTTTTGTAAATTTTGTAAATAAAACATACCCGTCGAGATCAAGGATGAGCGGACGTAACCTCAACAACGTGGTTGCTCATGTTTCTTGGACCACACGCCTAACTCGATCAAAAACTAATAAATATGTTTCTGATCATTGTCTTATCCTGGTGCTGGAGTGGGGGGGGGTGCTTCCTTTACCCCCTCCTCCGGGATCCATCACTAGTTACGCGGTACTATTCATTTGAGCGCCGGCTCGTTTTAAACAACATTGTGTGTATATTAGGAAAGTATTATATATTTCGGATGGAACTAATGAATAATTACTTCTGTAAGAGATAGAACTTTCAACTTCTCTGAATCCGTGTTAAGATCTGATCGGCGACGGTCTGTGCTCGGAAAATTCTTAAGGAGAAATCATTGAACATACTTACATATTTTCCTTTTGCTGATATATTTTGAAAAAAAAATACACATGTATGAACATATTTTCCTTGTTTTATTACAATAAATTACGTTCCCTAATGAGCTGGTTTAAAAAATATTTAAATAATCGATATTTTTTTTTATATTATATTCGTAGAGACAGATCACATCACTGTTCGTGTAAAATCAATTTTAGTTTCCTTATGACATTCGTAAAATATATCTTAACTTTTTCTTCTTCTTCTTCTTTAATTTTATTACGTATTGTATTTACCATCCCCCCAAAAAAGTGTAGAACATAAATACTTCTTTGATTTTTCGTTATTTTCAGCTTATTATATGAAAACAATTCGGGAGACAATGTGGATTCTCTGAGTCATACTGTATATTCCTCACAATTATTTATGTGGCAAAAAACAGCAAAATGTGGACAAAAAGATATATCACTCACACTTCGATACATTAAAACAGTAACCATAGATGAACAAAGACATCAGTCGCATCTAACCTAGATTCCATTCTACACCTTAACACTTACTCGTGTTAGGGTGTTGAATCTCGGTAAGCGAAAGCCCGAACTTGCTGGGGTTTCGCCGAGCACCGGGGCCTGATGCGCGAACATCCGTCTCTCCTCTTCCGCGCCGCTTATTTCATTTCCGGTGGGAAGGCGCTCCGCGGCCCCGCCTTCCTCGCAGGCCACGCCAGCACCGCCCTCAACCTCCTTCAAAATAAAAATGGCGCGACCGACCAATCACGCCGCGCTTATGCCATTAATTACGATGGCCGCGGGCGCCGTGCGCGCGCGTGGCACGCGTGGATTTTAGGTGGCGTGCGAGGGCGGAGGAGGCGCGGTGCGGGGGGCGGCGGAGGGGAGCGTGGCGACAACCGCGGGCCGGTGGCGGCGCGGGCGGCGGCGCGCGGCGCCGTCACAAGCAATTACGCAAAGCGGGGCTGCGCTCGCTTATTGGCTGTAATAAGGATTTAAGCGGCGAACCGCCTGGCACCGCCCCCAGCCTGCCTCCGTGGCGAGCGCGCGCGCGGGCGGGGGCGGGGGGCGGGGGGGCGGGGGGCGGGGTGGGCGGGCGGGGGCGGACCTGTTTGCCCCCGCGTTCGCTGACCTGCGCCGAAGGGCCGAAGGGCCACCGCGACGGGAGTCGCTCAGCGCCGCTAGGAGGGGCCTGCTGGCAGGAGCGCGGTTTAGCCAGGGGAATTTGGGTTTGTGTAGCTGTGAATAAACGATACAGAACTCACCTTGAATTCTGCATTTCCATCGAACTAACCAGGAGAGAAAATTGCTTTGTAAACATATATTGTTTTCAAAATGCATCGCATTTGCATGCATTATAATAATTATAATTATATTCCTCACAATTGCTGTGTTGGCCTTTCGCCTAGTAAATGCGGTTGATTTTCGAAGTGAAGTGAATTGACGTTATTTTTCAATTGACACCCTTCTAAATTTATTTGAAGAACGTATTTTCAATTATATTTGCACCTGTTTTAACAAAATTTCGGAAACTAACGTTTAAGAATATTTATTTCAACTGAAGCTCATATTTCATGAAGAATTTTTTATTAATTAATTTAAAATTCTGACTTGTGAAGTTAAATTGCAAATTGCCGACAATTTTTTGAAAAATAATTATATTTAAGAAATATATGATTTGCATTTAACAATAAAAACATTTCTTACAATAGATATGAAGACAAATATTTGATTTGAAATACGCATAAGGTATTTCCGCTGTTACATGCGAGGACTACATCAGAACATTCTGATACGTGTTGTTATAAGTTTCTTTCACATTAACCAGAAATACTAAAACTGTACTAATCAAAATTACTACTTCTGTAGTAGTAATTTTCTACTATTATAGAAAGTTGGTAGCTAGGTTAGATTTTGAATTGTTTTTATTGTGTATAGACTTGGTACAAGTAAGTTGACACCTAGAATACAGAATATAAATATCGTGGTGGAAAATTTAGTTTTAAAAATAAGCTGTAGTTTGTCTTTCTTGATTTGCATTCTCCCCTCAACTTCATCTCCTTTTCAACTATTTCATTTGTTCACCCTTTTAGAGAATTTAATATATTTACTTGATACCTTGAAGCATGTATAAGGTATACATATTTTTTATTACTTCGGTGGTTATGAATAGTAACAACCCTTCCGTCTGTACTCTTCGGTTTATGTTTCTGAGACGGGTGGTATCCCGAATTTTCTCGAATTCGAACCTTCAAATGTTTCAAAGATTTCCTGAATGGTAATATTAGTTATAATAATACACTTACCCACCGAAGAAGAGGAAGAAAACTTGCTAGAACGTAATTATTATAATTGAAACGTAGAATTCCAAGCCACATTTCTTTTTAATTTAATTATCCAATATTGCATTTGCTTTCATAATTGTGAAAATAAATTAAGGAAATTTATTACTTTCTCTTATATGTACTTGATATTCGGAGTATGTTAAAGAAAGTTATGTTATGCTGCGGAAAATCAGTTTTGAAATTTCAACGGAAATACATGTTTTGGGGGTCCTGTCATATCTAAAATGGATTGTTTTTTAAACGTTCGACTCTCCGTCCGTCCGTCCGTGAACAACAATAGCGCTTAAACTATTCGTAGGATAGTTTCCAATGAATATTCTCCAGTCGATCTGGCCTTACTTGAAGCTCTGGGATTGATGAATAAATTCTTAAATTTTTGAGGTACTTTACATGAAGCCCCTGGATACTTTCAAAATTTCTCTCTCAATTAAAAAAAATCTTGTAAAGATAAAATTAAATACAAAAATTAAATAATGCATAGGTCTGATTATCAATGTTAACTACGAATTTTAGAAAATTTAAAAAAAATGATGTTTTCGGCGTCTTTCTGAAACTACCAAATTGAAGATTTTTTTTCTTCGTATAAAATTTGATCTCCTCAATTTTTTATTTAATTAACTTCACGTATGTTTTGAAAAAAATAGTAGTTTTATTGATATTTTCAGTGAAATACAGGCACTATTAAAATATATTTAAAAAAGCAAGATTTTATCAAAAGAGGTTCAAACGTTTTCCTTCAATTATTTATAAGGATAGTAAAAAATGCACTCTATATGAACACATAAACTCCATATTGATGTGTCCTTTTGTTGTTTCAAAAATTACACAAATGTAATTTTTTGTTGACAGTCTCACATCGTCAATATTACATTACCCACGGTTGGTATACATTATTGGATTTATAGGTACTACTGCTTCAGATGATTAAAAAAACTAGAACTTTTCTGTGAAAACTAAAACATTTCTGTGAGAATGTGGTCGAAATCAAGCATTTTCAGAAACACTCAAATACCATTTTCTCATAAATTACTCCAAATTATTCCTCCTAATGTTAACTTTTTGCTGCCTAATGCACTGTATAAGATGACAAACGCCAGTTCGCTGTGTTCTTTTGAATTTTCAATAAATTACAATTGTTTTTTTTCTAATATCTCTTACGTTATAAATATTTTCATTATCAACATATATATACATGATTGCATTTGTGAGAAGTAGTATTTCAAATACTATCCAATGACGTTTCTCGAAAACTCGAAAGTTTTCTGTAAAATGGGCTCAAAATTGCGTAACACTCAACCCTTTTTTCGAAAACGTCTTCCTAATTTTTCAACAAAAATTTGTTTACAGTACCAGGTTTTACTCTTCTGATATATTATTAAAATCGTATTTCAGTTCTATCAATAGGGGACCAAAGAGTTTAGAAAATGTAAAAAACGTCCTGTAGACGGCAATATATGGCATATAGGAAAGTGGGGCCAAAACCGAAAAGTCCACACGCACAAGAATTTGGAAATACTACGTGAAATTCGGTGCCATTCTGTAGCACCACTGGTGTTAAGTTGTGCTACAGAACAATGTATTGAGTTGTCTGTGAAAAAGGTTCATTGTAAAACACCCAAATATTTATAATTATAGCATAAATTAGGTATTGTCAAAACGAGATTGGATGAAAGAACGGATACAGCTGATTTTTAATCCCAAATTCTTATATGTAAAAACCGGATTTCCGAGCAGTAAAACTCTCTGAAATGTGCAGTAAAAACACAAAACGTGCAAAATCATGCAATAAAAATATCAAAACTTTGCAAAATAATGTTATGTGGTCTAAAAACTCTAGTGAATCCACTTACAAACTTATTTACACTTTGTTTTAGAAATGAAAATGAATAAAATATGATTTTAGAGTTTTTATTATAATATAAATAAGTTAGTACATGTTATTTAAACAAATCTTACTTTATATTTTTAATATTTTTCACACAGAAAATTAAATTAACAAAAAAAAGTAAGAAAATACAAGTACTGCTTGTTACGATCGCGATCATGCGATATCTAGTGGCACGACCGAGAAAGACGCGAAATGCTGTGTCGTGTTCCATAGTGAAGAATGACCTTGCAGTGCCACGTCATAAAAACCGAAGTAGAAAAGTGGTCGAAAATTGGGTTCATTTCCCCTCTCGTATCCTGCAGGGCACACATCCGTCCCCAGAATTTCGATGAATTTGACACTCGTGCAGCTTGCCGCTAGGCTTCGCGCCAGGTCGTAAGGTCAAATGTGAGTCGCGCACGCAGTCTCGTGTTGGTTAGTTCAGCGAATACCGACAAAAGCATACACGATCTGATTGGGAAGACTGACCCTGTTGGTTGAGCGGCCGCAACGAAGGGCTGAGATCGTGCGCACACCGTGTATCCCCGCTCCGAAGTGCAATTTCTCAAAAATTTCAATTAGACAATATTGTAGCGTCGTGCCACGCTCAAAACGGACAACCACGTGGAAAAGCGGCGAGCACCGTCGGAGGTTAAACAACTGGGACTTTCCGTGGACGTAGCGGACCCAGAGCGGCTTTGGAGAGGAGGCAATGAGGGCGGCGGGTAGCGTCAAAAGGGCCTATATAAGTCCAGGAGAACAATGCCCCAGTCTTGTTCTAGCGGCGTCGGCGACAGGTGAAGCGCGTGTCTGTGCGTGTAGGTGCACTAGGGCGAGTGGCCGGCAATTCATTGTCGTGACTTGCGAGACGCGTAGATGGTCTCAAAGTAGAGCGGCTTCATACAGGGAACATCGGTGGTATGTTGCGGTGTGGTAGCCGTTCTTAAATTATCTCTCCTTGTAGTGGGTCTTTTTATTTAGTTTATTGTGAGCAGGGTAGTGGTTAAATTGAAACTACGGTCTAGATTGTTAATAAATATACTGTTATACAAACCACTCTCGTGTGTTCGATTACACCCGTACGACGCCACAACATGTATGATGAAAGGTATAGATGTTCAGTTCACATGAGAACAAAATGCAGAATTGATTTCTATTAAACGGCGCTTGGGTTTCACAGACCACCCGAATGCACTGCCTGGTTAAATCATACTTTTATTTATAAATGAAACGTTAAAAAAGGTAAATTAAAAAAGGTGGTAATAAAATAATGATATTTTATGAAATAAAACTATGAATCTGGCAAATTCGTCCAGTAAAACCTCAAAATGTGCAATTTTTATGTAGCATTATCCCAATGCAATTTCGTGCAAAATAAAATAGTACAAATATAACGTCCGTTTCATAATTCAAGTTTCAGTCAACATTTCATTCAATTTTAAGTTAGCAAAGAAAAGATGAAATAACACGTCAATCCGGTCTTTTTTTAGTTATCAGTATTCTAGAATTTTGAGGATTCCAATATTACTTCCCTAATTTTAATGATTCGTAATACGATAGATGTACGTATGTAAAATGTATTAATTTGTAATGTATTATTGTTTGCTTTCAAGACAACTTTAAGTTTTGCGACGTTTCTCATTTTGATTTGAACTCGCAAGCAAGGCCGGCGCTACCTTTTAGCAAACAACACAATCGCGAAAGGCGTAAATCTTCAAGGGATGTGATTCTGGCACTTCCTCATTGTCAAATATTCTGTAATAAAATGTTTTCCTTGTCATTTCTTTTCTATATGTTGTTTCTGCAGGTCACTACGTATTGGTTGAAAGATTGTACAACATTTTAAAAGAATTCTTCTCACGTTACAATTAACCGTAGGAACCATAAGGTTTTTTGAGGTTCAAAATTATAAAAACATTATCCCCCTACAGTGATCAAAGAGATACTTATTAACCGATCGATTATAGCTATCGAACATTTTGAAGCATGAGAGCTTAATCTAAGTAAAATAAAAAGTTTCGAGAAACAAAAAAAAGCATTTCAGTATATAACTAAAATACAAAGTTTGTATAATAGTTTTTCGTCCTATTTTAAATACTAGTAATACTTAAGAAACCCGGGACTGCTCGGGCATTTATTTATGACAATCAGGTATTAGATATTTGCCGTTCAAAACGTTGACCATGTTTCGAGAAAATATGCTACACACTAAAACCAACTGCATTTGCCTCGCGTGGGCAGGCGAAGAAACATAAGAAATAATGAAATTTACAAATATTCGTTAATAAATATAATTATTATTCGTGTCACATTTGGGAGCAATCATTCTAATGGTACGGATTCTTTTTTGACGCATACGATGGTAAACAACTTCACTTTTATATAACAGGGACAGTGTTCTGCTTCACTACAAATTATATTGTATACTAAGTTTTAAACCTATTTTTTTACATATATTCCTAGAAATCAATATCAGTGGGGGCCGCGCAATATCTCAGATTGAGAGTTGCGAAAATTATCTGGCGCCGTTAAGTGATAATCAATACTATAAATAAAATTAAAATTTAGGAGTGAACATATAAAATACTTGGCATGAGCACGATATCCATTACATTATCCCTGTTTTTTCGTTTACTCCTTCCTGTGAAGTCTGATGAGAAAGCCGCGCCCGTCGTGCTTTCAAGAGCCCGGCAGCGGCATATTCCGGCAGCGCAGCGCAGCGGCGCCAGGTGAATTGGTGGGAGGGAGGGGGGCACAAGGCAGCCGGGGCCCCCGGAGCTTCATCCCATAAAGTCCCCAATTAAACGAGCGAGAATGGAATGACGTGCTATACGAGTAGGGGCAAGGGTAATAAATGCCCCTTTTATGGTTAAGTCTATCGCATTATCTCCTCACTTCGCGCGCATTACCTTTGAATGCGCAATGAAGCACGGGAATGGCGTCCCCCGGGAAACCCAGAGCCACCGTCCTCCTCAGGAAGAGAATTTTGAAACGGGTTACGCTATAATATTTTATGAGGTGCACGGTAAACATGTGTTTCTAAGAGTATGACCATTTCACACTAGCTAAGGGAATTATAACTCCTCAAATATGTCGTGATTCGGTAATTAAATGTACAGTCGTATGTAGTAAAATATTAAGAAATTTCACACGACCTACAATAACAAAGTGGTAATAGGAAGATCGAAAGTTAGGAGTTGCTTCAGAAAAACAATTTCGAGGAATTTGCTCTTCAATAAATGTCTCTTATTGCAGATATCGGGGTAAGAAAATAATTGCTCATGATTATAGTTTGTTAAAATTGTTATAAATATATTGCAGTAAATTTTAGTTGTCCCAAGTACCTGTTAGATAGGAACAGGAATGAATTCTATCTGTATT
>BOPP01000107.1:3097943-3115210 GCA_017312745.1 Gryllus bimaculatus
GAGACAACAACTGTTGCCTCAGCAGTGTCTCTGACTGGGAGAGACTCGGGATCGAGTCTCGATGGTGGCACATGTCCGACGCAAACTAGATAGCTGGGTTAAATTTATCCACTGTCTGGAAGAGAATTCTAGCAGCCGGTTGCTTAGATCAGTAGTTTTCCATGGTTTCTTTGCCCAATTGAAGGCGAATGCCGGAGCAGTACTTTCACAAACGGGACACAAGCGTCGTCGAAACTAATGTGACACTAATGTGCACAGCTCTACCACACTTATCTGGAGATCAGTCGGGATCCTGGAACTTGTCCCGGTTGGAGTGGATCCCCTGTGGGGAAATACCTGGAAATGGAAACCTCGCAAGCCGAAAGAAGCTTGGCGTTGGTTCTCCAACATAATTCATATTACAACTTCATAATCACGTATCAATTAACTCTTTTACATACACTCGTACCAGATTGTAGCCATAACACTTTAAAATTAGCATCATAACAACAATATTGAAGTTTACTACCTGGAAGAAGAGGATATGTAATGGAAATTGTGTAAAGAAGGAAGGGAATTGAGTAATTTATTATGTACTTGTGCCTAAATTAATTTAAAAGAGAGTACATCTTTTTAGTAGAAGGTGAACTTACGTATTTTAATTTAGGAAAGAAACGCGAATAATCATTTGATTCGCTTGAGGGTCATCGTACCGTATGTGGAACTCAATACCGCATTGTAGTAGTGGGTGAGTAGAATATCCGTTGATTTTTAATTGGACTAAAATACAAGGTTGCAGTTGGCTCGAGAAATGAAAGTACTTCCATAAATCTTTTGCAAAGCGGTTTATCCATACAAAGGACAAGTTCTGCACAAGTTACACTCTGGACCCTCTGACGTACTCAAGAATTTCTTTAGAGAATATTATTATTGATTTTACGTTCATCTGCTGAGCAACGATCAAATATAGTTTAGGTTATTTATTTTATTCTCAATTCTCATGACTACTATGACTGCAATTTTCTATACTTAATACTTTTGTATACCACCCAAATCTCTTTTACTTTTCTATTTCTTCATAACATTACAAAAGACAATCAATCTTATCACGCGAATTAAAATTAATCAATAGTTATTCTTTTCATTATCTTTCTCAAAAAAGTGTATGTTAATGAAATAAAAACTTGTTTTTACAACAATACTTAAATAATAATACAAACATGATATAATTCATTTTATCGTAGTGTACAAATGTACTAAACTAATAGTTCATAATTAGTTAATTAACATGCAATAATTTCAAGAATCGATCATTTGAATGTAAATTCATAAGGAAGATGTTAGAACCGATACACACGACCTTCCTATCTGAGAAATAAAGCAATTATTCTTGTTTGAAAATAGTTGTAATCTTCTTGACGTAATAAAACTTCTATTATGTCGTTAAACGTGACAAATGGAAGAGCAGATCGCATCTCCCGTCTGACATGTAATATGCAAATACAAGAGGATGCATCTTTCCCTTCAGGAAGGCACGTCGCTCCGTCTGCGTCGAGGCGGGGTGGAATGGCGGAGGCCCCCTCCGGAAAGAGACTAAAAGAAAGCGAGAAAACAGAAATGTCACAGAGAAGTCAAATATGATAACCACACAAGATGAACAAGCCATCCGCTAGTCAATAAGTCAAAAGAATTGACAGATAGGATATCAAGCGACGAACGGCTTTCGCGCTTGTGACACGATCAGACAAAATTTTGTTCATGGTATTACAAAATATTCATGTAATATACAAGTAATTCAGCTTTCTCCTACATTTAATAGTTGCCAAATACACACATTTATTTGTAAAAACCTTAACATGTAATAATGTTCTTAAATTTCATAAAAAGAGTACAAAATTAATACGCTGTCTCTTATTTCTTCATAAAATATTCTTGTTCTTTTTTGTTTGTTAGACAGCCACTCTAAAAGATAATACAGTTTATTTACTTTCACTGCAACATATTATCTTTAATTTTTCGTGTGAAATACTTTAAAAATATAGTTCTCATTTATAATATATCTCTTCATTTTACAATGTTCTTTACTACGTATTTCGAGTAACTTGTGTACACCTGTTCAGGTGATAACTTTCTTCTAATATTAAAATAATACATATTTCAATATATGGTCACATTTTTCCCGATAGGTGTTTTACGTTTACTAGTTTTCACTCCATTCATGAATCGTGTCATTCATTATGTTGTATACTTTTACAATCTAGTTAACAATTCTGTTATGCGATAGAAGATAAAGGTAGCATTTACCAAGCAAAAGCAAAATAAAACTAACTCTCCACTGTAGAATGGATTAGCGAATATCCTCTTTACATCAGTAAAATCATGCCAATATAGTCTATCGGTTCATAAACAACTGGAAAATGAACTTAGATAACTGTTTTTTGGTTTGTTTTTTTAAATTTATTTCTGCATGCTCGGCATTTCTGCCTTTCAGGGGTGTTCATTATACAAAATTCTATACATTAACTTTTAGGGATGGACATCCGCATGCGTTACCTCCTCTCTCAGGGGTCTTATGATACATTGTAATTTGAGAAGAAACTGTGGATGACAGTTTTTGGAGTTATATGTGATAATTTTGAAAAGAGGATGTCAGTGGGTGGGATTTTTGGAAATTGGAAGATAGGTAAATGATTTAAGGTGGACGAAGGGAGTCTTTAGGGAATCGTGATCTTATTCTCTTTGATGAACTATACGTTTTACCTAGCTTGAATATTGTTGTACTGCGCGATTGGGGAAGGGATGAGAAGAATTTATAAGTCATACGATTTATATATTCGTTAATGGATGATATATTTAGTTCATTTTGGATTTGCATGTTGCTTATGAACCAAGGAGCTTTAATGATCTTTCTGAGAAATTTATTTTGTATTATTTCTATTTTATTTAGGTTTGTTCTTGCGGCGTTATTCCAGATTGGGCAGACATATGTGAGGGTTGGTCTTATTATTGTTTTATAGACGATTAAGCCGCAGTCAGTGCTAAGTTCGGAATTTCTATTTATTATTGGATGTAGTATAGATATTTTTGCATAAGCTTTATCTGCTATAGATTTGATATGTTGTTTCCTGTTTAGTTGGGTGTCAAGTAGTACTCCTAAGTATTTTGCTGGTGTGTTTCCACTCATCCATTCTATATTTGTGTTTTGGAAGCTGAGGAGGGGTGGTTGAAGAGGTTTGCGGAGTGTGAACATTTTAGATAACTGTTAGGAACTGGTTAGACCGACACATCTCCCTCCTCTTTTCTCGGTTATTCCCCCTCTCTACATCGCCCTTTCTCTTGTCGCACCAGAAGCTCTCATTTCACTGAGGGCATCCACAGCTAGTGCGGCCACCGTCCCGCGCTGTACAAGTGTTTCAACATGACGATATTGCGACATGCCAGCTTAGAGAGTAAGTTATAAAGAGTTATTGACATTGATAGTTATCTAAATTGATACTCTAATTGTTTATGTGTCATGATGGACCATTTTGGCATGATTTTACTGATGTAAAAAGGATATTGGCTGATGCATCCTACAATGGTGAGTTAGTTTTATTTAGCTTTTGCTTGGTGAAATGCTATCTTTATCTTGTATCGCATAACAGAATTGTTAACTAGATTGTAAAAAGTACCCAATACAATGAATGAAACGGTTCATCAATAAATTGAGGGAAAATTAGTAAACGTAGAAAGCATAAGGGGGAAAATGTGACTATTTGTTGAAATATGTATTGTTTTAACTTTAGAAGAAAGTAATCACCTGAAGAGAAATAAGCAAGTTACACGAAACGCGTACTGAAAAGCATTGTGATGTGAAGAGATATATTGTAAATAGGATTAAATATTAAATGTACTTCAAACGAAATATTAAAGATATTATGTTGTAGTGAAAGTAAATTAATTGCATTTTCTTTTAGACTCGCTGCCTTTAAAACGAATTGGGTCTAAGAACATGAATATTGTATAGTTTTAATGGTTTATAATTATTATAATTATTTTAATATAATATAACTAATTGAAAATAATTATTATAAAGACGTGCCCTCAGTAATAAGCATGACACTGATGCCGCATGACTCACACTCTGACTTCCGCGAAGTGAATACATGTAGGAAGTCATAAGAAACTAAAATTTCAGATGGCAATCCACTAATGTGTCTCATGAATCATGTTGTGAGCTTTATGGGTAAAGACAAGTATTAAAGAAAAAACAACAAAAATCCGTAGCAAAAATTAGGTCAATATCGAAAAGATGTGGTTGCGAGGATAGGAGTCGAAGGCACTGAAAATACCTTCACGATGTACAAAATTCTCGTTTAGAGGATAATAAGTGGAGTCAATGGACGTATTGCCATTAAACAATAGCATATCGAAGGTGAGGGACTCAGAGGGCTTCAACCTACCTCCGCCATTGTGACACACATAAGAAACTATAGGTTTTACTAATTTTGAATAGTAACGAAAGTTATTAAATATCTTGGAACTCTTGAAAAACTTACTCGACAAAGATAAATATCGCCGGCCTGAATACTCGAAGTCACTCAGGCTGAAGGGTCGTTGCTGCTTCGGTTCGAAAGGTCAAGGGTTCGAAACACGCCTCCGACTCTGAATGTTTATGTGCTTGCGCTGTTCTCTCTATAGTTACCATTCACAGTAAAACAATCACAGTGGTCGCTGTATGACTTAGAAGTTAAAAAGCAACCTAAAGTAAAAAAAGATAAATATCTCAATAACTATCAATAAATTACTGAATAACTATAACTACAACTATTAATAATAATAATAATGATAATTTGCGTAAGTAAATATGCAAATATTGTTGAACCCATTAAGAAACAGGGGAATATGAAAAGAGTCAACATCGTCCCGATAATTGTTTCAAGCACCAGAGTCATCCCTAAGTGTCTGATGCGGAATCTCAAGCAGCTAGGTTTGAATGAAGACATGTACAAACGTATGCAGAAAGCAGTAATTATCTCAAGAACAAGGATAGTCCGGAGATTCACTGGGAAATGGTGATTTTTTAAAAAAAATAGATGTATTGTGCTTTGATTTTGTAAATCTGTACAATAATCCATTTAAATGTACCAAAGAAATGACAAAAAAGAAATAATAATAATAATAATAATAATAATAATAATAAAAATAATAATAAGAATAAGAATAATAATAAGAATAACCATCAATAAATAAAAATAATTTTAAATTGGGCATAATTGAAAAAAAATCAGAAAAGAGCATCAAGTTGGTTGGACACTACCTGTGCCCCCGTCCTAGAAAAATCCTTAAAAATGTCGTTAAGGCGAACATTTTATTAAGTGGCGAAAGCGGCACGAGGGGCGCGGCGCCAGGTATGCAGATGTGACGACGGTGCCCCGTCTCCCCGCGGCGGGCGCTACCGTCGGGGCCGGCGACGACGCCAGGGCGCGGCGCCTGACGGATCGGCCTCAATAGCTCCGATTTGTCGCGGCCGCCGCCGCCGCCCCCGCCTCCGCCCCCGACGCTAACTCGACGCGAGAGAAATGCTCGCGGTCAGGAGCCGTCGCGCCGGATCTAAAAAATATGGATTCCGAGGAGATGGCCCCTTTCACTCGCTGCATTGACGAGCGAGGGGCGCCGCGCCCGCCCGGCGTTCTTCGGATGTCTGGGATCGCTCTTGTCTTGTTTCGCGAAGGTCTTTTGGCGGCTCCACATCGCCGGAAAAAGAAGGACTAACCGCTGCCGAGCCGCGTGCGCTAAGATGAACTGCCTGACGTCTTCGACACTTTTTGGGGGATACTTCAGATGCGGTTCTTTTTCTGTCCATTTATCTGACGTATGACGATGCGTTTTGGGATACAGATTGAAATAATACTCTTTGATCTTTATCTCATAACTTCTTACGGTGAGTATATACTTTCCCAACGACCATTATTTCTATTATTTATTTGTTCATTTTATATCCAATCTATACATATGTTTTAGATTTACGTTTGGGTATGTAAAAGTAAAGAAACATTATAAAAACAACTATCAATCTGTTCATTTCAAAATAAAACTAGTGGACCAGGCAATGCTTCGCTGTAGCAGTGTATTAAACATGATCGTAAACGGCGCTAGGCTTGGGTAGTCCAGGTGATTAGCCGGGGTCCCGCAAGTCAAGGGGCCGATGATGAAATTGATTCGAAAAATAGTAAAAAAATAGAAAAAGAAAGTAGAATTGGAGAAAACTGTTATCGTAATTTTATAAATCGTTGTAGAGTAGTCTGAAATTTTACAAAATGTTCAATTTCTTTTTTTTTTTGCCTTCAATAGTTAATTGTAGTCATTATGTATACGGTAGCACTCTGTGAAATGAAAAATGTCAGACAATGCTGAAAAATTTTCAAAACAATTCTCTCATTGAAAACTTTTCAAGCCTTCAAATTTTCTCATCTTAACGTTCAAGATATTGTAATACGCATTTTTGCAAAACTATGTATATTATATATAGATATTGGCCATGCATTTTCATTGTAGTTTAGAACCGAAAATTCCGAATTGAAATAAAATAATCATGTAGTTTCATAATACGACTTTCACATTTCTAATTTTTTTCCGAGGGAGGGAGCTATGTTTCATCATTGTCCCGGGCCCAAAATTGTCTAGCTCCGGCACTGCTTGTCACGTGTTTCGCTACGGTGTACACGAATTCTAATAGATGAAAGACTGTCTCGCAAGTACAGTTTTTCTCTCGGGCATGGTTGTCAAGTATCCTACTGTTAAAACGTTCTCCCTCAATTTTGTCCTTGTGTTCGCTAAGACACCACCTTGAAGAAATTTGATTTATCTGTCCAAGATTCAAGTAATAATTCCGACCGATTTCTCACAATGGCAGGGGCAAAAGATGTGCTTAATTCTTGACTGTGTGCGAGGTTGCGCAGAGTTCAGGGGCGCTTGAGCTCTCATTAACGAATAAATCATCACTAATAACGCCCCCACATGTCCCGTTTAATTCAAGTCACTCTCTAAACACTCTCATTACTAATAAGAACAAAGTGTGAAACTTTAAGCGAATCGGTTGAGTAATTTTTGCAACTATGTGCAATACACATACGCACATCTCCTTTTATTTATGAATAGATGTTAAAAACATTCAGTAGCTGTATATTTATTAAATTATGATTTAAATACATTAGATGGCCAGAAAGGATAAACGTATAGATCATTATCACGTTAAATTAAAAGTTAAAGAGGTTGTAACGTATTTGTATCTCTATATACATTTTTATACAAATTTATAATAATATTCAATACCTCAAGTAAATGAGGACAAATGAGACTTCCTTAAAAACAGATGTGAAACGAATCGCGAAATCCAAAAGAGCATTTTCTCTTCTCGCCCGAAAGTATTCTTACTCACACGAAAATAATTACATGATGAATGTAATGAAAGTTGTTATTGCAGTTTATGATCTGGAAAGTCATTAGTTTTCACTCAGCTCTTTCACATCGTGCACATAATTCGAAGACGTTGCGGGCGCTTGTCTGCTTCGCCCCAAGCGCTGCCGGCCGGGCACTGGAAGTGTCTCAAAGCGCCGCCCCTCCAAAACAAAGAAAGAGCGCCTCATTTTCAATTTCCGCCCCCGGCCGCCATCTCCGCCCTCGCCGCCTGCAATTACGCGGACCTCAGCGGCGGCAGCGGCGCGCAGTGGCGCGAAGCGCGGGTCTGCGCGGCGCGCGCCAGCCTCCTTCGATGTTCCCTGCCGACGACTTCTACTTACGTCGACTCTTTTATCTCAGTCTCTAATCTCTCTTCAATTCGTTCAACATTTTGATGTCGTTGGCTAACAACTTGACTCTGGATTGAATGAATATTTTGTTTCGAGTATGACAACGGCTAAGGTCATTAGACCCGTAAGTGTGGTGAATGTTTTTATCACGGGAGGAGGCGGTGCTCTTCCCCCGCTGGATGGTCCGACGCTGGCCAACCTGACGGTCTCCCCGTGTCCACCCCAGCAGGGACAAGCCCTAAGCAACCGACTAGTCTCGCGACATGTGTGGTAGGGTAGTGCAAGTAAATATTAGCGTGTGTAGGTAATGCGTAAGGATAGGACGAGGAAGGGGGATAGATCACAAGCAGTCTGTGGCTCATTTGTTAGGTACTGCTCCAGCATTCGCCTGGTATTGATTGAAGAAACAAAAAAAATCACAGAAGCCGGCCGCTAGAATTCTCCTCCATAGATCATATAAATATGACCTTGCTTTCTAGATAGTGCTGAAAATCCTGCTTCTGTCGGAACTCGAAACCTAGAACCTCCCGGCGAGACTCACTGCAACATTAGTTGATACCCTGAGCCAAATCAGCCGGTCGGGTTCTGCAAGTTTGTCCTTTCGACCCTTTGAAATGAAAAGGTTCCAGCTGATAAAATCGATCAAGTTGTTACTGTGATAAGATTCTATCCGACATCTGGTACAAGAACATAATCGTGCCGTGCTATGGACCAATAGCTACTGAGAAAATCATTTCTGTAAATCCATCGGAGTATGTGGATAAATGAAACTTTGACATCTATTTACAAGAAAAGATTTAAATATTAGTTCGAGCCTTGTCATTGCAAAGGATCGCATAGTCTGATCACAACATATTATTTATGAGTATCACACGAAGGAGGCCATAATGGTCTCGTTTCCTACATTAAAAATAAATAAATTGACACATTTTTCAATTAATTACAAATATACTTTAAAATCACTTTAGAACTATTTTAATAATACTCCAGTACAATACATGTGGTATATTACCCTTAAAACTCTGTTATTTCATCCGTTACTTAGACCGTACCCAGGATGAGCGAATACGAAATGTGATTAGTGTGTTGTTCATGGATTGAAGTTGCGCCGGGAAGACTTGGTTCTTTTTCATTCCAAAAGTGTGAACTGATTCTAAATTGAGAATTTTGTGTCACGTGGCTCCTGGAATTGTATGTAATTAAGAATTATAAACTGCCATGAAGACGGGGACAAGGAAGATAAAATCAATCTGAATTTAAAAAATGTATTGAATAATAATTTGCTAAATTGAATTAAACTGTATTGAATATTGATTAATAATAATAATAATAATAACTACAACAACAATAGTGAAGTGACGAATTAACAGGAGCACTCATATTTACCTCAAGGATATTCGGAAAGATGAACCAATGAGGAGAAGTGCATGAGTGCGTTCCGGGATCTATCTTTTTTTAATTTTTTTATTTTATTTCTTACTCGTTGGGCCCTTCGGCCTTTCGAGAGTTATTTACATTATATACATTACATGAGGAACTTAACAATCTCTTCCAGTTACATCAGGGCACAAGTATACTTACTTGAGTTTATTTTTCAATCAATGTACAGTTTCTTTTTACCTTTAATACAAAAATATACAAGTTCTGGAATCTAGGAAGTGCTCAAACCTTTTGTTCATACATATACATTGGATATGAAGTAAGAAAGATTTCGTGACTATACGAATATCTAGACGCTCACACTTTTAGATTTCTGGGGTGTTAAGTACCTTCAATGAAGGTACCTCGTACATATTAATTCATTGAAAATTAGTTGATAAAATTTCAAGAAAGAAAAAAAAATGAAAAATGTAAAAAGGGCCGCTCCGCGCCTATAGAACGGCGTTGTCGCGCACTGCGCCGAGGGCGAGCCGCCGGCGCCGCCATATTGCAACATTAGCGCTGGGCGGCGGCGGGCCGCAGCGCCGGATTTGAGTTTTAATGCGGCGGTCCACGCGGCCGTCGCGCTTTGCCCATGGGAAAAAAGCCGCAGAGCGGGTATCTTCCGAGAGCGGCGGCGGGGCGAGGGGCCGGGCCCGCGGGCGGCGAGGGTGGGGGCGGGGGGGGGAGGGCGGGCGGGGGGGCGAGGGCGCGCGAGGCGGAGGGAGACGCGTGGAGGGAGGGCGAAGGGAGAGGCCGCGCGGGAGGGGCGCACCGCCGCGGGGCGGGGAGGTGGGGGCCGGGGCGGGGCGGGGCGGGCGCGAGCGCGCGCGGGGCCCGCTGGGTGCAAATATAATGGGCCCGACTGCGCCGGCTACATAATACATATAGCGCGAGCAAGTTCCGATGAAATCGGTGCGGTAGTGTTTTATCGCGGAGCGCGTACAGAGCCTTGGCCTCGAGTAATGTGGGGTGCGCGATAATATCATACGGTGAGACGGATTAGCTGTCTGTACCATGAATTTGGATTATCTAAGATTGATTAAAGTGCAGTTAAAACGAGCAATGTTTTTTATCTATAGAATATGCCCGCGAATCAGCCGGGGCCGTACATAACGTGCTCTGACTCAGGAGGCGGCGCCCAAATTAGCCGTGATTGTTTTTGCGCTGCGCCGCACACTGCGCGCGAGGGAAGGGGCAGGGGGGGGCTGGGGGGCGGCGGTGGCAGACGTGTGCGGCGTGCCCCCAATGGCGACCCGCAGCGCGGTCGGGCGGGCAAACCGCGACGGCGGGGCGGAAGGCGGAGGCGGAGGTGACGACTCGCATTCAAGAAGGGGCCTCCGCAGAGAATGGGTTGAGCTTGGGACCGAAGGAGGGGTGGGGAAGGAGCTCTTGGTTAGCTAACTTATCATTTCATTCCTTCTTTTTTTCTATTTTATTTTCCGTTTCATACTTTTTTATTCTTTTCTGTCGTACGAAGCCGCTCCCTCTTCCTTGTTCTCGTCTTACATCGGTTTCTAATTTTTTATCCAACTACCTAGGACTTTTTAAGCTATTCTTAATTTTGTCGTCACGTTGATAATTTTTTGCTGTGTACGATTTCATTATTGCACATTATCACATACTTTTTTTATTGCACATATTCTATCACTCATCCCCATTCGCTTTTCCCCTTATTTTTCTCCATGTTTTTTTAATTCTCTTAGATCCGGTTTACACAGTTCCATTTGCGAAACAATTTCGGTAGTTTTAGTGAACTGCGTCTGCGCACAGCGGCTTGTGAGGCGGCGGAGACGCGGTGGACGCGCGCGCGGTCACTTCGGAAATCGTTCGTCAACAGGAAGCGTGTAAATCGAGTCTTCCGGTTTCTTTAAGACGTTAATCTTCTTTTCCCTTCTTTTTCATTACTCCTCTAACGGGACAAATTGAGAGAAGAAACCATACAACATTACGGAAATTAAAAATATATATGCTAATTTTTCGCCAGATATGAAACATTGGTAAGTATTGAAGTTACTTATTTAATAAGCGAAACGTTAATTTTTCAATTTTAAAATGTCTTGTCAGAGTTTCCAAGACTTTTGATGTGGGTTTTAATCTTGTTTTATAATGTTGATAGAACTCAGTTATCTTATTCTAATGATCTCGGGTGTTCAATATATTAAAAGCTTGGCAGCGTAGCTTCAAAAAGTTGCTCGATGTTGTTAAGTATTAGATGTATCCCCTGGGGCCGCTAAAGTCGAGGTTAAGAGAAGATCGAAGCACTTTAGTCGAGGGGAGCTGTAAATGAATCGAAGATCCGTCGAGGTTAGAAATTCTCGACATCAACTCCACTTGCGAAGCTCTTTCTGAACCTTCTACGATGTACTCTCAGTATCCAGGAACGTGTGTGGAGGTAATATCGTTTGCGAAGGCTTCTTCACTTGAGCTCACGTGAAAACACAAGCGTATTTTCTACCGAAACATTGAATAAAACTAAAAATTCGCACATTTTATCTCAGTACACAAATAATTACACTCAACACAGCAACTTCTCACAAATTTTGTTGTTAGAATTTGTTATAAATTCTACATTTTTGTGGATCAGTTTTACATCGCTCAAATTAAACTTCAATTATTTATATTGCCACTTTACATCGTCAAACACTTGTAGAGCTGTTAGAATATACTGCCCTTATGTCTTGAAACTTAAGTAAATTTGGAAACTGTACCCCCAATAAAATAGAACAAGGTATAAAGAAGAATTGAATGTATATGTAATTCTGATAATGATATAAACTTGTAAGAACTATAGCACATATTAGGGGTAATATCTCGTTTTATCGCAACATCTCACGATAATTAAGAAATGTTATCAAATATTTACTTTTATGGTTGTAAAACCAATATACACATGCAACCAATCACTACAACCGCTGTTCGCTCTCCTGTCGCTTTATAAGCTGAAAGTTTCTTTTGATTTTTTTTCAAGTCATAAATATTCCGTGAATTTACGTCGTGTCATTCAGTGGCTGAAAGAGCGTAGCCTATTAGCCATCATGCTATTCAATATGTAACTGATTGAAAGATTGTTCTCTAGCTTTGTAAAATATATTGTAGGAATTTACGTAAAGAATTTTCTAGATTAAGTAGCAATAACTCCGGTTGGCACAAGCAACTACACGTAAATTATTTTATAGAGATATTCTGAAGGGTTAATATTGATAATTAAGTAATGCTCCAGAGGTCGGGATATTTTTCGGTAGAGATTTCCGTCAAATGTGACCTTGAAATCGAAGTTCTTATACCGAAATCATATTTTAAAATAGCAAAATTTGACATTTCCATCTAATTTTCAGTTAATTAAAAAACCTGTATTAATGTTAATGAACGATAAATGACTATAAAAACTGACAATGTGAGCTAAAAACACTTAAACCTCCAAATCATAGCGACAATGTTATTTATATTACCAACTAATGTGCCAAGCATTCATATAGCAGAGATATCTTTCACTCCTGCAGAAAGCGTAAATCTTTATAAGAATTTTTAAAATGGCCCTCAAGAGGTGAGCAGCTACGAAAGACCCCCAAGTTCATAATAACATTTGTTTGGGGGATTTATTTCTTATTATTTTGCCAAATGCGTTTATTTATTAATGCCCAAATAGAGGGCGGAAAGTAGACGAAAAGGACAATAATTATTAAGATACTTGTGGAAACTTATTTCGTTTTTGTTTTTTTAATTTCGAAATAACTCATTTCTGATCTCATTGGCTGATTAAGTGGCCAACTTTGAAATGAGTTATTTCGAAATTAAAAAACAAAAAACAAAAACGAAATAAGTTTCTTTACTTCAGCTTTAATAGTATTTTATAAGAAGATTGAAATCATAAGTTGTTATAATATTGCCTGATATTATTTCACCGACATTTCTATTACTTGAAATAAGAACAAATTACTTGAAATAAGAACGTCTGGCATAGTCCAATTTCTTGAATAAGCCGTATTTACCTCTCTCTCTCCTTCTTTCTCTGTCTTTCTCTCTCTCTCTCTCTTTCACTCTCACCCATCTCTATCTCAATCTGCCTTGAACATGAACTGGGCTTACCCTTTTACAAATCTGTGACTTTCACAGATACATTGGGACAGTGTTAATTTATCTTTAGGGGTACCAGTATGAAACATAAACAAGTAAAAGAGAGAATATAAAATTAAATACTGCATGAAAACTGTTTTGTATTGAACATTGATGATTCATAAACGAATAATTCAAGAACACATTTCGTGATAAAAAATACGATGATAGAGGGGGTTGCAATTGATTTGTGATTTTTCTCTTTGTATTATTTAAAAAAAATCATTTATTTAATGATTCAGTAGAACACTTTCAAATCATGAGGAAATAAATATTTTATGGGGAAATTTAAAATTTTCTCTTTCGAAAAGTATGAATAAGTGTTGTTTCCAAGTTTTCCAATTTTGTCTATTGACGGATGCTTTGGTTTATGTAGTACCGCGTATGAAACAGGGCATTCTCAAAACACGCGACTCCTTCGCGTGCACGTAAGTGTGAGTAGCCGAGGCTGACGACGCGACGCGCGGCCTAGAAAGCAGGAGCCTCTGGGGCCGGAACGTCTTCGGCGACGCCTCCGCCCCTCCGCCTCGCACGCAGATGTCCGGCGCGGGGAGATGGACTGTCGCGCGCGCGCTCTAACGGCCCTCGCGCCCAACTCCGCCTCGCCCCGCCCCGCCCACTCTCACAAAATTTAATCATAAATTGCGTACATCATTAGAAATCAAAGCTACGATTCTCCACAAATCTTCCTAAATTATCCTATCCGAGAACCCAGGACGAGCAATTCATCTAGAGCCGATCGTGGGGCGTTAAGTGCTTCGTCGAAATCGATGCCGATGTCCTTCAACAGACGCAGCAGCCCTCTTTTAAATTGAGAAAAACCGGAGGTCCCCGCCATATTAATAACATCCGATCAAGAGGTTTGTCACAGAATTCAATTAGGAAAAATATAACTTTATAATTTCCAAGGGCGCAATTGAACGATAATTGGAAAGAAAATAAACAAAAATTATGCAATGCACCAAGTGCATTCTATATAATAACGTAAACAAGTAAATCTCTTAAACTACCACAAAATATACATTTATTATTATGAAATGTATAGGGAAGTAATTGATGAAATAATATGAATAGTATTTTTGAAATATGAAATACTTTAACAAAGTGAACTCTAAATACTAGTTCATTCATTTTTACATTCGAAAGAGAAAAGAACATATTTTAAATATAAAGTGTCTCACCTCTTTTATTACGATACTACAAAATTATACAAGAATCGGCGAGAAAATTTTAATATCTGGCACTGCTTCTTATAACGTGTTTAAATACATTTTTAATATTCACTGGAAATCAATTATAATAAGCGGCAATCAAACCATTTGAATGTTTATGTGGAAAAATGAGAAATTATTAACGATTAAATCATTTTTCTTATTATTCTATTAATATATAAAATTTGAATGCATGTCCCTTATTAAAATACAATTATATATTTTTACACAATGATATTCAAAAATTAATTTATTTGTACAATATTTCAACAAACCCAATTGATAAACGCACTAGAGGAGAGAAAAACAAAAGAATCCTAAATATTACGAGAACAGACCCTACCATTCCCCAATTCCCAAAACTTCACACTCACTTCCCTCACATATAGAGAAGAAATCCCCAACGTTTGAGCACTGGTCTTGAAGAAAAAACAGAATTCGGAATTGATAAATTCTTCCCTCCACAGCGAACTTAAACCGGCCCGGAAATTAGCTCCGCAGAAAAAAACATGGCCTCCCGAACGTTATTCAGTTTCCAACTTTAAGTTTCCGAAATGCCGCACCGCAAAGGGACTGGCGAAAAGTCAGTGGCGAGTAACAAGCGCCACTCCGCTTCCGGGCGCGCAGGCGCCGCCAGGGGAAGCACGCCAGTATCACACCTTCCGCAACGCGCTTTATCCGCACCGCATTCTGCGAGTCGACCCGCGACACGCAAAGGGCATGTGCCGATTTCGCCGCAAGCCGACGCTGCCACGCAGTCGGCCCGACCGCCGCGCGGGCGACCGCAGGAGAAACGCTTCGGGCCTTTTCGCCTACCAGAGAACGGGGACCGGCACCGGGAGACGTGTAAGGAAGCAGAGGAATATGATGTATTATTTGTCTACTGCTGGCTCATCAGATTCCCCGTTCAGGAATAATATGTTTTCCCAAGTAGCGACAGGTTTCCACTGCTGATGGAATCCGCGCCCATCGTGCCGTCGCTTGAAGGGATTTCCGCTACCAAAGTGTTTCCCCCTGCACATCGTTTAATCAACAGCTCAAAGTCTCCCAACATGTCAAGAAATGAAATGCTTGTAAGATGTAGGTGTGATTAGGAGAGAAGGGAGATTAGGACCAAGGAGATATCACACGCGAGTTCCAAGCTTTCTGTTAGAGTAACTTTCCAGCGTATTTGCCTGTTTGATCGGAGAAGAAAGCCATGGAAATTACCGAATTCAAAGAAGCTTGTTCCGCTAAAATTTCTCCTCCAGACATCGGCCTAATTGACGGGTTGGCATGTAAGCTCAATCCTGCTACCGTCGGGACTCGACCCTGGACTCCACGCGAGTCGCTGCATGAGACCCATGGCAATGCTACTTGGCTATACTCACGAAATGGATTACTTTGAATAATGTGGGGACTATTCGGACGTCTCGAATAGAAAGCATTGTAATTAGAGAATAACGTGAGAGTGAGAAACCGACAACGATGGTGGTGAAGTGTTGTGGAGAGGGAGCGCACGCGATAATACGGGGGGCAGATGTTATTGTTGATCAGCAAAACAGAAACCGATAGAATCGAGTGGGAGTGTTGTTTTGAGGCGATAATGTAAAGAGAGTACTTGAGCTGTGTACTTCCCAAAAACATAGGTTGCAAGGACAAGAAAGACGTGACGGTGCTGGCTTGGCGTGCAGATCGTGGGGTGATGTGAGGGAATCTTCATCGCAGTTGACCTGCGGCGAAAGTGATGGTCGGAAATCGAGTAGATATCGGGGAAGGGAGATGTGGAAATTGTAAATACGATTTTGGAACAAGCGTGGCCAGCAAACTATAAAGAATAATAATGTGTTTCTCACGGGAGACATAGGCCATTGTCTTGCTCTTCCCCGACCCTCCAAAAGAGAGAGCTGGTCATAGGTGGTGGATGTGGCATGAAGGGGCGAGCTGGATGCAGCGTGTAGAGACTTGGTGGCAACAGATGGCGGCGCGGCGGCGGGCGCGGCGCGGCCGTCGGACAGAGGGCGTCCGACTCAAACAGAACTATGTGCCGCTCGCACCCTCCGCCCACACAGGCGCCGCTCCTTGCCTCACTCGGCGCCGCCGTTGTATCTCGCCCTTCCCCCGCCCCTCCTCCGGCGGGGCCCGGTTCTCCTGGTCGTCGAGCCGCCAATCTCCTTTTCGTCTTCTCGCCCACCTTACCACTGGTTGGTTTGCCTCCCCGCCCCATCGACAAGTCCCACGCCGCCTCCTTAACTTCGCCACCTCGGAGTTGTATTTGAGTTCCGTTTCTTTTCTCACCCGATGACCTCTACTCTTTTCTCCGCCTTCCCTAATCCACTTATTTTCCCCTGCGCATCACGTCCCCTTCCATAAAAATCGCCAATTCTCTTTTCAGCTTCCTTAACCCACATCACCTTTTCCACTTGCACAATACCCTTCCTTCCCTCACCGTTTCTCAATCTCTATACGTAATAAAACATTTCATCGCTCTGCCTCGCACACCCTCACCAGTGCTTCTTTACACTTTTGTCGTCAGACTCACGGGCGCCTCAATCTTCGTCACCTTTGCTCTGGCCTGCGCTGCCTCCCTCCCGGCGAGGCGCCCTCCGCCCTCTACCTCTGCCGCCGCCCGCCGTTATCTTAAATTCAACGGGCCGCCCCTGCCCGCCCCGGCCCCGCGCGGCGCCGGCGGCGCGCGGGCTGTTGTTAGCTCGTCGGGAGCCCTCTACAGAATCAATTCCCGTAATTTGTGCGCGGCAGGCCCGAGGCGTGC
>BOPP01000107.1:3121871-3190243 GCA_017312745.1 Gryllus bimaculatus
CACCACCACCACCACCACCGCCACCACCATCACAACAACGACCACCATCACCACCACCACCGCCAACACAACCACCGCCACCGCAAGAAGCTGCAAGCTCGCGCCTGGCCCACAGAAATGTATATAGTGTAATGAGTGTGGGTAAGGGCGAAGAGAGGACAGGGTGAGAAAGGAAAAATTGCGCGCTGCTCGCTTATCTGATCTCTATTATACTGATCCGTCTTTTGCCTGATGTTGATCTGAGAAACCACGGAAAGCAGAATTCTCCTCCAGGCAGTGGTGGAGTTAGATCAAGTAGCCACGTAGCTAGTGCCGAAAATCCGCCACCGACGGGTCTATGACCTCCCATGTCCACGACGCTACACAAGCAACATCGCCACTGTCATTCAGCCATCTCATCCAGTGCTTATTTTCGTGTCCAAGGCTCGAGGATTGGATCTCCTGATGATGATGATGATTCTGTGAAGTTCCCGCAGGATATGGAGAATGAGTAATTCCTAAGGTTCAAGTGCCGACGATAGCGGATTTCCAATATTATGCTACTTGGCTGGGTCGAATGAAACCACTGGAGGAGAAGTCTTGCGCCAGGCAGCTCTGATACATAGTTGTTCGCGGTTTCCGTAGTCTTTTTTTTCGGTCTGCAATAAATATGCCGGGACAGTCTCAATGCCAACGAGCTACGGACTGCGCGCGATCTTTCCTTCCCTTTACTTGCCCCTTCTTTCTCTTTGCACACACACACACACACACACACTTGCACATATGCACAACAATACCAAACACGTGGGAACATCTGTCGGGAGTTAAGAGCTTGTCCCGGCGTAGGCGGTGCCCTGCTGGAGGAAAATTCCCGGAGGGGAAAACCCCGAAAGCCGAAAAGTAGATTCGCGGAAGGTCTCATGTTCCAGATCATACCTGCCGCGATTTACAATGCACTACACTCAAGAGAATAATTATCTAAGTAGTTATCGCGCTTGGAAACAATGTGCATTGACTCATTCACAATAGATGGCAGATCGTAAGCTAATTAGTCAAATACTGTGACCTAGGCGAAAAAGATATATGTATGTTCTGAGGATACATCTGCACTCCAAATTTTAAAAACATTAGGATTGCGTTTTACCGAACTACGGCGTTTATTTCCTGTGGGTTAGCAAAGTATCTGTTTTTACTGAAAAAATCTGAGATTTAACAAGTCGGACACCTACGATTTTTTTCTTTTGGTTCTCTAGTGTCACAGTTCTTTTTTAATATCTTAATAAATATGTTTCTATATTCTTTTTTTCTATGTTTTGTAAGAATACACCATGGACGTTTATTTTGGGTGGAAGACGTATTTTGGATCACACGAACTTGACTCTCAGGAGGTTGTTCCAGAGGCCACGAGGTCCATAATGGTATTCGGCTATAATTAATTTTCAATTACATTAATTTAACTTCTATTATCGTATTTAATAATTTATTTGTAAATGTAGACGATTATTGACAAATTTCGATAATTTATTGTCTGAACTACTCAGTAGTGAATTTCTCTTCGCTTTGATGCTTATGATATGAAGTTACAGACTGCAAGTCGATTTATATTGTGGCCCTCGCTAATGTAAACCCTGAACGGCCAAAACGCGTACTGCCCCTAAACTCACGGCACATCTTATCTGGTTGGCATATCCATATTGGCCCTCTTTCAACACATTTCTATTTACGGGCCGGTACAAAATTTTCTGTGAACTATCTGGAACATGAATAGAATAAAAGTAATATCTATCAGGAATGTTTATTTTAAATTTAGAACATCCCTTATATAACTCGCATGTACAATATTGTTTTACACAATTTTGTAGAGTTTTTGGAAAACTTCTGAGCATAATACGTTACATCTGCTCCATGTGGTGTTTACTTTCTTGCAATTTTTCTGGGCACGAGTTCTCCCAAATTTAATAAACTTTTGTAACAAAGATAACACTTTCGACGTATCAGAATCTTTTATATTTTGTGCTGTAGCTTCGGATTTTGATAATTCTACTTTTATTCTTCTTATCTGTTATTTTTTAATTGCTCGCACTTCCAGTGGGTAGCTACCTAGGCGGAACCTACCCAAACATTTAATGAAAAACAAAAACTATTCTCACTACTTTCTAACGTGCTTTTGGGAATTTTCCAGTTCACAATTACCAAGTTTCCCGTCTGGGATACAAGGTTTTGCATCTTGCACATCCCGTATAATTGCGGATTTACTCGTCATAAGGCGTTTCCACACATGCGGCATGCGCCGAATCCCGAACAACCGCTCGCCGAATCCCGAGTGGTGTGGACGGGTTGCTCGCGATTCGCCAAGCGCCGAACATTCCGTTTTCGCCCTACCCACCGCGTGTCGGTCTTTACGACTTATCAAAGGAGGCGAACAATTCTCGAAGACATCCGCCGTTGGGACTTGGGCGACAGACATCTCCGCTGCTCGGCCGAATGCCGAATGTGTGGAACTGCCTTAAGGACTCAAAGGAGAGAACAAATATCATCCGAACAGCACATCAGCTGTTTGGGATTGGCGAGAGAAGCTCGCTTGTCGGCGAATGCCGAATGTGTAGGACTGCCTTTAGCGCAGAATCAAAGGGAGGAGAATCTGCAAAGAATACTTGGGATTGGCGAGCAGAAGCTCGCTGCTACGGCGAATGCGAATGATGTAGAACATGCCTTTGGACCACAATCAAAGGAGAGAACATTCTCCGAAGACATCAGTGTTGGGACTTGGGACGAGCAAGACAGCTCGTCTGCTCCGGCGAAATGCCGAAGCTTGTGGAACGCTCGTGTAGGATACACTCAAAAGGAGACAGAACAGTCTCCGAAACCATCACTCGTTGGGACTTGGGCCGGAGCAGAAGCTCGCTGCTCGGGCGAATTGCGAATGTGGGAACTGCTTTAGACACATCAAAGCGGGAAGAGACCATTCTCGCAGACATCCGCTGTTGGGGAATTGGGCGAGCAGAAGCTCCGCGGCTCGGCGAATGGCCGAATGTGTGAACTGCCTGTAGGACCACATCAAAGGGAGAGAACATTCTCCGAACGACATCAGATGTTGGGGATTGAGCGAGCAGAGCTCGCCTGCTCGCGAATGCCGACATGTGTGGAACTACGCCTTTCAGACACATCAAAGGGAGCGAAACATTCTCACCGAAGACATCACAGCTGTTGGGGATTGGGCGTGCAGAAGCTCGCTGCAACTCGACGCGAATGCCGAATGATGTGGGCACTGCGTTTAGACACTCAAAGGGAGAGTAACATTCTCCGAAGACAATCCGCTGAGGTTGGATTGGGCGGCAGAAGCTCGACTGCTCGGCGAATCCGAATGTGATGGAAAACTGCCTTTACGACACAATCAAAGGGAGAGATTCTCAGAAAGACAATCCGGTTGGATTAGAGAGATTTGAGGCGAGCAGCAACGCTCGCTGCTCGCGACATGGCCCGAATGAGTTGGAACTGCCTTTAGGAAACATAAAGATGAAAACTTCTCCCCGCAAGACATTAGCTGTTGGATTGGGCGAGCAGAAGCTTCAGCTTGCTCCAAATGTCAATGCATGTGGAACTGCTTTCAGTTAGGACACTAATACACAAGGAGGGAGAAGATTTGCAAGACATCCGTGTTTTGGGAGTTGCGCGAGCAAGAAGCTCGGCTGCTCGCGAATGCCGAATGTAGTGAAAAACTGCCATTAGACCCCACATCCAAAGGGGGAGAAATCTCCGAAAGGGACATCAGCTGTGGGATTGGAGCGAGCAGAAAGCTCGCTGCTCGGCGAAATGCCGAAATTGTGTGAACTTGCCTTTAGGACCACATCACAAGGGAGAGACCTTCTACGAGACATCAGCTGCTTTGGGGGATTGAGGCGAGCAAGAAGCTCGCCTGCTACGCGCGAATGCGAAGATGTGTGGAACTGGCCATTATAGGACACATCAGAAGGGAAGAGAACATTCTCCGAAGACATCCCTGTTGGGGATGGGCGAGCAGAGCTCGCTCGCTCGAGGCGAAATGACCGAATGTGTGAACTGCCTTCTTAGACACACAAAGGGATAGAAACATTCGTCCGAAAGACATCCGCTGTTGGGGATTGGGCGAGCAGAAGCTCGCTCTCGGCGACATGCCGAATTGTGTGGAACTGCCTTGTAGGCAATCAAAGGGAGAGGAACATTCTCCGAAGACATCAGCATGTTGGGTATTGGCTGCGAGCAGAAGCTCGCATGCTCGCGAAATGCCGAAATTCGATGAAACTGCCTTTCTAGGCACACAAAGGGAGAGAAACCATCATCCGAACATCAGCTGTTGGGGATTGGGCGAGCAGAAGCTCGCTGCTCGGCGAATACCGAATGTGTGGAGCCGCCTATAGGATGAAGTTTCTGGAGTTCAGAGCCTTTAACACATGCATAGTACGTGTGCTCGTGATCCGCAGATATGCTACAGTCTGCTCCAACCACCGAAGGCTCGCCTAAGTGGTATCCTCCAGTTCGTTCGTGGCCTCTGTTGGACTCACCCACAGGCAATACATCAACTCCAACTTCACAGACACACACTCACACACACATACGGCAACTCACCTTATAGTAGTCGTCCGACTAATCTCTTGTTGAAACCGAAGGGTTGACAGGAGGTGACAGGATACAGTGGACTGCTAGTAGTGCGGTAAAATGACGGGGCCGTTAATATAAAATTCGTTACCTCACACTTTGGAGGAACAATAGGCTTGCAGACGTATTCTTGGAATTTGCTTATACATACATTAAATTCTTTGCAATTATCTTGTCATTCATAAAATTGAAAGTACCATTAAACAACTCGCGGGACAACAAAAGAGCGCGTAATAAATTAGTTAGTAATTCACTAAAACGGTTGTTCACCGATTTAGTTTTATCATTTTTTTTAATTATAATTTTCCAGGCAATAAGTGTTTTTTAACATCACTAAGAAATGATCAACTGCCGTCCACTCAAATGGCATTCCGTTCAGGTTACGGCGATACTTCCACTACGACTATTTGTCCTCGTAATTTGTTCGTGAACTGAGAGAGCTCAGATGATTTCTTGGTATTGGCAGTGTGTATTGGCTTATCACACTGAAATATAGATCTTACTACATATATGCTACCTCCCGAAATACGAATATTATTGGTGTTTCAATCTAACAGCTGGGAATTAATGTTACTTCAACGTGTTTGGCTCAAATAAGTATTACCCCAATTCTTGCTTAGCAATATAAGTTATTGTGTATTGAAAGAAATATTGCTTTACTGCAAGGTAGCAATCTCGCAAATATTTTGTTACAATTGCCAACGTCAGTCATTTAAGCCGACTTTTATCGTTTTTTTCTCTCTATACCTTAAGTATTGAAAATGATTAAATTCAATTTTAAAGAGAGTAAAATTTCCCACAAGTTTCTATGAAACATTTTTTTCGAAACCAATCACCAAGCAAGCTAAAGCTTAAAAAACACGCTATTTGTTCTTTTCTCCAAAATGTGAGCAAATTACATGTTTGTGAACATATAATCAACATAGAACTAGTAGTTCTTCAGAATGGCACAGACTTTCTCGAATTAGTTTTCTATTTTCGTTGGTCAGGTCTAGGCTCATTTCGGACTTGGCTCATACTCTTGCATGCTTCCATCACCGCCGAAAGTACATTTTTTTTCAATTCTTCGGTTTCTTAATAGCAGAATCGAAGTATTTCTTTAAGAATATTAAAGAAGAGTAAAACTTCATCTAAATGACCATTTTCATTGAAACATTTGGAGCCATATTTAAGGAAATGGCATTTAAGTGTTATCGTAAATGCAAATTTGAAGCTTTTTTCACAGAAAATTTATGAGTTTTCAAAAAACTCATTTCAAGCACTTCCATTCACAAATGCTGATTTTTACTAATCGCTGGAAATGTGCATATTATAGAGTGAGAGTTATTTTAAAAAATACAATTAGGTATTTTTTAAAAAAAAGAAAACCGCAAAATGAACCTTATGGCATATTGAACAGTACATTTATCACTATCTACTGGAAACATTTGAAGAACAAATTTAGAGCCATTTTTATGAAAATGGCGTGAGAGCGGTACTGAAAATCAGGTATTTTCTGCTCGTTTTCACAGAAAAATGTTACGTTTTTGAGAAACTTTTCACGACAACATTTAAAGCACATGTACTCATAAATGCAATAATGTAAGCAAATCACCGCTAATGTAAATATTAATGCCGTGAGAGGTTCGTCAAAAAATTACATTGTTGTAATTTTTGAAAAAAAGCAATTAAAGTATAGAGCAATAAGGCGTTTATGTCATGTCATAGAGTACATTTAATACTACCTCCAACAAAAGTTTGAAGAATAGTGGAACCGTTTTTGAGAAAATATTGTATTTTTTTTAATTGCAAATATTTTACGCATATTGCGCGAAAACTACTAAAATATTTTAAAAAAATGTACATTACCTCATTGAAAAATCTCTATCTGTAATTTTTTTGTTGTAGGACGACCCCAAAAATTTTCCAACTTTTGAAATTTTTGAAAATTTAGAGTTTACCCAAGCAATTGGACCTAAGCCACCTAATTAAGTGAATTTTACTCTATTCTTACAAGAAATTTAAAGAAAAAAATTGGAGAACTTTTTGAAAAAATTGAAAATGTCCCAGGACTTTCATGTAATGAACCCCCAAATGTTATAGAATGTATTTCAAAATCTCAAAGCTTGGACTCGAGCCAGATCGACAGGTGTTTCTTCAATTTGGAAAAAATCCTGCGTATGGTTTAAGCGCTAGTGATGTTCACAGATGGACGGACGGACAAACGGTTGGACGGACGGTTGGACGGACGGTTGGACGGACGGTTGGAACGACGGCTGTGACGGACGGTTGGACGGACGTTGACGGAGGTTTGGAGCGACGGATGGACGACGGAAATGGACGGACGGATGGACGCGCGGATGGACGGATGGAGGACGGGATGGACGGACGGGTGGCACGGGAACGGATGTGACGGTGGCGGACGGATAGAGACGGAGGGGACGGAACGGACGGATGGACGGACGGAGGACGACGGACGGACTGACGGATGGACGGACGATTGGACGGACGGTTGGACGACGGATGGACGGACGGCAATGGGAGGACTGATGGACGGATGGAACGGACGGATGGACGGATGGACGGACGGATGGACGGACGGATGGACGGACGAACGGACGGACGGACGGTTGGACGGACGGTTGGACCGAGTTTGGCGGATGTATTGGACGGACGTTGGACGGACGTTGACGACGTTTGGACGACGTTGGACGGGTACGTTTGGACTGGACGTTTGGACGGAACGTTTGGACGGACGTTTGGACGGAGCGTTTGGACGGACGTTTGGAACGGACGTTTGGAGACGGACGTTTGGACGGACGTTTTGACGGACGTTTGGACGGAAACGTTTGGACGGACGTTTGTTAGAACAGGACGTTTGGACGGACGTTTGGACGGACGGTTTGGACGGAACGTTTTGGACGGAGGTTTTGGACGGACGTTTGGACGGGACGGTTGGACGGACGGTTGGACGGCGGTTTTGGACGGATGGACGGACGGACGGGTGGACGGACCGGAAATGGACGGACGGATAGACGGACGGATGGACGGACGGATGGACGGACGGATGGATCGACGGATGAGAGGCTGGAGAGAGAGAGGACGAGATGAGAGAGACGGATGGACGGACGGACGATGGACGGACCGGACGGACGGACGGACTGGACGACGGAGGGACGGATGAACGACGGACGGAGGGACGGAGGGACGGACGGAGGGACGGAACCGGACGGAGGGACGGACGGACGGAGACGGACGGACGGAGGGACGGACGGACGACGGAGGGACGGAACGGACGGAGGGACGGACGGACGGAGGGACGGACGGACCGGAGGGACGGACGGATGCGAGGGACGGGACGGACGGAGGACGGACGGGTACGGACGGAGGGGACGGACGGGAGGACGGAGGACGGACGGAGGAACCGGCGGACGGAGGACACGGACGGCACCCGGAGGGACGGACGGACGGAGGGACGGAAAGGAGAGAGAGACGACGTTTTGGCGTCAATTAATTTCCAGGTTCAAGGACCCACAAACCAGGGATTCTGGCCACACTACGTGTTACAGGATTTTTCTCCCTTCATTTAGCGACTGTATTTCTCCACTTTCTCGTTTTCAGGGGCCGGCAATGAATTTTTTTCTGACGAAAATCCGCCGGTTTTTCGAGCAACATAACTTTAATAACTACGTATATTAGTCTATATACACATACGTATATGATAAAGTAATATAATAATTATTACTACAAGTAATAATATTATTTATATCACCGTCGGTGAAAACATTGCTTCACAATGTACCAAATATATATATGGAGAACATGTGGAAACATTTTGTGTAACATCTGGGTTACTGTGATGAATCAGGGAGGAAATAAGTAGGGGCTCTTATGGGGAAAGTGCGGGGGTACAAGCCGGAACGCTGAGGTGAACGTCGGGGGATCAAATACTCGTATTGAGCATGGTTTTGTTTCCGGACAGAGACCGCAAGACGATTTTGTGCTTGAGTCCCTAAATCCAGCCTTGTGTACGAGTATTGTATTTAAAGTTGAATATCGTATTAAAAACTGCATTTAAGAACATCCTACCAGTTAGGCCCGTGTAAGTGTTGCCAGACGTACGATAATTATCGTACATGTACAATTATTCATTATGATATACGTTGTATCATTATCGTACAGATAAAAGTACGATAATGTGACTAATTGAAGTGGCTGATCGGAGGATCTATTCTTGAAACTATCTCTCTCGTGCATTATGCGATTATAGCATTTTTGAACGTGCATTTCCACATTAACAAAAATGCGAGAGTCGCCTATCGCTTGAGAGCAATAGTTTCAAAAATAGACCCTTAGAAAATGGCACTTAAGAAGGATTCACAATGAGAGCGTTACGTGGTCACTTTTATATTTTAAGGGATGTCATTATTATAAGTGATGTCAGAGTCGATTCTAAAACATTAAAATCCCTTCTGTTCAATTGGAACGCCACTACATATTTGCTACTAAGATTTCGGTAAATATATTAGTGGAGTTTTCAATCAAGTAAAAGTTGTACGGTATAATCAGTTCGATTCTGTATATGGTCGAGAAAATAAAAAAAAATATTTTGATTTGTTATATATTAAATGTATGCATACATATTCATAAAAGTTAAGGTTATAAGAATCTCTATATTATATTAGTTGTATCCTCGCTGCATTCATTCTTCATTAGAAATATGTCGTTAAAGAAAATAATTTAAGTAATATGTTTGAAAAAAATTAAAAATTACGCTAATTTTTACACTATTTTTATTAATATACGGTATAATGTACGATAATTTGAAATTACCACCGTACAATAATAATCGTTGTACGATAATAATAGATGGCGCAGCACGATATTCACTTTTCAAGCAACTGCCAACACTGGCCCGCGTGGACATTTCGCATTTTGTAAATCATTGTTTTAAACGTGAAAATAACTGCATGATACTGCAAATCCAAACGAATGGTCCCAGCTCCTAAACTGTGCCTAACAGCATTATATATTGGGTACTGTGCAATTTGCATGGATAAACATTCTAATATTGCTTAGCCGTTGCGATTAAATTGCACACAGGATCAAAAAGTCAATTTCAATTCACGTGAATTTTGAGATTCTGCTCATCTCTGATCGCCCCTTCTGTCCAATAGGAGTACCTAGAGTAGATATTAAACTCCCAAAATGTCATAGAAGATACAAAAATGAAGAGTTTTGTGACGAGTCAAACTGAAATTCTGAATAGAATACTCAGAAATGAATCCCCCAAAACTAAATAGAAGAGTCCAAAATTTCTCATTTTCGGGGGAAAAATCTCGATCGCCAAGAACGGTTAGCGTACCGGGCTGTTATACCCAAGTTCGCGGCTTCAAACACGATCGAAGCTGTGGACTTTTAAGGGCGAAAAAAATCATCGAACGCCTTTTTTCGAAGGGAAAATAAAGCCGGGTCTGTCATGTAGATTTACTTAATGTAAAAGATTCTCAAGACTAAATGAAGCCTCTGAGCAAAATTCAAATCTCTTGATTCGTCGCCCGGGTGATACGCCAGACAGTGAAAGGAGCGCAGTGGAATTTGCATGGTCTGGCGGAAGAGCAGGACTGATAGCCTGAACATCCCCATGGGAAATAAGGCATCATTGATTTGATTGATTGATATCACACTTTTTAAATGGTAAAGGTGAAAATATGGCCCAACCTTCGTTTCTGACAACCCATGATACCGAGTAGGGGTTCTCTAAAAAGGTCATAGTATTTAAAATAAAATCTCATTTTGTTATTACGGTACGGTCTAAGAAACAACTACCCGACAACATGGTGAATCTGAACCGAAAACACGGTAAACCGAATTTTTGCACAATTTTAATGTGTGATGAAACGAAACACAAGTGTTGCGGGTTGCACTGTGTTTCTTGTATCATTATCTACTAGCTTCATTAACTGCTTATTAATTTTTTCGTCTTAAATCTGATAAAGGCCTAGGGATAATTTCCTATCCAGCAGTGAAACACTTACGGATGATTGGGAAGAAAGTTTCTTATAAATGGTACAAAACCGCATCTCTCCATATCTTCCTTTAAGGGATATTTGAAATACTTTTATAAATTTTGAGATTTGTTGTCACGTTGATATGTGTATGAGTAATGGGCTCATTAGAATGAATAAAGTTGACAAATTTTGTTGTAGATACTTTTAATTTTGCATTACGAACTCATAATGTGAAATGCAAAATCTTCCAAGATGAAAAAAATGTCGGAGTCAAATCGGAACATTCCTGGCAGTTGCTAGAAAACTAATGACTTGGAGTGGTGGTCTTAAATATCGTCTAAAACTTTTCTCGTTTGCGAGCTGCAGAGTTGAAGTTCACATTTTTGCTCGTAGAAAATGGTAGGTAATTTCGAAGATGGCGAGTATAACCACTGATAATTCGGTTCGCTTCCCTTCTCAAGTACGTCGTAAAACGACTGTTATTTTGTCGAATGTGTGGTAACATTTAAGTTCGAATTTGCACATTATTTTCGAGCCATTGAATCTCTGAAGACTGAATATTCTATGAATATGTTAAACGCAATGATTTACGTAAGCGATGGTTATACACCCAATTCAGAATGATTTTTTGCATTTATATTCTTTTTTCCCTTTTTATTATACCCACGGAACTATATAACAATCAAAGGCAATGAATTATTGTATGGCTTGCTCGTGAAAATTAGCAGGCATTACGTTTAGTTCAGTATTTGAATCTTGCTCAGAATGGAAGCAAATCACGAAGGGGAAATACACTGCCAGCGCTATCCGACGGATTTGGAACGAACTGGTATTGACCCATGTAATAATATTATCAATTATCGTTAAAGCGCGTAGCTGGGAACTTAAAACGTGTATTGCTGATGCATTTAAAATAAAAAAAGAAAATGTTAAAACTCAATGTTGAATTGAAAGAAATATAAATTTTGTATAAAAATTACTTACATACTCTGTTACTTGAGTGGCGGAGTTTCTTGTCAACTTTTGTTTTTTTACGAGCTACCAACTGTCGGAACTGACGTTTGCATTCGTCATTGTAAAAAGACACTTGACTATCGGAATCATTTCAGTAATATATTATACTTCGGGATTGGTGTTGCTGTGATGGCGCCAATCCCGAGGAAATTAATTTTAGTGTATCTGGTTGTAAATTTATTGTATAATGTTCGCGTTTACTGTGATGTGGATGGTGATGAAGATGAAGAAAAAGAAATAAAATTGATTCCATCTAACAATGGACGAGGTAATGGTTAATGTTGTGTGTGTAGGAAACTGTCTACTTAAGAACAAGACAATGAACCATATACTTTTCAGTATTACTTGGAAAACAAATTTAAATGAAAAAATTACATTTTTTGGAAAAACCAAAAGACTTTGTCATTTAATAATAAGAACAGCATTGAATTAAAAGTATGAAGAATGGTTACTGTTTCATTTAATGGGTAGATTGTATGATATGGTGGTCAAAGTGAACTCAGCTGAATATTCTTTTTAAAGAAAACACATTTTTTTGCCTTTTGGTGTTGTTTCATCTAGACAAGGTAGATTTTGTTAATTGAATTTTACTTGTGAACTACCCTGGAGATAATAATGAATAATATTAAGAAATGAGTAATACAAATTTATATCATTTATACTCTAAAATTTATACTACATGTTTGTTTACATGGAGTATACATTTGAATTGCTCACTGCAAAGCTCTAATGAGGTCTAACTTTGTTTACATGAAACATCAGTGGGGAGGGGGGATGCATTTTCTATTAAAAACAGCTAGGTATCTTTAATCTTGGTCATTCAATTTACTCAATTAGATTAAAAGGATTAATCTTTTAATGCTGATTGAGTCTTAATTCAATTACAAAGCTGATTTTCAGTTTGTTTTCTGAGAGGAAATTAATCAGTGAGAATATTCTACTTTTGATATTTAAAAATTTTATTAGTAGTACCTAAACTTTGATTGTTCAATTTTGTTTTTGTTTGTTTTGTAGGATTTGGCTCCCATTTTGCTTGGCAAAATTTTGACAAAGGATTGGAAATAGCAATGCTCACTCAGAAGCCAATCATGGTTATTATTCACAAGTCTTGGTGTAGTGCATGCAAAGGTATTGTTTCAGTATCTAAATTTAACAGTCAACAGTATGTATTGTTTAGGAAAAAACCTTAACATATGAAATAAGCATGATTTAATGTGAATGATCTTGCTAGATTAGAAAGATTGCAGTTTGGATGTGAATAATTGGATTGGAAACATTGCAGTTTGGATGTGAATAATTGTGCGAGAGTAGGCAAGAGGGGTGTTTAGGGGATTATGAGGAGAACCTTTCAGTGGGGAGGGGTGGTGAGCAATATGTGTCACTTTGTGTATATATATAAACCAGAGCATGGGCGGTATCACCGTCCCTTGTCCCCTCTACTGTGGATTTCCCCCTCGCCAAAGTGGCATTAAGGGCCGGTTTAAAGTTTCTCAAGTCGTACCGTATACTAGACTTCAACCATACTATTTCACTGTGTTTTTTCATTATTTAAAAAGAACTGGTGGGTGTTGGTGGAATTCTGGCTTCACATTTTAGGATTCAGAGCGGTGACATATATAAAGAAACGTGTGCCAAGTCTCTGGGTGTGAAATATTTTTTTTTGTGGTTGTGTTATTGATTCTGAATTTCTATTCTTTGGTTTATTGATGTTGATTGGACATCTACAAACGAGATCAGATCGTGTTCAATCGAGATCAAATTCTGAATATCTTTGTTCCCTCTTTTAATAACAGAAAAAGGAGAACTGAATAGAATATTAAAAATTAGATTGATGAATTAATCTCCTCTAATTTTAACTCTTTAAACTTCATCTCTGAAGCAGTTAATGACCTACAACAAGACATAAATACCTTAGACTTAAACACATGAATGGTCAAAAAAATGGAGATTACAGCTGAACACCCCAAAATGCAAAATCAAAAGTTTTACCTTGGAAACAAATATCCCTCCTCCTTTAATAGTAAATAATTAACAGACTACATGGGCCCCTTCAAATAAACCTTACCTAAGCGACCTCCTGGGTACTTATTTCACATGGAAACCTCATATTATTCAAATACTGAATAAAACTTGTAGAGACCTAATCAAATTATATCCCCTTATTAATAAAAAATGATCTCTAAAAAGTGAAAATTCTCTGTTTCTTCACGAATTAGTCCTATAACTTATAGCAACTCAGTCTCTTATGCAGATGCTTTTTTCCCTCCTGAAACCCTTGCAAATCTTTTAGCATTAAGGGCTTCGTGCAATTACCAATTCCTTGTGGTATATAACCAACAGACAAATTCATAGAGAACTGGAGATAGAAACAATTACATTTTACAATTCCTTACTGTTGCCCAAATTCTTTTCTAACCTCCAAACTGCCCCTTGCGTCTGTCACTTTAACCTTGGAAATACCAGCAGTGCTCCTACAAGAATTAAATTCCATCTCCCAAAAGATCTGTTCCCTCTCCCATAACCTAGATAAAGTATTATCTTACCTCTCACTCTATATCTTGCTTTCCTCTCACCTTCAGTTTCATAAAATCAACAATAATAGTCACAGATAACCTTGATTTACTTGTTTCCCAATGAATTCACGCTTTTCTTGTACATAAAAAAACAAGAATGGTAAGAGGTATTCGTCTTCAATACCTAGTCTTTCAAATAGTGGTGTCTATTAGGGGATAGATTAACCCCAACAGTAGTGCAGAAAAGGGACCACTGTTGTTGTTCAGTCAGTTCTCATTTATATCACGAGGTAAGAAATGATTTTTTATCTCACTTATCATGTTGGTTCAGTTTTGTTTTCCTTTAAATTATTTTCACACATTTTTACACCCTACTCCTCGATTATTATTATTTTGCCATAATTTACTTTAGTGCTGGTAGGACGTGTTTTGGATTTTGTTGGATTCATATAGACACTTCGAAATTCTCTCCATGTTTCACTCATTTTATTATATGTATTCATATGGAAACATTGCTTTATTGCCAACACTTTATTATTCACTATTGAAGTAAGAACAATTTTCAGTTTATTGTGAATGAATACAGTAAAATTGTTAACTAATTTTCTTCTTATAAAATTTATTATTTGTCTTGTCTGAGTTGAAAAAAATGAATTTACTTTGTGGTTGTTAATATAAAAATGTTTTCAAAGGTAAAAGTGAAGACGATATGGAAAAATGTGAGAGTTCATTCATCAGGATCTCTGTCATTAGGTAATGACAGAGGGAAAAGACCTTCTCGATATAATTTTGTTTCTTGATCAAAATTTTTGTATAGAAAAAGCAATTTTTGATTCCCTGCAGTCCTGATCTCATACTGGAAAACATACTGTGGAAGTTGGTAATCCAGATGTTCTCAGCAAAATAGGATTCACCTCCTGCCCTTTTGCTTGTTCTTTTTCTACTTTCCTTTCTTTCTTTCTCTTTCTCTCTTTCTCCCTCTCTGTTTCTCTTTCCTTTCTCTCACTCTCTCTCCCCTCTCTCTCGAATCAGGCTTTAATGAATCATCTTTTTGAGATAGTTTCCATGAATATTGCATCAGCTGCCTGGCTGGCAACATTGATTGGGTAGGGTGCAATGTCAATGTAGCTCATTCAAATCTACTGTCATTAGTACTGATTTGAAAACAACTTGGGCAAATCAAGCATTAAAATTACGCTTCCTATCCAGAAAGCTTATCTCTCGCCAAAAATTAGTTTCAGAAGTTGAAGGCAGCAAGAAACAAAAAAGTGTGTAGAAACCAGCAAGAAACACCAGAAAAGAACATGAGAAGGTTACAATATTACTTAAAAGACAACTATATGATTTTGGGGGTGAATGTACCTGGAAACAATTTCTCAGTACCCAGTAAGATATCTGAAATAGATTACTTCTATAAGAAGTAAATGTTCTGAAGAACTTGTAGATTTAATTGTAGCAATGTCATGTAATACTGATTTCAGTTTTCTTTTCAAGTGATAGAACATTCAATAAATGTTGATCCAAATCGTTAACAGACTTGTCAATCATTGAACTTTTACCGGTACTTATAAAATTTCCAACTTGTGAAAATTATTGGAGTGCATATCTGTTGCAAGAAATGGGGGTGATTATGCGTGAAAAAGTATCTTATTATTCAAAAATTACTTCACTAAGTAGATAATATGAAGATTCATATTATGGTGATCATTTCGAAATTTGGACATTGTAAGACAAAACTCCAATGCAGCTGAAAATGAAAAGTAACAGGTCACAGATAAAACAGTGTCTAATAAGGCAACTAAGGCAAGCAGCAGGAAACAGTTTGTACATCAAAAGCAAACCCAAAAAGAGCTTCAAAGTATTTGTAAGGTGTGCCTGGTCTTTTGTATGATTTTCTAATTTTTGAAGGAACTAATACATTCTGTCAGCACACAGTTTCTCCACAAAAATAAGAGTTAGACTTTTGAGATAGTTATAGCCCTGTGCAAAATGAATCTAGAATCATGGACTACATTGTGTGGTCAGTCAGAAGAGTAGGCGTCATGGCCTGAGTCTCGCCATATAAAGTAAGGCATCAATTCAACTCATTTACCAGATAATATATTTGTATATTTGGCAGTGTATTTATATGGTTACATAAAGGTCTCTGATATGAAAAATGAAATCGGTGCATCTGTGGAAAGGGCCCTTGCCAAGTAAAGGATAGTAAGAATTGAGTAAGCAAAGTATTGAGGATCCTTTTTTTCGAAAGTCTACATTACATTTTGGACCAGTATGTGTTATGCATGTGTATTACATAATTCAATAGCCATTTATCCATTTCTAAACAAAGTTTTATCGAAACTATTACTACTGTTGTTATAAAGCTAAAAAATGTCTGAATTTCTACCAAACTGGACACATTCATGCATATGCAGAGTGTTGCTAAATTGATAGTGTGTTTTCTATTAACATTATTTAGTCAAAAGTTATATAATTGAAGTAAAACTTGTTCTCATAAAACTGCTTTTTGTGACTGTTTCTTTCAAACATTCAATTTAAATGCTCCATTGTTGATACTATTGTGATGAAATCTGATGTAAGGAGGAGCGTGAAGAATGCAGTGTAACTTTTGTGAGATATATGAAAGTGTCTTGATTGCAAGTACATTAAGTAAATACTGTAATGTCGGAGAATGTAGATTACACTGAGGAACCTGCCACTATAAACATTTGTTTTGTCATGTCACAGAACCAATCTCTACCAAAAATATCTGAGATATTTTATTGTGAAAGGTTTGGTCCTTTAATTGGCATTAATGATGAGCAAGAAGGTTCAATACCTGAGTGATGTTCACTTGTTGGGAGACAAAAATGTCTCATGAAGCCAATGAAGTTGCAAGTGTGCTGGTAAATTTTTAAGAGAGTTTAAATGCATTGGAGAAGAAGCATAAATACCTTAATCTATTTTCTGATTCTTGCTCAAGTCAAAACCAAAATACAGTATTGATGTCTACTTTGATGGGATTTCTTATGGAAAGTAAAATGTTTAAGGGAGAAACACATTTGTGGACATAGTTACATGCCAGCAGACAGTGTTTCGTGGAGTCAAAAAGTCTTCAGTAAGAAGGAGAATTTATACTTTGACGATTTTTGAGATTACAAGGAAAAGTGAAACAGTTGGGAAAAGAATAGAACTTTTATGACTACAAGATTTCTGCAAAGAAGGTAATAAAGAGTAAACTTCCTTTCAAAATGAGAGAAACTCAAGTTAAAAGTAAACAGTACCTCCTCAATTAAAAAAAAGTGTTAACAGAATATTGTGCAAAGGTAGATGGGATTTAAGCCTGGTAAATTTCAAAAATATTATGGATAACTCAGCCAAAAAAATATAGTTAGTTCTGAAAGTAGCAAAACTTCTCAGATATTCTACTATACCAACAACATCCAATGATATTTACTATGGCATAATGAACAGTTTGAATAAAATGAGTATTTTTTATCAAAACACAGGTAGTGACAACATTGTGATTTCTTATGAAGATGAAAAAATAATTTAAGTTAATTTAAGTTACAATTACAACTTGTAGTAATTTAAATAATAATCTTATTACAACTTATCACAATGACAGTACATCCATTAGAAATACAATATAGTTATGCAAATTGCTCTTTCTCTTTACATCATAAAAATTAAACCATTATTAATATTACATTAAGTTTCATGAATGAATGTGTACATAATAAATATGCTACTCCAATCTCAAGTTTTGTCAATTTATCAAATGTATAATGAAAATTCCTGAATCCAACAAAGTATATGTGGAATTTTGTGAAAACACTTCAAAAAAGATTTAGGAAAACGAATTAGAAGATTGAAAAGACTTAGAAGCAAATCCCGAAGCATTTCACTTTGGGATTATATATAACTCTCATTGCTCTGCAGGATAACGGAAAAGAAAATTTCTGAGAACCATAAAAGATTTTCGCAAATTGAAAAACTCAATTCTCAAAAATGTTCGTTTTTGTATGTTTTTTGAAAAAATCGTCCTTAATTGTCAATGTTGTTCCTTTCTCTCTTTCTTAGTTTCTTGTGTAAGTTGAGCAACAGAAGGTAATTGTTTAATGTTATTTGAAAACAATTACTAAGAAAATTATTAAAGATCATTCAACTAAATGAGAAGTCAGTCTAGAAAATATATTTGAAATTGTTGTGTTCTTATTTTAGGAAGCTTTCATCTTCTTGATGAAATGATTTTTGGGAGGAAATCATCATCAACTGCAGGTTGCTAAGCCTTTTGCCTGTCCCTGTTTCCCAATAGGCTTACACCCCAGGTGTTCCTGATCTTGGTAAATCAGGTTCTCTTCTTATTTTGTTGAATGGGTCTACTATATTTGGTCTGTGTACTTCATCTGCTCCTGACCTTTTTCAATTTTTAACAACTTAAAACTTTTTGCAGTTTTTTCAGGCCTAGTGGATTTAGTATTTCCGTTCCCATTAATTCAGGCTTGTTTTGCTTTCACGGTTGTTAAAATTTTGTTAACAACTGTAAAAGTCTTGCGTTACTTGTGTCATTGAAAGTCTCACGTTACATTCAGGGTTGTTTAATCTCTCTTGGGTGGTATTTTCTATTATTTCTTTTCCTTGCTGTGGTTCAAAATAGTATTTAATCCAATCTTAATGTGGTTTCCTTTGTTTTTGTATTTGATCTTTGGTTTACCATTGGAGATTCCGGAAGAGTCACGTTCTCTGGGGTCCTGTAAAATCATATTCAGTTGACCTCACAAAAGTTTTCCCAATCTTTCTTTTTGACCTCTGCATTGTTTTGTATCTCTGTTTTTCAATATTTTGTATCTTACAAGTGTCTCTTCATTTGTGTATGTATCTACAATCCATATAACTGGTGATAAATAAATGAAGATATTGTCAGGTATCAATATTTTAATTCACCTTATGATCATTTCAATCGCGTAGCGATCATCCTCAGAGCTTGCAGCTTCTGGGCCGCAAACAAAGTTCTGCCCAGAAGCTGCAAGCTCTGAGGATGATCGCTACGCGATCGAAATGATCATAAGCTGAATTAAAATATTGATACCTGACAATATCTTTATTTATTTATCATAATAAAAAGGTATCTACTTCACCAGCAATCCAATTAACCATATAACCGGGTTGCTCTTTTTCTTCTTTGCCAGTTTTCAATTTTCTTATTCATGGAAAAGGTGAACTTTTAGTTTTGGATTTGGTTACTCCTTTGTTTTTCTACTTTGTTTCTTTCTGTTTTAATATTTAGTTTGGTTTCTAAAATGTAACAATCTATACCCATTTCACTACCCCTAGATATTTTTGTCTTTCACAAGGTTTCTCAATTTTCTGTTGATGATCAAATATTCTATGTAATGGATTTGGTGCAATGCCTTTCCCATGTACATTTTTGGGAATTATTCATAATGTATGTATTTTACATGTACAAAATGTATGTACAGTAAATCTATGTAAGGCGGAAACCTGGCTTTGCTGAAAAAAATCTCAGAATGGACTAATAAATTATTTTAAAATTCAACATTGACTTGTAAGTGTGGCAACATTATTCTACAAGACAATCAGAGCTGTGTTTGTCCATTTCTCAGCTACATTCCTTCGATCGTGTTTCCCATGCTTCTTGTGCCTAAGCCACTATTTATTTATAATAGCAATACCCTTCACAAGCCTGTGTGAAGGAAGGAGATACTCGAAGAGTGATTGATTGATTGATTGATTGATGTGATCCTTCCTCAGTTCTTGTAATGTACGGTTTCGGTTCAGTGGTTCTGAACATTTACTATATATGGTTCAGTTGGACAAGCTGCAGGTGTTGTATTAATCAAGTGTTTATGGCGTCCGACGGAAAATTGAAAATGCTAACTTTTGTTGAGAAAATAAGACTAACTGAAGAACGTGAACAAAACCACACTTCTGTGAAAGTTTTGATAAAGAATTTATAATGGTTGGTCTGTGCCGAAGTTGATGGAGCATATGCAGCTAAGTTCAAACGGGTTTGCTTCTCCTTATAGAAAAACTAGTGGTACAACAGAATGGCACAGACTTTCTCATATTAGTTTTCTATTTCCTTTGGTCTCGACTAGCCATTCAAACTTGTCACATACTCTTGCCTGCTGCAATCTATCGCCACCCAAGTACATTTTTTTGAAATTTTCTTAATTTTTCAGTTCTCTAGTAGTAGAATGGAAATATTATTTTAAGAATATTAAAAAACAGTAAAACTTCGTCCTAAATGGCAATTTTCATTGAATAATTTGGAGCCATTTAAAAAAAAAGGCATTTTAATGCTTCTGTAAATTTGAAATTTGAACTTTTTTTTCCCCCCCCCGAAGAAAACTATTGAGTTTTTGATAACTTCCTATGACATAATTTCAAGTACTTTCAGTCACAAGTGTAATATTGTTTCCATATCACTGAAAATGTGCATATTAACAGCGAGAGACCTTTCAAAAAAAATTACATTTTTGTAATTAAAAAAAAAAATTAGTCCTATCCCTACCGAAAGTTTAAAGAAAAAATTAGGAGCTGTTTTTGAGCAAATCTTGTAATGAAAGAAAGTAATGTTATAGTTTTAGTTCTGTCTCTTGTTTTTTTCTTTTTAGTTTCTGTAATACTTACTATATCACTTTACTCTTCATATTGTCAACTATATCTTGAAACTAATCCAGTGTTTTTAATTTTTATTGTTTATAGCTCTGATGTTCCTGGTTCTTGCATTGAAATATGTTTTCTGGTCTGTTTCATTCTTATTTAAATTTAAGTGGTTTTGATTGTAAAGGATGAAATTTGTTGCTCGATTGCCTGGTATTGTCTTGTTTGAAATTTAAATTTAAATGATCTTACTCCACATTATTCCTTGTGGCATTTTTATAATTATTATTATTATTATTATTATTATTATTATTATTATTATTATTATTATTATTGTTGTTGTTATTGTCATTTTGGTTCTGACTGTCATCGTTGTGGTTGTCGTTGCAATCATTTCTTTTTGGTTTTATAAAATACTTCCTAATATTTTCCTTGTCTTTCCCTTTGTACCCTTAGTTCTTAACTGGTGATTTGTCTTGTATTTTGTGTGGTTTTCTTTGGATTTTATGGATTCATTTTTTATAATTTATTAAATATTTAAATCTTGCAGACTTGAAATCATTTGTCATCGTTTTCAAATTACAGGATTTAAAGAATAATGCACATACATATCAAAATAAAATGTTATCATTGTAGTTATGCACAATTAGTGAAATTTTGGACATGTTTTAGAACTTGGAAAAATCAGAAAATTGGCAGTGAATTATTTTCTTCTTAAGGAACACTGGCTATTGCATTGCATTTTTTGGATAAACTTGTATTCATTGATGTATTGTTTTGTCATTGCATTAAATATGTTCAGAAAAGCAGCATTATAGCTTAATTGAAACTTCATTCTTCTGTTTGCATGATATGCCCACGTCCATGCAAGATCTAATGGCAAATTAGTCTCCAGTTCTGTGTATTGTAAATTATGATATAAAATTCAGATTTTGAAAAGGGAAAGTCAAGAGTAATAAAAAAAATGAATTTGTGAATGATAAAATGTGTTACTCTGTAGTCTAGTTGAACTGCAACATCTCATTATTTGTTTAGCTTTGAAGCCTCAGTTTGCTGCTTCAAGAGAAATTGCAGACTTGAGTGAGAAGTTTATCATGGTGAATGCAGGGGAAAGGGAACCCCCTGCCAAGGACCCAAAGTTTTCCCCTGACGGAGACTACGTCCCAAGAATCCTCTTTCTCAGTATGAATTCATTTCATATCAGTTTTTGAATAGTTTTGTAATAATATTGGATGCTAATTTGAGACCTTTCCATTTCTAGGTCCTACTGGAGAACTTAGATTAGAATTTTATAATGAGGCTGGAGATCCTGCCTACAAATACTTCTATTCAGACACTTGGAGTATTCTTGCAACAATGAATAAAGTAGCACAAACATATAAAAAAAGAGAAAGATCTAAAAAGGAGTTATAATATGGAAAGTGAAACAATCCAAGTCTACATAAAATTTGTTTTAATATATAAGTAGAAAATCTACCGACATTATTGTTTTTTGAGAAAATGTATTATATATTTAATTTTGAGTTATATTTTTTAATAAATATATGAAATTGCTGAAAATAATTTATTTTACTCTCTGTATGTAGAGTAGAGTTATCCAGTGTTGTTATTATCTGATGTCCATTGCAAAAAGCAAACAAACAAAAAATGCTTCAATTAGCAACACAAGAACTACAAAGTGTGAGTGTAGTCTCTTTTACCCCCCCTCCCTCCTTGACTTCTGAGAAAAGCAATTTACAATAAAAATTTCCTTTAAATCAGCATAGAACTGAACTTACTGTATTAATTTCACTTCAGACAATTTTCTCATTGTACATTCATTTTTTGTTGTTGTTTTGTTGTAAAACATGGTTATTAAGTTTATAATGTGTAAAATATTAATATCATTTGTGGTGTAATAGATTTTTGTCAAGACCTTGCTATAGTGAACCTGAGATTTTCATTTGTCATTCTGTTGGCTCTTATGTCAGGTAATTGACTACTGTACACTTCAATTAAACAATCATCGAATGTGTTTTATGGCACTTTATTATTTTACCAAAATTGTAACATGCAAAATACAGTACTGTATAACATTCAGTAATTGTATAAACAATCATCATATTTAAAACTTCACTGAAATATCAACAAACATAAGGTACATCTCTTATATGTCTCTTACCTTACATTATTGTATATATTTATATCTTTATCTATTCACAAAAAATTGCAGTCTCACTTTTCAGGTAATGAGACAAGAATCTTTTCAGTAACAAAACTTAGAAGCACGTTGATTGGAAGATTTGATGAGGGAAGTACATTCTATGACGAGTATGTTGAGCATCAACATAATAAAATAGTGGATTTGAACATAAAACATATATTTATGGGTTGTCTATTATTTTATTAATCTTTATTTGGCAGTGAATGAAATGATGTTCTTGAAGTTCTTTGTGTGTGAATAAAAGCAGGTAACAAAAACTTTTCATTGGTACCATACAACACAAAACTGTCACAATAGAGCAACAATTGGACTATTTTTTAAACAATCTGTAACTGTAAGTGATCGGTACTGTATAGCATGTTATTGAAAATTTATTATGGTGGTTCAGCTGCCATGAAGCAGTGGTTTTTTGTTTGAAATGTTTGTTGGCCTAATGAGGCACAGATATTGATTCGGTAAAAGTCCTGAGAAAGTTCTTCTGCCTCCACCTGTTTGTAGAGTCCACCTTAATTCTTGACTAGTCCGTTGAGATAAATTATTGTACTTTTTTTGGCATCAGAGCTCACTGAAAGATTGATGAAGAAATAAGTTCTGGAAGTGGAACCAGGAAGTAATGCAGAGTTAATATGGTATGTTAGTAGCAGGCTCCCCAGTGTTAATTTCTATATCTGTGAGCATGATGTTTGTGATGTTTTGTCTCTTGAAGAAAAAATTGCACAGATGTATCTTTAGTGGGCAAGGCACGTTGAGCTGCTAAACGTCAATTTGAAAGGATGTCTCACTGCTGAGTCTTGCAGCACCCCGGCCTGCTTTGCGGCCCAGCTTGCTCATGTCACATTCTGCCTCGCTCAGCTCATGGGAATGTGAGTCAGAGAAGCGAGATGGAGGATTAATTCTGTCACTGAAACTGTTAGTAATAAGAGGCTATTAATATGTTAGTACATAGGTGTATAGAAGCACATAACTATCTCAGATAATTTTTGTCAAATGGTAAAGAGAATTAAAGAAATAATATAAAATTAGGTAATACATATAACATAAAACAACACAATTAATATTCAAGTTCAATTAGATTCTTTAAAATTAAATTTACCTTGACAGCTGGTATATAATTTAATTCTTCATAATAAATGTAATGACAAAACAATTTGCATGTGTTGAAAAGCTTGATTTATCTTCAATTAGATGAAAATGACAATTTAGAAAACAGCTTTTGGTTTGGGAAGTTATTGAATTAACGTTATTTATGAGCATTTGAAGGGGCAAGTTAGTTGTCATTCAGGAAATGCCTAAAAATGATCTGGTGTACCCTATACAGTTCATTGAATGCAATAAGCAAGTATTTAAATTTGGACAAAACTTACCTGAAAGTTGTCCCTTCAGTATGGCTTGAATATCCACTACTGCTTCGTACTTGCCTTTTTCCCAAAACTTGCCCCTTGCTTTTAGACTTTCTGGAAGGATATGGTTTCCGTGCTCCCGATGGAGATGTTTCAGAGGAAGAACTTGATTCTTCTACTCCAGATTTGCTAACCTCTGAGAAGTAAATGATAAATCTGATAAGTACACATGTCACACAATAATTTATAATTCAATTTCATATTTAAATTTTGTGATTTATTTGTACATCATTTTTATATCAATTTTTTAAAATGATTTTACAAAGCCTTCCAACTGAAACATCAGAGCAGTATATATAATTATTTATAATAACAGTTTTCGGATATTTTAAACAAAAAGAAATGGCAGTTTCAGAAAAAGAAAAATTGTTTGAAGTGCAAATGTCATTCATTAGGTGGCAGCAATTTTCTTTAAGTTTCCATGTAGAAGCTCAATTTAAAGATGTTTCAAATCAGCCATGTACATGCCAAATTTTTGTTTGACAAAGAAAATTGAAATTTATCCAAAAATGGATAATTGTATTTTTATTTATTTAGATGTGTTAGGAAATTATTCATACAAAAACGTAACATTTTTTAAATGGCTCATATTGTTAAAATTGCTTCATGATTTCTAATCTGAAGAATATTAAAAAATAAATAAATAATTGCAAAACTTTTGATTGAAAGTTTGTTGAAAAATAAATATTAATTATAACATTTTCACGAGCAAAAATAGCTTTTCAGTGCAAAGTGATTTACATTCTTTATTTCTGAAGTGATCATAAATACGAGGGAAAAATTAGTTCGTACGAAAAGTAAATGAAAATAGGGGAAGAGTAAGCCACAAGTTGAAAATAGGGACCGAGCTTATTTACACAACTGAGACTTAATAACGTATGACTCCCTGAGCGTAATTGCGTCAAAAAAGGTGACCGTGTGGTAAATTAGAAAAATACTGTGTTATAAAGTGAAAGGTATTATTACTCGCGCCGATTTCCGGGAGAGTGGGGGTGTTAATTATGAAATCGGCCACTAGATTTTATGAAGCAATGCCAATCTGGAAAATCAGTCATGGCTTCGCAACATTGTCAATATTTTCTCACAAGTTCGATATATCTTTACCTGCTACGGTCATTTCTTTACATATTTTGGAGAAAATAACGGACAGAAGTTCTCGCCAACAAAATAAAATTGTTTTTTATATCTCGCCAATGAACAAGTGTTTGTTGTCACGTTGTCTTCAGTGCTCGCTGCGAGCTTTTGCCTTCAACTGTTTATTGGCCAGGGAGGGGGAAGTAAGGTCATAATTCAAGAAAAGTTTCCCGAGCAATATACAAATCATTCCCAATTATTTAACAAATAAATTTTAATAATTTCACACTCTGGTGCTCGTTTTCAGAAAGTTAAATTTTTCCTATAATATTGGAACACGTCGTTTCAATTTCCTGTTTTTTCCTCTCCCTTTTTACCTCTTCTCTCGTTGGCTTCATATTGTGGCCTCTCTTTTTCGCAAATTTTTTTTTGCAGCCTTCAATTGTTCTGACGAATGTGAACATAATGGCAACATAATAATTTTCGCGCCAGTGCAACAAATAAAATTTGATAGTTTTGCCGTTGAAATATCTAAATCTTTTACTGCTCTTGCATCTGAAAAACAGATTTCTCTAAAATTGAGAAAATGGCAGGATTTTGAAATTTAAATATGCCTATTTCGAGTTTTTGCCTTTGTACAGATTGTATATGTACGTATGGCAACACTGTTTAGTAACTGACATGTTCGAAGGAGTGCAGCGAATCCCCATTGGCGCTTGCTTTGAACGGAGACTGGTAGTGAATGATGTGTAGAACTCCTAGTAACATTTTAATGTGAAGTAAAATTAGAGTTTTGATTGACTTTTTATAATAAGAAAAATACACACCTCTGGAAATTCGGTGTCTGAAAGAGACGAGTTCCTGGCTCGCAGCAACTTGCCCGCCTGGCATTTCTCCCTCAGAGTCACTGCCCAGTGTATCGTACTCTGAAATAGGCAGGTGCAGAGTTAAAATCTTCTTCACCTCTGAGTCAGTGCTCCCCAGGTTGTCCGACTCTGAAAAAGGCCGAGTTGGCATCAGCAATAAATCTGTTCTTTGATCTGGACTGAGTCCATTGTGGGTCATTGTATCTGGAGCCTGTATATGGGTAGTTGTCATTTTTGTGCACAGTCCAGCAGTCATTTATCACCTTTTAGTGTGCTGTTATAGCATGCTGAACTAAAGATAATGCACTTTATCTTTATATATAAAACGAAAGCTTTTATTAATTTAGAGGTTATGTGGCATTTTACTTCATATTTGTTGGGTGTTTACTTGTATTGCATGACATTTTCTGTAGTACGTTTTTCCCATATCACTGCTACATTGTATCTCTAATAGTGTTTGCTTTTTGTAATTTTTTTCACATACAATTGATATTGATTGCAAACCGTGCAGTTGCAAAATGGTTACAGCTAATAAATAAGCTTGTACCTCTTTATCGTACATCTTTGTCAAAATTTTTATTCTGCATTTGAGAATAACAGTACCTTGACTTTCTGAGTGTGGATCTCTCAGTCTGCCTCCTTTTCTTCTGACCTTTGTATATTCTGGTTCTTTCTGTGAATGAATAAATATTCAGATGTTATATGATGCTTTAAGGATTGCATTTTGCATTCAATTTTATAAAGTATCATTATTATAAGACAACTCACATGTCTAAATTTGTAACTTTCTGCTCCAGAAAGCTTTGGGTCATGGTACACAAATGATCCCCTCACAGAATGGTATGGTCCACTGTATACATTGCCACTATATGTACTTTCACTGTATGGTGGTTTTGCTAGTTGAAATGTAGCATAAGGACAAATATCTTCAATGTAATCTGCAATACAGTAAAATTTGCCTCATTTTGATGGCCAATTGAGTTTTCCAATTTTTATTAACATTGTCCAAAATCATCATGATCATGGTCATGATTTTTATTTAACATTGTCCGAAAAGGTCATGATAAACCATCTCAGAATACATTATTTTATATCATGCAGCATAATGAACATAACATGTGAGATCATTTCAACTATATTATTTATAACATTTTTGATATCTTGTCAATTTAACAAGTTCTTTTGAAGCAAAATTATAGTTGGCATTGAAACAAAATAGGTTCATTATGTGATGATTTTTACTGCTGAGCCAACTTGCCTTACAAATCGGACAACTTATATTGAATGTGTTTAAAGGAATTAAAATATAATTGTACTTCTTTTTAGAATTATGCATCATCTTAGAGGTGAGAAAGGAAAATATTAAGTTACTTGATATTATTACTTCTTTTGAAGACAGCATTGTTTCTACAGCACCTTATTGTAGTATGAATAATTGTATTCACAGTTTACAAATTGATCTGTAAAAAGTTAAAGAAGTTTGAAGTTTTAACAAATAGATAACTGCATACCTGCTGAATCTGTCTTGTAACTAGATGAATCAATACTAAGAGCTTGTTGTGGACCGCTTCCCACCCGCACTGCCAAATACTGTTGGTCCCGATTTTGTTGGTTCTGCATTTGTGCAACTGATGGAGATTCACCCATTTGAGCTGCTTCTGTTTGTGTTTCTGTAACAGTATTATTTTGTGTAAAAATAATATCAGAGTAGTTTTCTTTGTTCTCTGCAATACAATTTGTGGCTGATGGATTTGCTTTATAAAAAAATTGAAATAAAATGTTATCAGGGGAAAGTCTTAAAATACAGGAAAGTATAATGTATTTGAGACAATTTTGAAACAAAAGACCATGTTTGAGAGATGATAATTTGTTTTAAAACCATGACAAATTAACATGAGAGAAGAAGAGAGTATGAGTAATAGCAGTAAGAAAATAAGGTTTAGATAAAGTTTACCTTGAGTAATTGGATACAATAGTCATGGTAGTAGAAGCTTAACGAAGGTAGAAGAAATGATGAAATTGACTTCAATAATATAAAATGTTGACAATGATGAAATAATATTTACTTTATAGAGATGGTGTTTTGCAAATAAGAGGGAAAGAATTAAATGGAATAAGATGAAACGGAATGAAACTATGCATGTGGTGATTTTAAGTTAATGTTTTCCTAACAGATTACACTAAGAAACAAGAACTAGTTATATGTAAAAGAAAATTGCTTAAAATGCTCAAAGTGAAAAACTTACTTTTGCGCTTAATAAACACTGCTACTGCAATCAGGCCTGCTATAAATATCAGTGATACAACAATAGAAACAATAATTGCAGTGTTGGAGTAAAAAGACTCTTCTTGAGTGTGAACTACAGGTGGAGCAACTTCTGGAATTACTGTGGCTGCAAACAGAACATTAACTTTATTTTTTGTGAGTTGTTGTAGTCCAGCAGGATGGAGAGAAGATTGTATTTATTGATCAACAATTCAGAGATTCAAAAGTTAAATAACATTATATTTACCTCCTTCTGCAGTTAGTGTTGTGAAATTGTAGTAAGCAAATGTTGATCCAGCATTGTTGTGAGCTGTAACTTTGAGTTGATATTGTGTAGCTGGTGTAAGATCCAGAACACTGTACACTCTCTCAGTAGGTTGAACATTATTAGATACCAGTGACCAATCATTAGAACGCTGAGTATCTCGATATTCAATGATGAAATATAAAATTGCACATCCACCATCACCCCATGAGTCCAACCAAATGGTTACAACAGTCGAATTAACTGTGAGCAGTTGAGATTGCTTTGGTTTGACAGGAACTGTTACAAACATAGAAGTAAAACAATCAATATAACTGGCAGGTATTTATTTAAGTGGTAGGTGGTGATATTAATGGTACATTCACTGTAATACTAAAGTGTTGGAATAAAATAATTGTCATGATCACTGAAATTTGCAAACAATACTGATTATTTTGCTGGCATAATTCTGATTCATACTATATGCAGTCAGTACATATCCAATGCTACTATTTATTTATTATAAGCCAAATTCTTTCCTTAGTGAGATGTTAGCCTTTTTCCCCACCAATATTTCCTGCTGTGGTGCAAGGAAATGGGGCAATCTGCCCTGTGCTATCCCAATCCAGATTGGGGCTACGCTATAGTACTCAGTGCAGTAATAGTTCATAATTTAATCAAATAGGATAAAAGTAGCTTTTTTTACCTGTTCCTTTGGTGTAGGCATTGACAATATCACAAGGCAATCCTGTTCCAATTTTGTTAAAGGCTGTTATGTAAAGCTGGTATCTTGTGCCACACCACAGATTGCGCAAAATATGGGATTCTGCTTTTGCTTCAATCTGTAATTCTTCCCAGTCTCCATGGTCTCTTTTATAATTGATGACATAGCCTAGAATATGTTTTTAAAAATGAGAACATTAATTCAATTGTGAATCTCCCTGATATCCCTTATCCTTTTTTGAATTGATTCTTTAAGGCCAACCATATCCATAGAATTATAATTGAAATATTATTTTATCAAGGATTAAAATAGTTTTATTTGAACTTTCTCACTTCAGTGTGAAAGTTTGATTTCAGTTGAAAATAATTAAGTGCATCATTAGAATTTTTAACATAGTTTTTCTTAGTTTCTGTTATTAGTTAAAAGTGAATACAGCAAGTTCTTATGAGTTGAAAGCAGGGGCAGATTCAGCAGATCATTTTGGAATGGGCCATCATTGAATTTTGTTAAATAATAAACATTTGTTATTATATTGTATATTATTTTTGTAGTCTCTGTATGATACTATTCAACATTACGTTTAAATAATTACATAATTCTAACATAAATAAATATTTAAATCATTTTACAAATAAAAGAACAAGGTAACAAATGAACAAACTAGGCCTTTTGGGAGGAGGCGCCCTGCACTCCCCCCCCCCCCCAGATTCACCACTGGTTAAAAGTATTCTTTGAATAAATTTATCTGTGCATGTGTGTCGCACCTTGAGTGATCCTCCTCCCCCGGCATTCTCAATTTATGTCATTAATCTGCGTGTTGTGTTAAGAGGGAAACGAGGAGATTGATTACCTTGCAGCATCAAATATACTACAGTCCAAATCATGAAAGGAATGGAGCATCATTATAGCTAAACCTTGAAATGCATTTTTAACTTACTGCTACATACTACTCTATAGCTTGCAAGTGAAAAGTAAGAGATTTCCTTTAACAGACACATTTCATTCTTTATTTTATAAAAATTGTCCCCTTGGACTGATATTGAGTAATTTAATGTTTCTAGCGTAATGCAATAGATCATTAAAAAGTAATTTATATTTCAGGCAGTGTTCTGAATTTTCAAATTTATGATTGCTTCATTAATTAATGAAGAGAATTTGGAAGAATTACAAAGTTTTATTAAGGATATTCTATCAAAAGAAACAGCAAATAATGCATTCATAATTCCATAATCTAATGTAATACTAATCTAGTAATGATATAATCTTATTTTTGCAAATTTATTATACTAGTGAATGAAACATACCTAGAATAGGACTTCCTCCATGATGGTTGTCAGTCCATTGCAAATGTAAACTATCTCCATATGTTGCCACTACTGTCAAATTTGGGGGATCTGGAGGAACTGAAACAAATAAATGAGACTTAAATTTGCATTCTCTAAATACTTATTAATTACATTTGTCACGAATAGAGAGTGTCAAGGTTTAATGCTCACAGTTGATTCTGTTATTTTGTTAAAATACTTGCAATGAAAAAGAGAAATGTATTATGAAATGGGCAATCTTAGATATATAAAATTGCCCAATCCATCACATATATTTTATATATGAACAGTGATTGTAAGTAAAACAGTATACAGAGTACAGACAGGAAATAATTTTTTTATACAATTTGTGCAATGCCTGTGTTACTAAACATAGTAAATGTGTTTCTGCTGGATAAAGAATTACCTCCCAGGGATACATTAATCAGACTTAGATTGTCAAATGAAGAATTTTGTAGAAAATGGCATGAAGAAACCTGCATATGGACTTTCAATGTACAGTACACATACAATCCACAGCAAACATCCACTAACTGTTTTCCATCATGCATAACTCTGAAACAGTCCATCCTGTATCCTTAAAAAATAGTTTTAGTATGTCTGTTAAGACGCAGTCTTCAAAATGAGACCTTTTTGGATGTTCTATTCTTGTTTTGGAGGTTCAGCTTTGCTGCTTTTCTGGGTGATCGACCATGGGTGATTAGAAATATGCAAGATCTTGATATTTATGGGAAAATAAAAAGACTATTTGATATTTTGTGCAATTTTATCTCTTTCTATTTTTAATAAACACTTAGGATTATCAGAATGTTTACTCTCAATTACAGGTCTAAATAATGTAACACAGTTTCAGGGCTATGTTGTTCAAAGTTGGGTACCACTGTAAAGCTATTTTCAAGCTTAAAACAATGATTTACCTATTGAATGTTCACATGTTTCAGCTAGTGTTTATCAATGAGAGAAATCATAGAAGGGAGAAATATTTAAAATTGAAAATATTAATGAAGGTATTGTTTGCCAAAATATTTCAGAGGGTTGTTGTATTGATGTTTATTGACTTTGGGAATGGTATTTGAGATGATGAGATGAGATAAAAGTACTGTGAAATCTCTTTAAAAGAGAGACTTATAAAGAGACATATTCGTTTTAGAGGGTTTTCTATAGAAAGTTAAATGAAATGAAGTGTCAATAAAGATAGGTTATAACATAATTTTGTCTACAGTATAGAGATCTTGTCCATTATAAAGAAGTATGTTATAAAGAGTTTACCCTGAAATTACGTAATGTATTATTTTGTGGAATTTTTCAGACAAATTGTAGATCTATCTACCAACTACTAATCATGAACATTTGAGTTACCTTTCACTTGAACACTGTATATTATTTCATCCTTTCCATGTTGATTCTCCACACTACATGTGTAGTTTCCTTCATCACTATGTTGGATTTCTCTTATGAGGAGAGATCCATCCTTATTAATCTGTGAGGATTTAAATAATGAGCATATGAATGAGCATTAATGAAAAATAAGGATTATAAAAAGGTTAATATTCCTCATCAACCCATTTTTTTCTTACCTGTTTTCTACCATTAGATTCCATTATTTTGTCATACAATCTCCAAATTGCTTGAGGTACTGGAATGCCCACTTTTTTGCATGGCAGATTGATGTCTTGTTTCCAAGGAGTTACTACTTCACGGCTAAATGATACAATTTTTGCAGGGACTGGAATTGATTGCAACATGTTCATTTTCAGTCATATTTTTCAAATGCTAAACAACTGATTACTTTACCAACCATTTTATAAAGTAAATGGTGCTGGTAAGAAAAGCAAATCACCTTTGTTTGATGGTGATAAAGTTACCACTCGAGTGCTTTCTCCTTCCCCAACTTCAGTGGAGGCTGTCACCCAGAATTGATATGTGACACCTTCCTTTAAGCGAACAGTCTCGTGTTCTTCACTCAGTGGGCTGAGTATTCGCTTGTGAGTTCCTTCCTGGATTACACAATCAAACAGGAGAATAACAATATTTTATTGTGATTTAACAGATCATTTAATTAATAAATTTCAAATAAATATATCATTTTTGATTGATGTTTAAGTATTTTTTTTAAAGAATTCTAATATTTTATTTCAATTAAATAGTTTGCTATTTTTGTTTTTGGATGTGATTCAATTAATATGTAATTACTTATTATCCTGTCCACATTCTGGTAAGTAGCAAATTGTTCATCATCTTATTACTCTATGATGTGCATACATTTTATCATTTGTAATGTTAAGGTGACAGATACACCTTAAAACTTAAAAAAAAATGATTTTTGAAACCATTTTGTTTCAATGCATTAGTTATTTTGGCATATGTTTGTGAAAAAAATATTTCGATATCTGCAATAGTTTTTCGAGCCACGATTTAAAAGGTGTACCATTGCATCATGCATCTAGTAGAGTAGTAAGGTAAGCAATACTCATGAATAAAACTTTTTTGCTTATTTTCTAGAACTACAGTTTTTATTTATATTCCTTCATAACTGAAAAACTAATCATGTTAAAGCTATGAAATTTTTAGGATGCATCTAACCGAATATTATCTACAAAACCATGCTAAATCATACACTTCAGTTCTATAGTTTTTGTTATAATAAATTATAAAACTGAAAAAAGCTATTTATAATCAGTATATTAATAATGACTCAAATTAAAAATATTATGTATTGGAGATCTAAATGAAAGAGCATGGTTTTGTACTTCTAAGAATTTACAACAAATCAAAAGAAAATCTTCAAAATTATTTGAATTATTGGGGAAAACAAGGTCAGTGCTTTAAAAACTGGTTGAATTTTGATTTTAAAAAATTGTCTTTTTAAGTTAAAAGAAATTTTTCTTTGCAAACGAAAGATATTTCTGTGTGTTAGTTCATTTTCTCTGCTGTGGACTATGATTGTAATGCAGAAAAAAATGTGGAAATGTAGTATGGGAAAGTAATACTTACAAGAAATATTACGTGTAAAGTTAATAACTCTATGCTACATTTATACTGCCAATGTTAAACTGCTTAGCATGCAGAGGTAAAAACTTAAATGACATTGTAAAAAAGTGAATTTTGTTGCAGCTTGAAGGGTCTTCAGTATTTTACCTCTTTTCCGTCTTCTATGAGGCCCATATAAAATGTATATCCTGTCAGCTTTCCATTGCGATGAGATGGGGGAAGCCAAGATACTAGTATTTTATTTGCTGAACTAACAACTGCTTTGATGTCAGCTGGAGCAGATGGCACTGCAAAGTAATTCGTACTTTTGTTATTACTTTTTATCCTTTTGTAACTCCATGTCATGTGTTTGTGTGTGTCTAATGTCTTACCATCTTCTGCTGTTCGACAGTACACTGGAGGGCTTTTAACTCCATCTCCCATTTTAGTGAATGCTGATACAGAAATACTGTAATTCGTGTACTTAAACAACCCAGGTATAGTTGTTCTGTAAGATGTTGTTACCACTTTTGTTTCTTGATCATTCAGTTCTGTAAAAAATGTAGATACTTCATACAATTAGTTCAAAGTTCTTACTCATCATCAAAATGACATTGTGAAAGCATTCTTGATATTCACTATTTTTAAAAATTATTCAAGATTTTGTCAATCTACCTCATCTGTTTTTCAAGACTTAATTTTTAATTTGGTTGGTTCATATCTCATTAATGTGTTTTAACTTGTGAGCTTCATGATTTGTCATCAAACAAATTAGAGTGGATAACAAATGAAATGATTTCAGACAATTGATAAAGGGATTGACACTACTTTTTAAATTAAAATATTTTATTTCTCTGGTATAAAAGTGTCAGAGCTTGAACAAGATTAAAATCAAAAGTTACTTACCATACCATTCTTCAGCAGGCTGGTGTGAAACTTTATACCCCTGAATGATACCATTTCGACCTTCAAGGGGTGGTTGTTCCCATGTTACTTCCAGGCTCTGTGAGGTGATGGCAGAACACTGAACACTTTCAGGAGGTAAACTTGGTACTGGAAATAATCATTATTTCTATTACTTAAAGACAACAGATATTTTAAGGATATTGGAGTTTCTATGAATTTCATTTTCAAAATAAAAGAAATACTCTTTTTGTAATGTTTTCATCAATCAGCATATTTATTACTCTTATATTTCTGAAAATCAATAACTAATTACTCTTTTATCACTCCCCTTGTATCTATTTGGATTGGTACGTATCTTCATATTCTTACCATCTTCAAGTGTCTTCACTGTGATGGGATCTGATGAGGGTCCTGCTCCTCTGCTGTTGTATGCTTGCACAACTACTGAGTAGGTTGTGTATCGTGCTAACCCTTGCAGTGTTGCTTCACCTCCGAATTGTGTTCCTATTTCAACTGTCTTGAAATTGTAATTGTGTGTGGGAGTTGCAGGTGATGGAACCATTGGTGAGTGTGAACCCTGCTCTTGATAACCTACATAATAGCCCAGCAAGTTTCCATTCCAAAGTTCTCGTGAAGGTGGTTCCCAAGTCACAATAAGTTCTGTAGAGCTTCTCGCTTCTGCTCGTACATCTTGTGGTGAACCACTAGGCACTAAAATATGAGAAATTATGTTATTTCTTTTTCACTTTAAAGGAAAATAATAATAATTATAATCAAGTATAGTCATAGTATTATTGCTAGAAGTGGCCTGATGACTTTGTAACTGTTGCTTAGTTTCATATTTTGTTTTCATTTTTGTGTATGCAGTCAGAGCAAAATGTTAAAATAATTCTAAGGATATAACAGGCTGCAATAAAACCAAGAGCATGCGTTTTTGAAATTAAAATATTAGAATATTGACTTGAAACATTAAGTATAAAATCAAAGTTGTAAAGAGTAGGGGGATGTTAATTTTAAAAATCCTTATTCACAATGACACCTGTCTCCTAGGAATTTAAAACATTATCTATTCAGATGAATTTTACCTTCTTCTTGAGTGGTAACTTGTATGACTTCACTTGGGTCACTTGTGCCAAGTCTGTTTTCTGCCATGATACGTAAGTGATAAGAACTTGCTGGATTTAAGTTTTGAACAGTTGCTGTTGTTTGTGTTCCAGGAACAGTTATTTTGGAGGGTTGAGCTTGCCAAACATCTAAATAAATCAAAGTAAAATAAATAGGTGATTTGAACATAGTACATGACTGGTCTTCTTTCTATATATTTGATAATTAAATTTCTTTTACCTGATACTAATTTATATTGTATAATGTAACCAGTTATTGGACTGTTTCCTGCATAAGGCTGAGTCCATGATATTTGTAATGAACGACTTTGTTGATCATTCACTCTAATATTCTTGGGACTTTCAGGAACCTCTGAAACACAGCTGCAATGTAACTGGTGAAACATATTTCTTAATCTAAAGTCTCCTTTTTCCAAAAACATGTTCAGCTGCTAATATAGAAAAAAATCATGATAATTTGCACTCCAAAATCTTATACCGTATTATTTGAAATTTTTTTTTAAATCTCCAAAGACATTGAAATTTGAAAAAACAAACAATCCAACAAAAGCAACAACAACAACTACTACATAATTTCATAGTAAAATTTAGATATGATGTACCTTGAATAATAAGCTGAATAGCCATTTCACTTTCACCAAATGCATTGCTAGCTAGACAGGAGAAGACACCTGTGTCATGTCGATAGGTGTGAGCAATGCCTAATTCTGATACCATTCCATCATCCAATAATTGTTCTCGTATTGCATACCTGTAATTTATTGGCAAAATATATTTCAATTAAATTATAGTTTTGGTATTTAGTTTGAGAGAAAATGTAAATATGTGAAATAAATTATATTACAAATAACATACATATAATTATTGTGTGTCAATAAAATTGAACACGTCTTCAAAGTAGAATGGGAATAAAAATTTACTAGATGAAACAATAATTCACATCCAAGAATTCATACCTTTGATCCAAGTCCTCTGCAATTCTTTTTCCTCCTACTTTCCACATAATTTCTATGGGTGTGTCTCCCAATGCTGTACATTGAAGATGGGCTTGTTCTCCTTTTTGCACTTGCATTTGCTTAGACTTTTGTGGGAAATATGCTGGAGCTGAAACAAACCATCTTTGTAATGGTCTTGTAATTTTATTCCAAATAATGTAACTTTTGAATCCCATTCTTTAGTATGATCACAAAAATAGCTTTCACCTTACTTTTTATCACAAAATCATGGAATTGTTATATTTATGATACTCCATCTTGCATATTAATTCAGTAAACCCTTGATAGCACAAATTCACTTAACACTAAATTCCTCATAAAACGAACTATAACAAGAACACAGATTATTTCATTCCCTTGGAATTTGTGTTAAATGGCTTACTGTACCTTTTTGTTTTTCTTAACTCTGCTTTATTCACAATTAGTTTTACAATTTGAACTTTTTGTGAATAACTGTTTTTAAATGCATTAATTTAGCTTCAAAGTTCTTGAATGTTAATGAATGTTGTTGAGCTGCATGATACTGAATTAAAGGCTGTGATGATAACTTTTCTGTTTGATTTTTGAATATCCCTTTAAGTATCAAAATTTTTCATTCCAGGAATGACTCAATTTAAAGCTTTTATTTATCATTTAATTATATTGGCATTTGCACAATTTTGTGAAATTTTGGATGAATTCAATATTAAAAACTACTTACCATTAACTTTAAGAAAAATGACCTTACTAACACCAGTACCAACTTCATTTTTGGCTTCACATAAATAATAGCCTTCACTTTCCTTACTTATGTGCTGAAATGTAAGGGAACCGTTTCGAAAAAAATTGACATTTGGTTCGTATAAAAAGTCTTTATAATCGCCTGGATGTGAACCTGTTGAAAGAATGAACAAATATTGTTTACTTGTATTATTCCTCCTTTGATATTATAATTTGGTTAGACATTAATGATTATACCTATGGCCTTTCTCCATGTGATGGTTGGAACTGGATATCCATCAGCCTGACAGTGAAGTGTAACATCTTTCCCCGAGGCTACACTGGCATCCACAGGCTCTACTGTCCAATGAGGAGGAACTGCAAATATCATGTTATTCTCACTTAAACATATCTTCAATTTTTACTTTTTCATATGATTTAAATGTGTCAATATTTATTAATATTGTTTATGTAATTTAAAAAAAAAAAAATGTTTTAAGGAATGTAACAATGTTTTACTTGTATGTTTGGGAAATGTTGGAACCTCTATTGGGAGTTGGTTTATAATTTAATTGTGATATTATATATCAAGTTCTTATTTCTCATAAAATAGTTCAATTGAAATATTGAAATATAAGAAATAAAAGAACAGCAAAATTTAACATGAAATAGTTTTGTATTGCTAGATATTCTTTGCATCTGTATTGTAAAATAATTCTGAATTGCTAAATAAGCTTTGTAACTTTATAATAAAAATGTCTGATATCATAAAAGTTAGCTATAAACATGAAATAGTTTATTACCATTGACAGTTAATGGAACAGTAAAACTTTCAGCTCCAGCTATGTTTTGGGCCACACAAGTGTAGTTGCCACTATGCCTAGATGTTATCTGCTCGATGACCAGAGAAGTGGAATATTCATCAAGTCGTCGAGTGGTAATTCCATAATTGGATAGAGGTATGGGCTGACCATTACGTTCCCAACGAAAAGTGACTGGCAAATCTCCTTCAATAATCTGGCATGATATGGCTGCACGCATACCCTCTTGTAACAAATTTGTCATGGCTGGAATGGGCAGAATTCTTGGTGGGACTGTAAATTAAAGAGGCACATTAATATATTTTCTTTAATCATAAATATAATTGTAAACTATTGTTCATTACCAATTTCATTAAATCCTCAAATTTTTAATGAAATAAAATTTCATGAAAGTTTGAAGAAAAAAAAAAAGTATGTAATTTATGTTCCTTACATAAGTTTTGAAGAAGTTACATATTTTCACTTGTTTTTACACCATAATTGATTGTTGCAATATCAATAAGTTATGTCAAGATAAAAATTCAATATATGTCTAAATTGATTGTAAAAGTATGGTAAAACCATGCATTTCTGAGCCGTGTTTTATGTAGTGATTTGTCTGAAAGATTGTGTACTCTACTGAACTGTTTTTTCTTCCATATTGTAATACATCATAATCATATAGAGATAGGCCTATTTCTGAGGCCAAAATAAAGTTCGGTCTGTTTTTAAGCAAACAACATAACTAAAACCCATAAATTTAATACTGGTGGACAGGGGATTACTCCCAAAGGTTCAGAAAACAGTTTTTACAAGAAAAATGCATAATTTTGTAGATTATGTAAACAAAAAGGCTGGCAGGTATGCTTGCATACATTTAACTCCCAGGGGCCTGCATGCAAAACTGCAACACTTATGTGCTTCAGGGTATGTTTCACGTAATGAGACCTACAGAATTAGATCTTTTTGGAATTTGTATTACATTATTAGGGACTTAACTCTTTTAGGCACTCCATGAGTGATCTTGGATGTGAAAAATGTAGAATTCTATGTAATATATATTAAACTACTAATTGATATTCAGTGTAACTTTATTACATGGGACTGAGTTTGTTTTACCTGGACAGTGCAGTGACTTGAACTACATTAAAAAAAACATGATTTTTTCTAATACTTTTAAAATATAACTCTCACCATCCCACATCAAATCAATAACTTATTTGTGGACTATATTTTACTATTCTACCAAGACTGCATAGTATAAATATAATGTGTAATTAATGTAAGATATAGTATAAACTTCAATATTGAAAAAATTGGAACAAAAATATTCCTCTTTTTACAAAACCAATTAAATGTTTGGTTTGAATATTAATTACATCTATTAATCTGTACAAATGTAGAAAGAATTAAATATTTCTTTACTAACGAAATATAAGTATTTTGTTTAGAATGCATGAAAATATACCTATCACTTGGACCTCAACATCTCTTCGGTGAGCATGTTTCTGACGATTTTGTGCTTGACAGGTATATGTCCCAGCATCAGCTGCTCTCTGTGCATGTTCTATAACTAAAGTTCCATTTGGATAGACACGTTGACGTCGAGTCATTGGAAGCACTGTCCCACCTAAAGAAAAATTTAATTAAATGGTAATTAAGAGGGTATGGAATCAGGTACACTTTAAGCATCACCCACTAGAGCTTCTACTCAAGAGAGGATATACTCAAGATATGTTTTTATTTCATATAAATAAGCTTCATAATAAAGCTTATAATTACTTAAAAGAAAAGATTGAATTAGGTAGTATTAAACAGTGGGACATCTGTTGTTATAAATATGTAATGATTGTATAAAAAAAATATTATTATATTAATTTAAGTAATATTTATTATAGTTTCAGGTAGAGTAAGGAATAGTAATAGTAATAATTTGAATCATTTTTGAGGGAAGAGAATATAAAACCAACATATCATTAACTTAAAATCTAAAAGGTGCTTATTGATGTTCTTTTTGTAATACTCCTTCAATTAATGCATTCAGCATGTAGTATTGCACCCTAACATCTCAGCTAATGATGTCAATTTACTGCTTCTTTGTCTTAGTTTTTGCATCATATTTGTCACACAAAAAATCTGTCATGCAGAATAATTTTGACCAGTTCACAAAAATATATATCGAATAACAATAATACATTGAAGAAATATACCTTTTTCCCAAATAATGGATTCAATTGGAAATCCTGCTACTGGGCATTTGATCACAAGATCCTGCCCTGCCACTGCTGTTATCTTGGGCATGACTCGAATGAAGGGGAGACCTGAAAAATCAATCATGAACTGCTCAAACCTTATTTTCAAGTAACACAAATATTGAGGTTTTGAAAATTAACCAAGAAACTTGATTGATTAATTTTTTGATAATAAAACCTCAATGACTGTCCTTGTCACCCATCAGTACACAGCTTATTTTTTAACTTTCTATGAACACTGTAGGTGGTGATCCAAATTTGAAAGTGTGAGACTGTTTTGAGGATAGCATGTGTGTTGATTCACTAGTGTTTGTTTCACCAACTGTCTCTAGAAGATAACCAACCCAGGGTATCAATTAAAATTACATCTTGAAATTTGGAAGTACACTATTCTGGAACAAAAAGCTAGTCCTCAAAAATACAAACTGATGTGATATATACTGTAATAACCAAAGTTAGATGTCCATCTTTCAATTTCAGACAAGATATTCTTTAATAAATCTATTTAATTATCAAAAACTTACTCTTCATAGCATAGGGTAAAACAATAAATAGTAATAGCAATTTGAGGAAAGCACGTTGGCTTTATATATGGCTTTCATAATCTATGTACACATTGTTCTTTTCTTACCATACACATTTACACGAGCGCTATGTGACACTGCAGCAACGGAGTTCTTGGCAGTACATGTGTACTCTCCTCCATCTTCTTCCTTTAGGTTGGAGATGTTAACATGACTAATAACATCATCATGAATTGTTACATATTGCCCCACAAGGAACCTGCAGAAATGAATTCTTATATAAGTTTTTAGAATTATATGAATTATATATAAATTAATAAACATTTTCATTAAAGATAATTAGTAATTAAATGTATTGAACTTAAGAACCTTGGATTATCTGGCACTGGGAACCCATCGAGAGTCCACACAAATTGTGGAGGAGGGTTTCCTGTTGCTACACATCGGAGAGAGACAGCAGGGCCAGGCTGAAGGGTCTGTTCCGTAAACCAGTGAAGTAATTCTGGACTGGCATCTAAAAATTAAAGTAAGAAAAGTTAAATATAGGAATGAAATTCGTTTCTCTGAAATCTTACATATCTTATATAATGTGAATTTGAAAAAAATACTCTCATATTTTTTCCAATTCAAGAAAAGAGACAAAACTGAGAGTGAAAGATAAACTAAACAAAAATTGGTATTTTTTATTGTTATAAAAAATCAATGTCTTGAACATATTTGGTGTCAATAAATTAGAACAATTTTAATCACCGAAGACATCTCATTCAATGATTCATTGATGTAGTGATTTAATGAGTTGGAATGAATGAATTTTGTTTCATAATTGCCCAAATGCCTTACTACACAATTGCAATGTGTTGCTCTTTATTTATTTAATATTTTTTTTATAAAACCCCAACTGCAAATAATTTGAAAACCGGTCTCTTTTCAGAAGGCAAACACGCAGAAGCGCGGTTTCGGCAAGGCTCTTACGTTGGCCACAAGAGTTCGCGACGAGCGCTTCTAGACACGAGCCACTGGCAGTGAATTAGTGAGAATAATCGAAAGTCTACATCCCCAAGTTCTGCGCTTGTTTAAATCATTCTTCCTTATTAAAACATAAGGGCAAGGTATTTCTGTTGTGTACTCTGTACCCGAGGAGGAAGTGCCATTTTATTAAGTAATTGAGATTCAAATAATGCAAAAGTAATTGAGACTAAAATAATGCAGTTACTTGTAATTAAATACATGGCCTTCCCAGTAAAAATGTTTTTGTAAGAAGATGAGATTGATTCCTCTCTTTCGCCACCACTGGAGAATATAACAATTGAGTACAGTTTGAATATATTTAGTTGTAAGATGTTTTAAAACACCATTTTAGAATAATAATTTAGAATCCATGTTTTGTGGGTCCTTGATACAGAAAAATCGATTGACGCGCAAAACGTCTGTCCGTAGCCAACGCTAGCTTAAACCGTTCAGACGACTTTATCCTGTTGAAATTGATGTTCCTTGATCGACCTGAACGAACTTGAGCAGTGCACTGATTTGCCGCCCTGTTGCAAGTTCATTTTGTCACTTTCGCGAGTTTCGACAATTTCCAAAGCACTCGTGTGTACCTATGTGTGCACTTCGTGTGTATTACCTACGATAAATCTGAGAGATATACGCGGAACAATTTATCAACTAATCTGAGTAACTTATCGTTAGATCTCCGAATTTGTTCAGATAACGATTATTTAACGATAATTTTCTAACGATTATTTGGAGCAACTAATCGCAACAATAAGTAGTTCCGTGTATATCCCCCGAGTAGTGTTGAGGATGTTGAGATATTCTCTCGCAGTAATCCGGCCAGTGAGAGTATTGACAAGACCAGCGTTTCATTCGGTCACCAGTTTTGAGCTCTTGTGACCTCTTTCTTTGGTGATATCTGAAGGAAAAGGTGTTTAAAGGTCGCCCTCACACCCACACCCTACCAGGTCTAAGGATGCGTATTATTGAAGAAGTGAACACCATGTCCTGCGATATGTGTATCGTCAAGAGTGTATTGCTGCTAACGGCCGCCATCTTCCGGATATTATTTTCAAAACGGTAATCAACACCAACCTCGAAAATAACACCTTTTCTGTATATACATGGACTTTTTTTTTAAAACTCCTCAAAACTGCTTAGTTAGTTTTCTTTCATCTGTATGTATGATTTGCTTGTCTCTTTGGTCGGTAAGCTGTCTATTGTTTCAGAGCTTGTTCCATAGTTTTGCTAATGTTATTTCTTTCCCGAGCTGCCAAAGTGGTCCCTTCTTACACTAAAGGCCCATCCACAATGCAAACGTAAGCGTAAGCATAACGCATAGACGTAAACATTAGCATAAGTGAAATATTCACAATGTCTGACATAAACGTAAGCAAAATAAGAGTTTCTATTGGCTGCGAGACATTCTAGTTTACTATTGGTTGGATATGAGAATCGATTTCGGGGTATTGACAGTGTCTATGGCCGTATGACGTTAGTTAGTCAATCGACTTCGCTCCAATTTCGATTCTCGATTTTGAGTTAACGTACTGTGATTGGTTCGTTTCCTATGTCTTACTTCAGCATAAGCACAGAAGCTTGAAGGTTTAAAGTTGTCTTACGTGTTATGCTTATGCACACGCATTGTGAATGAGTCCACTTTTAGACGTAGTCCTAACTTTTACTCGTACATTAACGCCATGCTTATGATTATGTTTGCATTGTGAATGGGCCTTAACTGAGCACTTACCTCCCAGCTGCAGCTCCGCGGTGGCCTGCGCCATGTCCCACTCGTTGGACACGACGCACTGGTACATGCCGTGGTCCTCCTTCTGCAGCGGGCGCACGGTGAGGCGAGAGGGCGCCGCGGCCCCCGCGCCCGCTGCTCCGCCCCCGCCGCGCCCCGGCCGCCGCGCCGCCCCCGGGCGCGCCGGTGACGTCGTAGCGGCCGCCGCGCGCCACGGGCGCGGCCGTTGTGCAGCAGGAGACGCGCGCCGCGGTGGCGCCCGCCACGCACGTGAACACGGCCGCCTTGCCCGCGTCCACCACCTGCGCCTGCGGTGCACGTGCGCTGACAGCGGCGCTGCGAACACACGCGCGCGCCGTCAGCATCACCGGGCGGCGCGTCACCGGGCGGCGCTTCACCGGGCGGCGCCTCACCGGGCGGCGCCTCACCGGGCGGCGCTTCACCGGGCGGCACCTCACCGGGCGGCGCTTCACCGGGCGGCGCCTCACGGGGCGGCGCCTCACAGCCTCGTGACCCGCGCTAGTACACGTCTCGTTTGGTGTTCAATTACGTTCGCCTGACACCTTGCGGGGTCTCTTCGAACAGTGGGCTTCCAGTAGGTTGTTGTTTAGGGTTTTTTGACTCCTCTCCCCCGTACGCGACGGGGATCGGGAGTCTGGGTTGTTGGCGGAAGGGTTAATTTATCTGTGGAGAGAGGGGTTGTTTTATTATGGTTTTGGATGACGGGGGAGGGAAGGGCAGGACCGGGATGGGAGTTTTTTATTTTTTATTTTTATTTTTGTCGTCGTCGATGTGTACAGCGTGTCAGTCATTCTATCAATTCGTTGTCGGTTTAATTTGTTGTTTGTCTGTCTTTGCCCTCTGGCTTAGGTGATAGGAGGGGGAAGTTGGAGGATGTCTAAGGGATGCTTTTTCCGGGCTATTAAAGGTTTCATTTGTTCCTGCCAGGGACATGGTATTTATCCATATCTAGGTACTACCTCATTAGTTTACACACTTTAAAATTTTCGAATTAAGAAATACTAATCGAGGAAATAGCAAAACAATCAAATGACGTCAAAGACAATATAAGCCTTTCTCTATAAACAGTTTTTTGAATAAGTAGGATTGATTAAGTCTGTGCTGCGCAAGCGATGATAGCATAGTGTAACTTTTCAATTAGTCATAATCGCCCCCCCCCCCAAATTTGAGGTGTCCTCTCCTGTAGAAAATGGCTAATGGGCTCTTACGAATCACATGACGCGTGTGGGCTCTAAGCGACAACAGATTTCTTAAAATGGCGTGAGTTTTCCATTATACTCTAATTGAAGGGGTCGGGGGAACATAGTGCTAACCCACCTGCCTATTTTGTCAGACAGAGGAAAAGCAAATTTTTAGTTAATGTTTGTTTTTAGGAGATACTGTAAAACCTATAGTTTGTGTTTATGAAATGAGGGTTAGCACAATTTTCTCCCAATCTCTTCAATAGTAATACTCAGACCTACAATTTTAGAGACATTATAAATTCCGATTTTTATTATAATTAATTATGTCTTATTAAGACTCACAATATTTCTTCATTAAACTGTTTCACTTTTAGGAAAGTTCACCGAAAGTGTTACGTGCGTATCGAACTGCTATTTTAGTCATGTGACAGATGCCGAATCTCAACGTACGTGGCCTCGGCGAAAAATTGTCCTTGATATTATAATTCTCCCTGGTTTTGTATCATGACGAGCACGGCAGCAGAATTGGACTCCTAATAAATGGCGCTATGAAGGTTGCATTGTAACACTCCTTCCATTCATTTGGAAACTGAAGGAAATTACGGCCTGTCATTAGTTGATGTCTGAAAATGACCGGAGTGGCAAGTTTAAAAACAATACACAAGTGTCACGTAAGGTAATTTTAATTTGCATCTAGTTCGTTTTGTCTCCCATCATCTTCCATTTCTGATTTTAATATCGGAGGCACGTTAGGCTTCCAACGTACTTACTATTAGGGGATACCGAAGGTAAGTGTGACAGGGGCAAGTTGTGACATCGTGTTTGCAGCTTAGTACTGAATTGGTTATGCAACATCAATGCTTAATGGAGAATCGTCGAAGTGCAGAAATATCAAAGAAAACATAACAATATTTAATGTAATAAAGAAATATAGTATATTTAACTTTAAAACTTTAAAAGTACTTTTATTGAAAAAAATAGCTTTTGACCCAATGTTAAACGCCTAAGTGAAATGGAAAAACAATTACTTGTTTTTTCTTTAAATTGTTTTAGTTTCGCTAAAGTTTGTGCTAGCGCGTGTGTACAGGACTAAGCTATTAAAAATGTATTGGTCTAGTCGGAGGAAGTTCAGTGTAACGGTGTATAAGAGGTGAGTGCACACAAAACAGGATCTTCATCGCAGAAGAGATCCTTTAAAGGACTTGACAATATATTATGAAGAAACCATTTCTTCTTTGGATTCTTTTCAAAGATAGCATTGGGATGTGAGTCGCATTTTAATGTCTAAATATAAGTAATTTCATTAATAAGGAACTCATTTCTTTGAAACTGATTGACGTTTGTGATAAGCAAGAACTCATAGTTGCCAATTTTAAAATGAGAAATATTATCTTCAATTTTAAACACCTGTTCTTGACACCTAGACAATTTTTTTCATTTAACCCGTTGCAACACGAATCGACCTGGATGTACTACCAAAATAACATGGCAGTAATAATCCAACACGCTTGTTTCCATTTGCAAAGTTTTCTTTTAAATTTTTTACTTGTATGGATATACTTGAAACTCTTCTGATCTGAAGCACAATGAGAATCTTCGTGCAATTATCTTCAACGTAGTTTCCTTTTTTCTACCGGAAGGCTTCCATGTTTGTTTTCCAGTCTTCGTTTACAATAGAAGTACTCTGACTAATTGCAACGAATCGACTTGAGAATGCTGTGCCTCTAATTCTTCGGTCCGTGCATCAACGTCCTTTTGCTGCACCTCGCTCAAATGAAACGGCGTCTGCGTCGGCAGAGCGTTCCCATTGACGCCGTCTCGGAGGATCAGGGGCGCAAGAAGCAGGGACGGGCGACGTTTTAATTATTCTGCGGTATCTTGTTTTTGTTCTCTTTATTGTTTCGAGCGACTAAGGGAATTTGTGCGTTTGGAGGCGCTTTTCTTCTAGCACCAACATTGTGTTGGTCTTGAGAAGATTAAATTAATGAGGTCGGCCTGCCGCTAAGAATGAGGAGGGCGTGTGGCGAGAAACAAGTACAAAGTGCGCTTGCTAGTCTTCAATGTTCTGTTTATTGTAACTATGCACGTATAATTTTGAAGAGACACTGAGTGAGTAATGTCTCTTGATGTCAAATTAAAAGCGTAGAAGATATTCTTGCATTTTATGAAATTGCAGTGGAATTCAAAATGAAAATGTCTCATCAGTGTCAGTTTCACAGCTTCTATCGATCCTGTCGTTAGTTGATTGACGCTAAAAGGGTTTATTACTGGACGTAACGCAAATTAAGTTATTAAAAGGACAGCGTGTTTTGTTCTCACTAAATAAGACTTAATTTACAACTTGCAATATTCGTACGACAATGGATGTACTGAGGGGTATGAGTATGCCTATGACAAGAAAAATATGCTCGTAAACATTAGTTCACTGTCACTTTCTAAAAATATTTACATTAAAAACATTTAAGAAATAAGTGATCGAACGTAAAAAGAAAACAATTGTCAAGTTTCTTGGAAACCTAGCAATGCTTCTTATGATAATTCGATACATATTCTCTTTTACTCGAAATTGGTAAAGGTATACAAATTTCTAGGAGGTTTGAACAGGGGTGCAAGATTTTCAATATAATATAATCATTGAAGAATCATGGAAACGGTCATTTTGACAATTTGTACTATGCAACAATGCTATTTTTCAATTAAATGAACAAACTGATGGTCAATGACAAACTTCATACCATTAAACTTTGAATCATTGTCTAAAAATACGTTCTCGTCTGTAATGTAATTTATCACCTCCACTAAAAGTGAATACATTTAATATTGTGTCATTAGCAATAAGCATTATTAGAATTTAAAAAATGATCTAAACATTTTACAACGGAAGACCAATTGTGATACCTGACCTACCTTACTCTCCTTAGGATTGTTATTAGCAATAGTGTCGTTGAGCGGGCGTTCTCTCCCGGCATCGCTACGGCTAGCACTACACGAACGCCGAATGACGGAAATTAAAGTACGTCCGTCGTAGCGCAGCAGGGATGCATACGGGTCACGTCACACCCGCAGTGACGTCCGTCGCCAATAACGTCCATCGCTTGTGGCTAACGGACGGTAAGCGCTTGAATGCGTAGGTTGTTCCTGACGGACATTAGAGATTCTTAGGCTTTCATTCCGTGCGGAACACACGGAGTACCAGCGATGAACGTACGTTGTACGGACGTTTAACCCTATTGAATGAGCGGCATAAGTTTTCCCATTCATAAAATGAATAGATTTAAATAAATCATTGAAAGATTAATTAATAAAGTGCATATGCAAGAATTTCTTCTGGAGTTTTAGCATACTTCACATTGGTATCTTGCCGTTTAATATAATCATGCAATTTCAAGAGCGCATCTATGAACGGCGACTCGGACATTCGGGAATAATAAAAAAAATCTCAGCGTTGATGCATAAAATATAAGAGAACGTGTGAAATGTTATTTTCAAAAGGCGCTCGCTATTAGTTGCATGAACCCTCATCTTTTCATTTACAAGTTTCATTCTAACACAATTGCTAACTGCGCTGCATCCCTGTTTGCTAGCACAGGACCACAGGGCATCCGTTGGGCCGCTGCATTTGACATCCATTGCGCTGCGGTGAACGTGCTCGCGTGACCTGCCAACCGACGAACGTCAAATTGACGAATGTCTGCGACGTATGTTTTGCGACGCTCGGGTGGCGCTAACCTAAGAAGCGAATTCACTAAGGTCAATAACAGACTGGGAAACAACTTGGTAAAACATTACATTTTAGAAAACAATTCTCCTCCTTTTTGCATTACGTAATATACAGTTTAGAGGGATGTTTATAAGAATGAACCGTTTTGACAGCTAGTGTTGGCAAGACAACTTCTAAGCGAAACTCTTTGACTTTTATATGTCTTCAAGGGAGCCGCAATTACTTCACGAAGAGGCGTGGATAAACAGCTGCCACGTGCAGAGATACTGCTCGGAATTACACGTGGTGTTCACTTGTTTAGCGAACTGTCACTTTAGCTCATTCTTATAAAAATCGTTCTATAGAAGCCCGGGATTCCGAACTAATTGGGAGTGTGGTCTGTTCGGATTATCCGAAAAAATATTTCGTACTCATACATAGATGACCAAACAATGCAACGGAGCGTGCGATGTGAGAAAATGACAACATAGGCAAGGTATCGCATCATTACATCGCATCATCAAACAGATTCAGATCCGTACGGCAAAAGAAGTTTACCGATTTGGAAAGTTCCTCTAAGAGAAAAATCTGCATAAGTATCTGACCGTAGTTACCAGTGCAATAAACGTTTCATTTCGACAACTTTTGTTTCAATAATTAGTTGTTTAGTTCTAAAGTAATTATAAAATCCTTTCTTTACACTACAAAAAACATTTTATTTATTTTGTTTATTTGTCCTCCATCCCGAATTTTGTTCGCATTATCCGAAATTTTGGATTTGCGGAGTTCGGATTAGCGAGGATCTACTGGATTATGTGCACAATAGAAATTACACATCTGAAAATTTGTTATTTTGCAGGTGAACTTTTTCTGAAGAGTCGTTTTTTATGCGCTCAAAAACTAAACATTTTCTATCGCCTGTCCTGTGAACTACCTTTACGAAATTGAGACATTTTCTAAAAGTGTTTCTTCCCTTTTAAGATGTGTTAAGTTTTCTTGTGCCCCGACGATATGAGGATGACAATCGGGCTCCAGACCAAGGTAATATTCCAGTTGAGTGCTATTTATGATCAACCTAAAACTTCAAACATTCTAAACCAGCCACCGCCGCCGTCTCAATCCAACTATTACCGCCCCTTATTGCCTCTGGCACTTTTACAGACTCTAATGCTCCTGCATTTTCTACCTATATCTTTTGGTTCGTCCGGGCCATGATTATCTGTCATTCTCTACTCAACTGTCATCTATTTTGCTGCTTGTTCGGTGACGGGATAAACTTTTCTTGGTTTGATCAGGAATCATCAATAGATTTCCTTCTGCAGCCGCGGTGCGTATATTTTAATTTTTATCCATTCATATTTCTTTTGAGGCTCATTGAGAGACGTTTGTAATTCTAATGCCCCAATTTCGCAACTTCATTATGAACTGTAAACTCTACAAGGAAACAAGCTGGCCTTTGGAGAAACGTCGGATCAAGCGATTTTACAGTATATGTCAAACGGGATGCAGAGCATAAAGCTAAAAGATGAAAAATTCAATGATTTAGGAAGAGCCAGACTTCAAGAACCAGAGGCTCTGGACGATCAAAAGATTGGGGCCTCTCCTTTTAGAAATTGAACCAAAAATAGCAAACAAGTTAAAAATATTAATATTTAACATAATAATATAATAATAGTAATAATAATATTAATAATTAGTAAATAAATATTATATATTTCTGTTTCATGATTTACAGTTATAAGTATTATTTCAGTAATCAAAATATTTTAAAATCGTAAATAACTACTAGAACAGTTGCTTTTCCATATTTATAGACCAAAAGTGTTTAAAAATTATTACTGGGTCCTCTATTATATTTTTATATTACCCGATATCCCAACGGAGGTTAGGTCTCTAGACAGCTGTCTAGTTTTCCTAGGCGTAAGTGGTTTCAATACCATCAATATCAGGCTGGAGTAGTACCCTAACCAAAAAGCCACAGACCGAGTGCAATCTTTCCTTCTTCATTCTTACCCCCTTCTCAGCCCTTATACCCACATGCACTTCCTATTACATGCATTATCCCTGTGCACTAGACGGGGGGTTGGAGCTTATTTCGAATGGGACGGTTCCCCGCTGGATGATACCTAGAGGAGGAGAAATCCCACAAGCCGGCGTGAATACCTGCGCCGGATCTTATCATCAATCGGAGAAGGAATACCGTCGCATCCCATAGTATAATACACACTAGATTTACGGGAATAGTGATCTAAGTAGTTGACGCGCCCAGAAACATCAATCAATCAGCCACTCGAAACTACGACGTTTCAGATGCACACAGGGTCTCTAGTTGATCAGAACTTCACCTTAATGCCAGCTTGTTAGCTTCGCGAACTAGCGGCCGGTTCCGTGGAAAAAGTCGGCGTTGGCAAGCGAGGCCCCGGCCGCCCTTATCGAGCGCCCTCTCCGGCCGGAGACTTCGCGCAAGTACAAGAGGCGGCCGCGGCGGGGGCCGCGTACAGCGGCGGCGCAAGTTACAAGGGCCTTCGGGCGCCCCGCCCTACCCCCCTGCCTCCCCCCCCCCCGAACGGCTCTCTTCATCCAAGTTGCGCCCCCGGTGGGAAAAAACGGGCGCTACGCGGGCGAAGGAAGGCAGGAATCCATTCCATTTCGAGATTTTAGACGCGTGTGAAATACCCCTCAAAATGGAACAGTACAGTTCGGTAGGGGTTTAGGACAAGGAAGTGGTGGGGGAGGATTCTGGAGCTTAAGAAAGCGTGCACAGATTGGACTTTTCCTCCATTCATCGCATACAGTTTCTTTAATGTTATTTGATGAAATACATCAAATCAAATTAAAATCAACTGAGTGAGGATTGCCTTCGAATATAAGTTTGCAATGTTTTTCTCCGTACGGTTTAGTAAATAAACTTACAACAGTCGTAGACGAACAGATGAATCAAACATACATTGTTAATCGTTTTCGTAGAAATACAATATTCGTTCCTCTAGAATTTGAGTTGAACAAAATCAATTTGCGATTCAGAGATCAGCACATACGTCACTGTTTTAATATGTTTGTCTCGATGTCGCTGTTTTTCAAGAGTGATAATAATGCTTAATTGCTAATGCTCTTAATAAATCGAAAAACAGGGATCTGCAGTGATTCTCACAATCCTTCTTAATTGATGAGTGTCTTGTTAATTTAAAGATTGTAGATTGTAATGTTTTTATTGTATTAGGTTTGTGCAGAATTTATTAAAAACAACTAAAACCTTAGTTTAAACTCGAGCTGTGGCTGGAATATCTTAAAAAGTCTTAATAGGCTTTAAGGAGTGAATTAATTTCCTTCTAAAATTATTTAAATTTAAATTGAGTTTCCCAATTTCTCCACGGTTATTTTCTTCAGTGCGAATCAATAAGATTCTGTATTATTTTGTTTCTTTGCTGATACTTTCAAGTAGTAATACTGTATTTTCGATATAGAATTCAGTTCGAATACTGTATACTATAGGTAATGGGCTGAGATTTTTAGAAGAAAAGTTATATATACCAATGTTTCAGTTTCTTTTAATAACTTGTAATCTCATAGTAGGAAGACAGAATTTTTATAGATTCTAAAGAAGGAAAAAACAACAAGATTCTAAAGATTTCCAAATGATCACTTATCGGATAATCCAAAATTGTCACTGAAATATGAGACGGATAAGAGTCATTGTTAAACATAATCATAGAACTTTTGATAGTTTTACAAAGAGGATTACGAAGCATTCCGTATCTTCTTACTTTTATCTTAATAGAGAGCAAAGGCAAAATTCTTCGAGAAATGGAAAGAAGTTTATTAATTCGAATTTTATTAATTTATTCTTGGAGTTTGTTAAAATAGTTCCCTATATTTTACAAAACTGTAATTGAAGGAACAGAGACAATTTAAATCTGAATGTTGTTTATGATGTATTTACTGTATCTCCAAAAATTGAGAGAGTGTATATCTGAAAATTATTGTAGTTAATTATTATATTGGGTGGGAAAATTGAGTGTATGGCTGTCGGCTAGGTAATCAAAGAAAGTTCAAAGAAATTAATATTGTTACTCCTAGCTAATAACTTCATATCAGTCATTCTTGAAGACTTGCGTTATTAATTCGCTATATGAAATTTTTATCTGCATTTGAATGACGATTTAATACCTTTAAACACAAAAAATATGTTTTCTTTTTCTTTTTACTTTGTTTTCCTTTGATTTCTCTCAGAATGAAACGACTAGTAAGAGATGTCATTTTCAAATATATTTAACATGAGTAAAAATGTGCTATTGAATATCTGAAAATGTTTTTACATCATGATTTCACATCAAAGGATAAGTTAATTAGTATGAAATTTATCAATTCAATTTAAATTATTTTTGTATTGTGAACGTTTTGATTGTGCCAAAAAATCAAACAACAAAACATCGATTACGAGACCGTGAACTATTTTTTACTCTTTTTGTAGACAAATGTGATGTCTTTGAAGTCAAACATAACTGAACAAAAATATTAAGTATTCAATTTGGATCTACGAGGATTTTTCGTAAAACGCCTGCGATATATTCAAAACCTGCTTTACCCTTCAAGATAGGCATAAAGGTATGCATTGGCGTGCTTAAATATTTTATCCAGTAAGGTAATACTTTTTTACTTGGTAACTCTTTTGTTACACAAACATCTTGCAAAGGTTTCCGAGTTGAAAGAGAAAGAAAGACAGAGAGGAAGAGGAAGAGAGGAGGAAGAGAGGAGAAAGAGAGAGGAAGAGAGGAGGAGGAGAGGAGGAAGAGAGGAGGAAAAGAAGAGGAAGAGAGAGAGGAAGAAAGGGAAGAGGGAGATGGAGAGAGAGGGAGACAGGGAGGAGACAGGGAGAAGGAGACAGGGAGAGGGAGATAGGGAGAGGGAGATAGGGAAAGGGAGATAGGGAGAGGGAGATAGGGAGAGGGAGATAGGGAGAGGGAGATAGGGAGAGGGAGATAGGGAGAGGGATAGGGGGAAGAGGGAGCGAGGGAGAGAGAGGGAGAGAGGAAGAGAGGGAGAGAGAGAGAGAGAGAGAGAGAGAGAGAGAGAGAGAGAGAGAGAGAGAGAGAGAGAGAAGGAGATAAAGTAGGAAGAAACCGTAGGTTCGCAACGGTAAACAAAACAAAAAAGCTAGTGGTGCTAGCACTCTCACACATTCTTTCTTGAATTATTTGTAACTGCTCGCAATATTTGCAGTGCATTATTGACCAAGACATTATAGACAAGCAAAGGTAATCCCACGTGCTCCTATAAATTGAATAACCAAAACTAAAGACCATGCAATATATCGGCTTATGAATGCGTACGAAACTACGGTAACATTACGTAATGCCTATCTTATGCATATCTGTACATAGAAATATATACTTCTCGAATAGAATAAAAATAAAATGGCATTCTAGAATAAAAATAGAATAAAAATATATTGGAATTTTCAAAAGTAATTTATAATTAAAATAACATTAGTTATTTTTCATATTCCTTTGATGCATTCCTGTTCTCCGAGTATTTTTTTCTCCTGGCTAGTTATTGAGGCAGATGTATACTTCATTAATCTCAAGCACAAATTACGAGAAAATTACAAGATAAAAAATAAAATGTATATGATCTTTATTAATGAGCTGATTTTTTACACTTAGATTGTTATAAGGCAAAAATATCCATCGTCAATTTTGTAGTTTTCAAATATTATTTTTGTAATGTTGAAAATACGAAGGTTCAACGAAAATAAGACCTACGCCATTTTTTTGCTCCAGCGTTTTTATCGGTGAAAAAAAAAATTGAAAAAATATTGCTGTGGTTTTTGAGAAAAGGTTTTTATATTTGGCATAAATTTCAGCACAAACTACCACAAAAATACTTTTTTTTCCAAAAAAATCGCACACAGTCTTGTTTAAAGGGCTGACCTTTTAGAACACATTTTTTACATTAAAAAATTTTTAAAATTCTGTTTTAAAAAATGTTTTAAATGAACAAATTTGTAATTTTAGAAATTACGTTATTTTGCTGGAAATGAGAATGGCACCGATTTGTTTTACCATTCCTTGATGGATTCGATAAGAAAACGTAAAGAAAAAAATGATGCTGTTTTGGGGGAAAATGTTTAAAATTTTAAAAATTGTCTGTATTTCACCCCACAATTACGCAATAATACTCATGACTAGGACCCGGATGTTTATGACCTAAAATTGTTAGAAATATGCAAGCATGTATGATCTAGAGAAATATGAAAATATTACTAATTTTTTTGACTGCATTTTCGTAGCCTTTGAAACCTTTTCGCTGTTTAAATAACCATTATATTGAAAGTATACTTTTAAAATCAATCACATTCACAATTCACACCTTCTGTTACATGTACCCGGGAGTTCATGTAAAGTACCCCCCAAAATTAAAATATCGGTTTCAAATTCAAGAGGCCGCGACATCAGCCAGACCGATTTTAGAGACAATCGGCAGAACGGTTTAGCCGCTAGCATTGTTCACAGACGGACAGACAGACGTTTCGTCGTCATTCGATTTTTCGGCATCAAGGACCCACAAAACATCAATTCTAGCTATTAAACGTGATAAAGGTTTTTTTGCTACATTTAGCAACTGGATTTATCAACTTTTTTGTTACCAGAGACCTGTGTTAACAGTTTTTCTGCCGAAAATTCGCCATTTTTCGCGGAGCATTACATAACGTTCTCTCTTCTCCGTAGCATGAAAGTAAAATTGTAAGAAATTAGATGAAAATCAGGAGATATGAAAAATATCTTTGAAACGATTGTAAGTAAGTTTGCGAAAATGAAATAAAAAGTATGAAAATTCATGGAAAATATGACCATAATATGAAAAATATGACCATAATACGAAAAATGACCAAAGAGTTAAAAGAACTAAATATGACTTTATATGGCACGTGAACATTTTGTAATTTTAGTAATTGTAGATAATATGCTTATCTTATTTTTCTACGGAAATGACGATAAGAAAAAATAACATGCCATAAACATGCAGGTTCTATTCATAATCTTGTATCAAAATGTTTGTCTTTAATGAACAGATTTCATTAAGGAAAAATATCTTCAATATTGTAATTGAAGGAAGGCGCCGAACCCGCACCATTCTCTTAGCGTCCGACATCAAAATTTAATCATAAAAATTGGAATCAGTTTTTTGAAAATGTCCCAAGGTTTCATATAAAGTATCTCCAAAAATTAAAAAAAAAATTTCAAATTCAATTGACTGTGACAGCAGTCAGACAATTCGGGATTATCAATTTTGCAGAAATCGGCTGAACTGTTTAGGTGATAGTGTGTGCCACAGATGGACGGATGGACAGACAGACGTTTTGTCATCAATAGGTTTTTCGTTATCAAGGACCACCAAAACATTATTCTTCCTGCTATTCCTATATATAGTTAAAAAAGTAATTTATTATATACAGGAACAAGATTTGTCCATTTTTTCGTTATCAGAACCCGACAATAAGTGTTTTTCTGCCAAAAATTCACCGTTTTCCGGCGCATGATTACGTACGTAAGAGCGCGAAAGTAACTAGTGATGCTCCTATAGCACAATTCTTGTATTATTTGTAACTTCTTCTTTTTAGAGAGTCCAGCGAAAACCGACCCTACGACATTTGCATAAGCGTACTTTGTACCATGCAAGAAAAAAAATAAAGCAACCTTTGGGGAAGTTTTTCAGAAAATTTTGTTTTTTAAATTGTTTTCAATTGTCACCAAATTGCGCAAAATCGAATAATTTTTGAACAAATATACAAGATTTTATTTGAAGATCAATTTTTGAAAAAACATTTTATTACGATTTTTTCTCTTGAATACTGTAGTTTTTGGAAAACACCCCCCCCATTTACCTTTACAATTTTCGAAACTTTAAAGAATTCAACGAATCTGTCATTTTTAAAAGCATATTTTGCTATATTTTAGGAAAAATCTTAAAAAAATGTGGACATATTTTTGAGAAAATTTTTAAAACGTTAATGAGGCTTCATGTAAAGTATTCACAAAAATTAAAATATCAATTTCAAATTCTAGTTCCCACGACATCAGCTTAATCGATCGAGGAATATCAGTTTTAATGAAAATTCTGCCTATGGTTTATCCGCTAACCTTGTTTACAGGCAGACAGACGGACGGACGGGACGTTTTGCCATGAACTAATTTTCGGGACGAAGGACCCTTAAAACTTAGATTCAGACTACACAGTTTTCTACATGGTACATTAAATAGCATACACTTCCCACTTAAAGTCGTGGTAACTAAGTAATTACTAGGTATTTTTGGATCCCCTGGGTTCCCTAGACTTTCCCACGGGACAATGAAGTTCTTTTTCTGCATTTACTGCCAGCAATGCTAAATGTTTCCATCGTAATTTACAAATTGTTGTGAAGTTTAATAGAGCTTCTGATAACAATTAAGGAGATCTGCAGTAGATCGCCTCGAGACGTGATCCCCAGGGTCTTGAGGGCACTGACTGTGGATCTTGCCATAGCCCCAGAGGTTCCAACCACCACTGGCAGGATTCTGGCGTTGGGAACTCCATGAAGTTGGGCTGCCAGGGGGATGACTGGTTAGTATTTTATCACCTTTTCCTCTGCTTCTTTCAGAAGGCTGGTCCCATCCTCGTGGCGGACAGTCACATCCACCACGTGGAACCCTTCCCGACTTTTTATTACCAGGTCAGGTTTGAGGCTAACCACTTCAGCAACGGAGAAAGTGGCTTCCGTGGACACTACGGTGTCCGATTTCCGGAGCATCTTCCCTTCTATGAAGTTCGTGATCTCGTCATGATGCTTATTCTTGCTGGCTTCGTAAGAATGCACTGACTGAGAATGTGATTGTAGAATGTGTAAGTAGAATGCGAGAAAGTAGTTGGAATTTTCCACAAAAGTTCTTCAAAAATATTTTGTTGTACAAAAAGAGGGAAAAACTGCTTAAAGAATCCAAAATAAATATTCACGTCTACGGCGCTGAATTTGTTCATACTGAAAGATCTGAAGTTATCAGGATTTTCACTGCAAATGCTCGCAGACTGAAGGTAAGGGGAACAAAATGAATATGCATTTAATAACTTTCTGCTCTTTAGGCATCTCTTTCGCTTGCGATGTATGTGTATTTACAAAGATCTGTTCAAAATGCATGTGCAGTTGGAGTAAAGAGGGCTCTACCCGTTTGTAATGCAAATTGCTCGTTGTACACTTTTATTAAAAGTTACGTAAAAAATTCATTGCTGTCTATTTCACAGCACAGCCTTGCACGTCTAAATGAACGGCCGAGCTCTGTACTCTGCCAGTTTCCGCTGTTAAGAGAAAGGAATTAAAAGTTGCCTAGACACCAAAGTGCTCTATTTGATATACCGACTGAAATATTTTCTTTGACGTGATACTAGTTTTAATGAATCTCTTTAAACCAGACGTATGTTCTTCATGCGCGCACAAACTAAATGTACGCATTTCAAAAATGTTGAAATAATAATTAGCAAACCACTCGACTGACACTAAAATTTCAGCAGGATTTTATTAAAAATTACTTTAATATTACTGATGATGACTTATCCCAAGTATGGAGGTTATACAGAATCGAATTGGCTTTGAATCGTATCATTTATGTTTCGATAAGTTCTTTAGAATTCTTGTTATATGAATCATAAATTGTTTCCATTTTCCGCAGATCTCCCTCGCCTTAAATTTGTCGACGATATAATTCCAGCATTCTGTCTTTCAATTCCTATTCCAATAAAATTTCTATGATCTTCCGTTCTAGATTATAACGATTTTGCAGCACAACATATTGGAAATCACCGTTTTAGGCAACAAAAAAGCAAACGTTTTGAAGTTAGGTATAAATATATTTAAATATATGAATTCGCATAAAATCAAATGTTTCATCATTTTTTTAAAATTATTTATTGAAGGTTTTGACAATAACTATAACTATGGAGAGCATTTTCATGTCCTAAAAGTCTTGAAATACGCTTTTAAAACATGAATTTATAAATGCATGCATTCGGGCATTACAGGAATGTGCACCAGGAGGAAAAAAATGGTCGAATACGCATTACATATATGTACTAACATATTAATTTATAAAGCATCTAATTATAACCAAATGTCAAGAAATTTCACTTAGCTATCTCATGAAGCAACACACAAAACATGGAATATGTTAGAAATCCGCCCCGCAATTATAACCGCATTTGCAACTTCTTGTATTCTCTCTCCTTCACCCCCTCCCCCACGAAAAGACAGCTATCATGAACCTGATTTGTTTGCTGTTACCTCCTGTTAGTATTTCCCAACGTCGACCACGGCCAGCCGCCCCCGCCACCACCCCACCTCGTCCCGCCACCTGCACTCACTGCCCTCACCAAAGAGACCGCCTCTCTTTCTTCCGTCTCTCTAGTTCTCTGTTTCTTTCTCTCTCTTTCTTCTCTCGTATTTTCTTTCTTTCTCTTCTCTCCCTTTTTTCTCTTTCTTTCTTTTTTTTGTTTCTTTTCCCATTTCACATTCTTCCTCTTATTCCTCTACTTACACATTATACTTTATCATTCTCCTTCCTTGCACTGACCTACTCCTTTTTTTCTGCTCCTTCTTCTTAGTTTTCACTTTTTCTCCTTCACATTCTCTTCTTTTCCCCTCCATCCTAACCGTCCTCCATTCATCTTCGTTTGCCCCACTTCCTGAAACCCTCGCTTCGTCGGTATTCTCTTCGTACTTGACTAACTCACTCTAATTGCCCATTCCTCATCCTCACAATCCTACAAACGTATTTGCCATCTTCACATTTTGTGGCGACACCAATATGCTAGTAGTAATATTACATATTCAAAAACATACATATTATGCACATCTGTTTTATATCTTCAAAATCTAGTCATGTATCACTAAAATTTCCAAACCGTATAACTCTTGTTTTTGAGAATCACCATGTTATGCAGTGAACAGTTCTCGTGTTTCTGACATTCTCTAATTTCAATATGCGTCCATTGATCCACTTTGCACCTACAAATATGTCTATCTATCCCCAACAAACCAATATTGATCTCCCTTAACACTTTTGCCTCCCTCTCTTCAACGGAGTGAGAGACGGCACCGCTACCACCCACGACCGCGCACCGTGCCACTGCACAGCTATGTCTGCGTGCCCGCCGTACTCCCCCGCCACGCCCCCCGGGGCGACCACGCGTGTCCCCCAGCGAGCGCACGCTATACTCGCCCGCAGCGCCTTTATTCACGCGCGTGCCACGCCCGCGCGGTTGCGACTTAATTCGCCTCCGCCCGGACAAACGGCGCCCCCCCAGATAAGCGCCGCGCGGCCCGTGGAGCGGCAGCCAGGGCGCGGGAGCAGCGGCATTAAGGCTCGCGCAGGCGGAGACCTTCGAGCCTGACCCGCCTTATTCTCTTCGAAATGGACGTATTCTCTCCTTAATGACATTTGTGATTCATTCTGCACATTTGCATCGCTGAACAAAAAGGTGACTTCGCGCCTTGAGATTACTTAAACAAATTCTTAGTCTTACGAGTACATTGTGTCTGACGACTTTTGGAGAATACACCACAAAAAATGAAAAACTTAAAAAATATCATTCTGTGCAATGCGAATTTTGGATTTGTCCAGTATTTCACTGTAGAGGGAGTATTCGATATGTTTTTGCCTCGTCTTGTTTTGCTTTGGTGCTGGGTGTGGTGCATATTTTCCTGAGCACCGCTAAAAAATATTCAGATGAAGTCAACCGTCCCCTACTCCTACCTGACTCCCAACATAAAGTGTTACCGTTTACGAGGCGACTTGTGCTACAGCGATGTAGTACACACTGATCTCTAGATTACAGCTCGTTGAGGAAAACGAATTGTGAGAAAGTTGTAGCGAGAAAAGTACTTTCCTTTAGGTACTACAAGGGGTTTTATTTAAGATTACGCAACACCAAATTGTCGAGAAAACCACCCAGCATGCTAATACGGTATGTGGAGTTGGTAGTTTAGACGCTAAAACGTAAATATTTATTCTTCTCATAGAACAAGTTTTGGGTAGAAATAGTGATAATAGTTTCCTTCCAGAATTTTCGTCTCTCTGTATTATTCGCCAATTTTTGTCTCATAATCCAAGTGAAAGTTAGGTGGACTTTGTCGTTTCAAACATTTCATCCCAATTATATAAGCTTGTCTAGCAGTAAAAGGAAAAACGGACATAATATTTTAAATGGCAGTTACCTGTCGTTCAGTACAGGTTTGCCTTTTGAACTCAGTTGACAGTTTTATTTATATATATTTAGTTTTAGTTGAAGGAGAAGAAAAAATAATCTTAAGGAAGCCATTAGTAATTTTCCAAGAATCTATATTTTGTTAACGTTTGGATAATTTATATGTTAAAGAGGAAAATTGAACGTGGAATTTCGGAAAAGCATTTGTTTATAAGGGAAATCGAAAGGTTTGAGTAAAAATTCAGAAGAAGTTCCGGAAAGTAAAACTCTTGTTCTCGTAATTTAAAAGTTGTCACTCAGAATTACGCACAAAGTACTCATATTTTAAAATGTTTTATTACAATTATGGACTTGCGACTTTACGAAGTAGAAGTAGAAAAGAAAAGGAATGAGAAAGAATAAGAAAATAAAGATAAGATTCAAATAAAAACAGAAAAAGAAAGAAATGTTTCAAATTGTAACAATTGTCTGAGCTGGCAACAGATTTCTCTGGTTGTTAGAGGCTACAAAAGATGTCTGGGCGGCAGATGTCGCAATAGCGCGAATCCGGGAGGGGAGGGTGCCTTCTCCGAAAGAGAAGGCTACTCCTCCTGCGGACACTTTTTAAAAATACGTCCATCGAGCTCGGCAGAGACAAGACCCTACTCCTGTACACTCTTCTTTAAGATGTGTTGTGCGAGAATCAATACTAATTAAATTTAATCTATTGAGCAGATATCGTATTGTAGTCGAACACTGCATAGTGACATTCAATACACGGAACGTCTATATTAGGAGCGGGAATATATCATTACTCACGAGAACAGTGACCCCTTTACAGAGACACTCCTCTACAGTTTCACCCTATAACTGTCATTTCTTCTATTAAAGAACAGAAATGATCCATAAATATAATAAAATATAATAAATAAAATATCAGTCACACAATTTCCAATTGCCAAATCAAAATAAAATTAACATTTTGATTCGAAAATATATTTTCAATTTGTTTATTAAGGAGTGAATAATTGCATATGATGTATGTCATTAGAGTTTAACAAAAGTCTTGTTTTGTCGCATAGTACAAGAACGTCACTTTTCATATGCACATTATCCGCTGATTTGGCGAATAACTGAAAATATTTAATAAAATATAAAAAACGCGAAACGAGGAAAGAATTTCATCATTCACAACATCTGCAACTTGCACAACATTTTTTATAAAAAGCAGAACTTAAAAAGAAAAAAAACACGACTTTAGCTTAATAAGTAGTAAAAAGTTCGTAAACATACAACAAACACTCGGTTGTTTGTAGACAAATCCTTGTAAAGTATATTCTCCACTATCCCCGCGCCCGGAATTGGGATTTGGAGAGAGAAATGAGAGCGGATCAGGGACAGTTCGCTGGAGTGCTCGCAGGGGCGTCGCCTTCCCAAAGCGAACACGTCGCTCGTGGATCGACATGCCGAACCACTTAATGCTTTGAAGTATAATAACGATTCTTTCGCCCAGGAGCAAAGGAAGATATATATATAATTTGATAATTCCACCTCACGTGCTGGAAACTCGACATCTTACAAAGAAGTATTAAAACTATACCATTATTGAAAATAAAATTCCCCTTTCCCGTATACATTGTAGTCAACTGAAATTTGATCCACAGATTACAATGCATAGTCTTCAAGGCGCTGCTTGCCCGATGTTTCTATTGAAGGCGAACTATTGTTCGGAAAGCACTAACCATATGAAGTACAGAGTGAGCTAGTCCGGCGCCCACTGGTCTGTGGGCTTTCGCTGGCATCTCGCTTAAACGTCACCAGTTACGTCACAAGTATACTTCCGTCCTACCAACACGGGTACTCCGCTGGAAACAGACAAAATCAGGCGCTGTCCGCCCATGTGAAAGGCAGAACCCCCAAACCTGTTTTGAAAATCAGTGTGCGTGAGCGTAGCGAGTAATCAATTTTCACAAGTAACACGCAACCAATGAGGGTGTACTAAAATCAAAACAATAGAAATACTTTTAAGAACATTCGACTTTATACACATTACATATAGAAGTAATGAGTCTGAACCCACACCCTCAATATCAAAATTTGCATTAGCAGCAGGGCCGAGTTGGGTGAGAGGAAGTGGAATGGGATCCATCTCCCAATGTTTCTCATAAGTTTCCTATCAGTAATTTCGTCCCAATGTGAGAGCGGTGTAGAGTTTTATCAAAGACAGTCTAGACACATATTGTACTCGTAAGTACTTAGAATATTATAAGTAATCTCAAGGCGAGCGTAAGCCCCTTTAATTAGATTTCAGCGATTGCCAAATGTGCAGAAATGTACCGACTCCAACAAAAATAATGCCGAGCACGTCCTAATAGTATTGTATAACATACCTGCGTCCATTTTACGTATGAGATGAACTATATCATCAGCGAGACTTTAACACGCCTAGAAAAGACCTCTACACGACCACTACGAGAGCGTACTCAGATTACCTTAAAACTGCTGACACGCTGCCCCCTCGACGCCGGGCCCATAAGTGCTCGACTCTCCGCACGAGACTGTCCTGGCGGAGCAGCGCACACTATTTCTGAGCTGGAGGAGGACGAAGCGCCATGGTGTTTTGTGATACACGACGGCAGGCTATTGTCAGTGCGAACCCTATATTATGTTCTCTAACACTGACATCTCGTATACTTAGCATTCGTGCAGCATAACTGAGTCCCCACCCTGACATAAAGCATCACTTTTGCGCTCGCGCGTGCCATCTGCGAAATAAATATCTGAGACTGCACCCTCTCACTCCTCTACGCGGGGACACCGTCTAGTGTTGCGCGTGCGCTCTGCACTGAGCGTCTGCGAGCGCGATTGGCGTGTGAGAGTGAGGTACGCGGGCTGCCAAATTACAAGTCCTCCGACCATAGGTGGTGCAATTACTTAACAGTGAGAGCGACACCAGTCGTACTGTGTGGTGTGGGTGCATCAGTTTCGTGCATACATCTCACATCCGTTTGTATCATGGAAGAGAGATGTGGCCATGATCTCATAAAGTATATAACGGATGAGAGATGGCGAAATTAGTACAGAGGTGCGTAGTGTCGATGTGAAGAGGAGAATACCGCATTCATACAAGATTTTCGAATAGGTGCACACCAAGTATTAGGGATTAAAGGATAATCGAATACCAACGAGACCAAACATAGTGCCAAAACGTGATAAGAAGAATGAGCTCACACCGAGAGATCCCCGAACAAAGAGAAACGTATAGTCTTCGAGCTGTGCAAAAAGTCAGAACTGGACCCACGATGAGAGTGGTGATTTCAAATAAGCACAGAAGAGTGGTAATACGTTGGGACAATTTAAGTCCGATGCAACTGAAAAGGTAAGAAATGTGTTGTGACACAGCACTCGCGAACAATAAAGTACGAACAAGGTGGTGTCACATGACGTGAACAATAGTATGGGTCTAGTGCACCTATGTTAACATGGCACTGGAGAGCGTGCTAGCTAGCCAGATCTGTCGCCGAAGCAGCAAATGATGGAGAAGTATCGCGGAGGAAATGAGCGCTATGAATACGGGCTCTCTGAGCGATAAATGCACGCAATCTGAGATGCTAGAGCCTTGAGTCACAAGCCCCCCGCCCCCCCCCCCCTACCACAGACTAAACCCCCCCCCCCCCCCCTCCCCCCCCACCCCCCCCCCCCAGCGGTGCCTCGCAACCCCTTCGCGCGGGCGCGCCGCGTGCCAGGGCCACGCCCCCCGCGACGCACTTGCAGGGCTCCTGCGGCAAGCGCCGCGACTGCGGCCGCACCTGGCGACTGCATGCGCGCGCGAACACGCCCGCCCCGCCGCACGCATCCACGTCCTCCCCTCCATGCGGCCTACAACGCCCAGCCCACCTACCTGCCCCGCTCGCCCCCCATACCCGCAACGACCCACCACCACACCCGCCCCCATCTCCCGCCTCGTCCCACCCCGCCCCGTCCCGCCCGTCTTGCCCCACCCGGCCACGCTCTACAGCTCCCCGCCACGCCCAGCCCGCCCCGCCACGACCGCCTCGCCGCAACCCGCCTCGCTTCGCCCCGCACCTCTCGCACCGCACCGCCATGCTCCGCCACGACCATCCAACAGACCCACCCCAACCAACCCACGCTCCGCCACTCCCTCGTCCGGTCCGCCCACCCCGCCCGCCCTGCCCCGCCCCGCAATTCACTCTCCTGCCCTGTCCTGCCCCGCCCCCCCGCCGCCCCCCAGACCTTCACCGCCCTCCTCAACCCTGCTACCCTGCCTCACCCAACCTTCCCCCGCCCCGCCCACACCCGCTCCCGGTGCACCTCCCGGCCCAAACAGGGCAAACAAACGCGAATCTCTTCTCCATTGCTGTCCGCGCCCCAGACTCTTCCTGAGGCCAGGGAGCGCCGCGCGATTGCCAAGTGTCGGAGCACGATCGCATATCGGACACCGTGCGCTTTTGCCAACAACTTGATGCACGTGGCAGACGGACCGGCTTCATCCACTACTGAACGCTCGCGTAGAAACAAACCTTCCCCCAGTATGACTGACTGCGGAACACGAGAGAGGCCTTTCAAATTATCTTCATGAACAATAATCAATACGTAAGAGCCTCATTTTCCGCTGATAAGAAGAAACAATAAAATGTTTTGAATTTATTACTATATTTCTTCTTATTAAAGCTTTATTCTAATGAGTTTTTAACATTTAAATTGTTCAAAAGCAGTATAATGATTAATCACTGGGGTTAAGAATAGGATGTCATATTATGAACACTCACAAATATATAATCAAATAATGTAAAATTATCTATACTTCCAAGACCGGTACGGTTAATAAGTTATCATTTTTGTGTTCTGCATATGTAACATTATTTATTTTCATTTTCTCAATTTTCATCATTTGCCATAGCTACAACATTATTTAGAAAGGCCGAACGAAAAATTGCGTTAATGAACTTCTGTGAACTTTTCACAAAACACAGTCGTATACATGCTGTAAATACAAATTACAGTAATACATAACAAATACACATCATTTCTGCGAAATCACTGCGTTATTAGATTTGCATAAACAAAAAATCAATGGCATTATTAAATTAAAGTTTTATTAAAGGTTTCTCCACCATGCCACCAATAAATCCATAACCATTTCAAATTAATAATGAACGAGGCAACTTTCTTTTCATTTACATGAACTGAAGGGTGAACTCGCCCGGTGAGCAGTCGGCAATTGGACGGCGGAGAAGAGAGTTGCCCTTCCCGTTCAGAGGGCAATGTCAACGCGAGGGCCGACCACCGCCGGCCGCCCGCCACGCCGCCCCTCTTGGCGCCATGCGCTGTTGTAAAATACGCGCCACTCGCCCCCTTTTCCCGCCAACGCCCCCACCTCCGCCCTCGTCACCGTCCTCGCCCCCAGCCCCGTCCTCGCCCATCTGCCTTCGCCCTCGCCTCGCCCTCATCCCCGCCCTCGCCCCGCCCCGCACCCGTTCCTGCCCCGCACCCTCCTCGCCCGCCCCCTCCCTTCGGCCGCCCGCGGGCTCGCCGCTCCAAAGGTCCTCGGGCCCCGCGATGCGCCTGTGAGCCACGCTAATGAAATTGCCAACGTCCAACTCGTTCTCCCCACCCAACAGCCCGCCCTCCGACCCCCGCGCTCCTCGCTGATTTTCATACGCCTCCCCGCCAGTAATCGGAGCACGGCATCCACCGGCACAGAGCTGCGCCTGCCGCTTTTCGTCTTTATTCCCGTCGTCCGTTAGCAATCTCTCGTTTTCACTACGCCTTCTACCTCTAACCCTAGTCAACGTATGCAGCTACATTGTCATTGAGGGGGTGAATTGCCAGGCGCATCAAACACGAATGGTCATTTTCCTGAGACTGTAGTGCATTATTAAATCCGGAAGTGGAGTTTTCCTTCATGCACCAACCTACACGTCGACTTGCGTTTTCCCCACCAAGAATCTCCATCGGGGCACGCCCCACGGAGAAGGTTGAGCTTCCCGACTGGTTTCCAAAATAGTGAGATGTGCAGTGCATGTAAGTGTAAGTGTTTGAATGAGAGAAGAGGGGAGAAAGATAAGAGAAAGAAAAACGTCGATTTAGTCCATGGCACGTTCGTTGCTGTACTGCTCCGGCAATAGCCTGGTTATGATGGAGAAACTTTGAAAAAATCTATCAGATTTAGCCGCTTGAATTCTCTTCTGTAATACGGTCGAATTTATCAACATCCAATGCCCAATTATAAGTTAGTGGTCGAACATCCGTCACTGTTGGAACTGAATTTTAGAACATTCCGTGTCAGTGATGATCCACCGGCAACGACGCACTGTCCACTGACCCATCCCGAACCGTCGTGATTTTGGCCTCGAATTCATTGCTCCGCTATGTCCCTCTCGTTTCTCCTTGCGTTCCCAAACCCCTTTCCAGACCATCGTCTCCTCTCCTCGTTGTCCTATCTTCAGCAATTTAGTCACTCACTTCCAACTATTCTCGCAACCCGTCCCCCTATTTTTTCTTCTCCAAACAAAATTCTTCCTCCGTGCCACTGGCCAACGATTTTTCTCTCCTTCCGCTTCTCTTTCTGAATACCCTCTTTTGTTCCCTCACTATCATCTTACATGTCCACCCTCCCCCCTCAGCTTCTCCACCCATTCTTCTCCCATTCCCGTGTAATTTCCCCGCATCCGCTCGAAGCCCCCGCCCCGCGAAGCAGACCTAGTCCGAGTGGAGTAACGACCGCTTCCTCCCGCCGCGCCCCGCCTTGCGCTGAGGGCCTTTGGCGCCGCTCGCCAAGCAAAGCACACGCGGCAGAGCGCTGCCGGGCCGCTGCCCGCGCGCTGGCGAGGAAATTAAAATAGTGCCCCCGCCTCCGCCTTGCGGAACGGTAGCACACGCTGCTCGCTTTGGCGGCCTCGCAGGCGGCGGGGCGCGGGACGCTCCGGTAGCGGGCTGTAGGGGCGCGGGAGGCGGGGCCGGGCCCGGGGCGGCGAGGGGGGCGGGGGGGGGGATTTCCGGTCGGGGGGGCGCGGAGACAGCGGCGGCGGGGGCGGCGCGACGGCGCGGCGGCTTCGGCGCGGGAGGCGGGGTAACATGGGAGGCTGACTACGAGGGGCTCGGTGGGGGCGAGAACGGAGGACGAAAAAGTGGGGAGCCGAAGAAAGCTAGCGGTTGAGAATTAGAGTGGCTGGTGGCGAGACTAAAAGGGAGGGCGGCGCGTGAGTGATGAACGGGTGAGCTGGTTGAAGCTGTGCCTGTGTTATGTGCAGGTGGGGAGAGATGATGCCAGATGAGCCGGGACTAGAGGCGCTGTCCGATAAGATTGCGGGTGTTGCGTGGCGGTGGGGGAGGAATGGTAACGTAAGAGAAAGCAGCGAAGGTGAGGCGGGGACGACGT
>BOPP01000107.1:3198355-3227904 GCA_017312745.1 Gryllus bimaculatus
TGGCGGCCCTGGGTGGGCCCTATGTGGCGGGTCGCCCCGAGAGGCAGGCGTAGACGCGAAAACTTAACCGTGTCGGCGTGGGGGGCTCCTTGGACACGTGACCGAAGTTGAGGTGTGGCGGTGGGTGTTGTGGTAGCCCCTTGTTAGCGCGGGCGACGGGTCGAAGGCTGAGGCCCCGGCGCGAGGGACGGTCGCTCGGGGCTGTCCCAGTTCATGAATGAATTTCAGTGGCATTGCTCGAATCGAAAATGAAGGGTAGATGGATGTGGCGTGTTGTCATCGAAGAGTAGAATTACCCAGATGAAAAGAATAGAAAAAGAATTCATACGCAACTCTAGTGTGATAGAAGAAACTAGGTTGAAAACATGGTGTAAAAATTGAATTCTTAAATTTAAATCAATTTTTTGTTAATGAAGAACTATTGTATATACGTTTATTATTAATATTATTATTAAACAATTGCTTCTTGTCAGTTTTTACATTTAATTTTGTCATAAACACGGACTTATGTGAAATTTTGCGAAATTACATGAACGTTCAACAGTTCTCACTTCAGTTTTTGAACTTCCCATTCATTAGTATACAATAATATTAATTTTTATTTACTAATGAAGAACACTATATTACGGAAATTATATTATGTATATTTATATACTCAAAACTTAGAGTTAACTTAAAATTTATTCATATAAATAAATTTCTGGTAACATTTTTATTATTAATAATAATTAATGTCATATGTATTACTTAGATTTTTAAAAGTTAAATTATATTATTATTATTATTATTATTATTATATTTTATTATCATTAAAATACATTCTTCTATGTGTAGTCTACTATTAATTACTTTTCGAATGAATGATTAATAATTGTGAGCGCGTCAACGGCTAAGGCAATTGTTTCCGTAAGTGCAGGTGATTTTTCCTCGGGAGGTGGCCGTGATCTTTCCCGGCCGAGTGGTGAGAATCTGCGCCGACCTACCAGTCAGCTAGTTATCTCCCTCCAGCGGGACGAGCTCTAAGCTCCCGATCGGTCTCCCGGCGTGTGCGTGGTAGAGTAGTGTAAGTGTAAAAAGTAAGGGTGAGGATAGAACAGGAAGGGAAAGAGAAGATCGCACGCTGTCCGTTTGTTAGGATACTGTTCCGTCATTCGCCTGGTGTTGATCGGAGAATGCATGAAAAACTACCGATCAGAGCAGCCGGCTGCTCGAATTCTCCTGCAGACAGCGGCTGAATTCGACTTAGCAATGTCGAAAATCCTGCCACAGTCAGGACTCGAATCTGCAACCTCCCGTTCAGAGGCCCTACAGTGACATGAGTTGATGCCCGGTTATTACTTTTCGACATTTTATTAGTTAAGATGAGGTCAGATATTTAAAAATAACAGCATTTGAAAAATATGTGATGATAGGAGATATACATATTTATATGATTTATGTAGCAGGTTTAAAAATCATTCGATTTAAATTAATGTAAAAGTCGATTCTAACCTTACAAGAAATAAAAAGGAAATGTGAGTTTCTTTAGGATGTATACCGTTCCAAAATTCTGCTTAATCAGAAAGTAGAATATTTCTTCTCGTCTTTACCCAATTATGTGAGATATTTCACACAACAATATGCAGCAATATGTTCACGTATGCCATCTCTACGCAAGATCAACTACAGTTATGAAGCTGCTTCAATTAATTCAAAGCTCACACGTAATTTAATAATAATAAAAAGTTATTGCCCTCAGATGTAAAGATGTTATAAAGGAAAATGACTTCTCTGAGAAATTAATTTAAGTATTATATGTTCACGATTAAATTTAATTTTATACTACGAGTAATTTTTAATAAGATATAGATGTGACAATCTTTTTTTTATCTTAAATACAGGAAATATTCAACTCAAGAAATCTTTAACGTTAGACGGTAATTCTTTGTTTTGTGTTTGGTACTATGTTCGTTTCCCTAACTGACCTGGGAAATATTTCTGACGCAAAGAGCCAAGGGGGATGTGTGCAAATGAGTTGCGTGGTTCGCTCAATGGAGAGAGAGATCTGGAGAGCTGCGTGGGAGGTCCATGCGGGTGGTCTCGTGCAGGTGGCACAGTTCATGGGTGGCTTAGCGCGAGAGGTGGTCCTACGTCAGGGGTGGTCCAACACAAGTAGTGACCCTACGCCAGGGGTGGCCTTATGGTAAGGGTGGTCCTACGTCAAGGGTGGTCCTACGCAAGGGGTGGCCCTACGCCAGGGGTGGTCCTACGCGAGGTGTGGTCCTACGCAAGGGGTGGCCCTACGCGGGGGGTGGCCCTGTGATAGAAGTGGTTTTATGACAAGGGTGGTTCTTCGCAAGGGGTGACCTTATTCCATGGGTGGTCCTACGCAAGGGGTGGCCCTACGCCAGATGTGGTCCTGGGATGACTGAGGCAACTCAAAGGAGGTCCAACGTGGACGGTGGCAGATTGACGAAATGAACTTGACAACCGCAGAAGTTAGAAGTAGAATTGAAAGGGAAGTGGTTATGGATTGTTCTGATTTAAAACAATGGGGGAAAAGAATAACTCTCCAGGATATTCTTGTGTTAATAAGTGTGAAGAGGGATATTGTTGAATTGTAAAGCGTAATTTTCAATAGACTGACTTAATCCATTAACTGCCAAAGTCCCCAATTGGGGATCTCAGCTTTTTTCATGGTTGCGTAACATGGTTGTGTAACATTACATAGGCAGAGTAATCTATTATATTTTATAAAAAAGTTTAAAAAACTAAAGAAATAAATTATTCTGACATTCCGGGTTGACAAAAGATGTACTGTCCGCACAAAAAAGTAAATAAATTATTAAAGATTATCGATTTAACGAATACTACACATTTTAACAGATTTTTGAATGTATTCTTACGCTACGACATGAAGTATCAACCCTGGACTTATTATAACCTAGTACTTATTATAATATAGTGTAAATCGTTACTCCTATAAATCGTCACGGTTTATACCTCATCAATTGCACAGATCAATAATTTCCATACTTTTAGTTTTCAAATATCGAGAAGTATGACGAAAATGGCAAATGCATTTAGTAAACTGAGAAGGGAACAGGCAGTAGTCATGGCCTTTGCATCGCTGTATGGCTCGCCTTTTATTTTAGTGGTTCCGGAAACTGCCGACCAACGTCTTTCGAGGTACAATCTGGCATAAAAAAAAGAAATAAAAATAAACAAGAAAACTAAAACTAATAAGAATGTAGTAAAATACAAAGCCTTGTGTTAATCTTAGGTTGCCGGCCACAGTGCCGGCTTCATTCATAGATTAAGTTAGAAATAAGTTAGTAAGTGAGCACTGCCCCATTCTTTGCCGCATAAGCCGAAGAGCTGCGGCGCACGTGCCCCAACACGAAAATAAACTCCCGCCTCGCCCGGGCTACTGGCGGGGGAAAGCTGAAAAAATCTATCATGAGGCGCGTGGCCGGCGCGTGGCAGGCGCGGGCCGCCAGCCCGCCACCCAGAGTGCCAGGCGGCGCGGTGGGCAGGCCATCCCTGTGTGGTCGCGGCGGTGGCAGTGGTCGCGTCTTCGTCTTCGTGGGTGGCCCGGGCCAAAGGAAGCGCTCGCGCCCTCGCGACGGAGGGCGCCCTTGGGAGGTCGGGGAGGGGGGGGTCGTCTGAGGAACTTGTGCTCAATGTTGGAATAAGCCTTTTATTAGGGAGAAGTTGAAACAATTGTGAGAGTTGATGGAGCGGGGTTATCTTTGAGAAATATTCTAACTTAGACGTTCTTTTTGAAGATCCAATCCACCAAATTAATTTTGTACATAGGAAAGGACGCACATCGTCGGTTCACAAGAAAAAACAACATTTATTACAAAATTATCATTTTGCATTGAATGGATCAGCTTATTTTATGAAAAAAGAGGAAGTGTTTCTGTTTATTTACCGGTTGTCTTTCAAATTATCTTTCATATATTTCTACTAATTCTAAATGCATATCTTTATTTATCTCAGAGATTACTATTATTGTAATGTGCCACTTCTCTTATAAGCTAACGATATTTCAAAACGGAACGTAGATTTTTTAAAAGAAGATGTAGGTTCGGTGTTAAATTTGGTGTTGCAAAGCATGCTGCATTACACTGAGGCCAAAAACGTCGTAGATTTAAATACTACGCTGGCCTTCACTGGCTTCTAGGCACGGGCCGGCGCATGGACCCCTCCCCCCCCCCGCCCCTAAGGCGCTGAGCGGCTAAGTGGTGGGTGGTCCCAGGGGCCGAGTCAAGGGAGGCCCAGCAGACACGACACGACACGCCCCCTCCCCGCTCGCTCGCATCGCATCGCAGGGTTCGAAAGAACGCGGCTGTCGAGGGGGGCCTACACAACGCTGACGGTGGCCTATGAAGCTATGAGGGTGGTCTGCAATTCTCTACGGGTGGCATAAATAGCGTTGCCTTTAATGTGGAAAAACTGTGAGGGTGGTCTACAGATCGCTGTCGGTGGCCTACATAGCTACTAGGGTGGTCTGAAGTTCTCTACGCGTGGCATACATAGCATTGACTTTAATGGGAAGAAACAACTGTTAACTATTTAAGAAACGTATTAAATTTAATATTGGTAGGCGTAAAACAAAAATTTGAGATGTTGCAAAGTATCAGATCGTCTAAAACAAGGCCGTCTATTACAAAAATGTACGTACTTAAAAAAATTTGCATTGAAGAAAAGATACTAAAAAAAAAGAAAGAGAAATGTTATCTGCCAAATGATAACTATCAAACATTCCAGAAATACAGAGGATTTGGTTCTATGAAACCGTCTCTGTTGGCACTCTTGATGATGTTGCTATTAATTTTTAATTAGTTACTGTAAATTGAATTCGCAATAACTATTATCGGGAATTTAAACCTGAACTTCAGCTTGCGAATTTCCCCGTCCAAATATCTAGTTACAGTCTAAGCCCTCAGCTAATCTCCCGATATGTAAGGGTGTGTAAGAGGGAGGATATGATTAGGAAGAAGAAATAAATATCACGTGCTGCCAGTTGTCCATTTTTTACGACACTGCGTCGGGCCTTTCGCGTGGCTTTGGCAGGAGAAACGTAGAAAACCACCGATAGAGCAGTCAGCCATACGAATTTCCCCTTAGACAGCGTCTGGATTCGACCTAGCTACGTAGCTCGAGTCCAAAATCCTATCATCCTTCTTTTGTCCTCTCTACAGTAACCTCGTGGAGAAGGGGAATTTATTTACTTTAAATATTTTACATTGAACTGCTGCCTTGCGGCTTAATCAGCTAGAGGAGGGGCTTTTTCTTACAGCTGTTTTACATTCTAGACCTAAAGCTAACTTACTTGCACTTTGGCATTACTAAGATAACTAAGATCAATTTTGTTAATTACTACAGAAATTGTTACTTTACGGGTGAGGTATGTTATTTTTTCTTTTTCTCTACATTCACACATCATTCATACTTGTTTCATTATACACACAACCATTTATTCTTCCCATTCATTCGCACTTCACTAACTACACACTGTTCGCCGCGGCTCTGACTTCTCTCCAAGTGTCCGTGGCGCTCGGGCCCGTTGGGAGGCGTGGCAAGTGGGGCGCGGCGTCGCGTTCCCCGCGCGTCTTCCCCCTCGCGTTCGGCTGCCTCCGCTCGCTCGCACGAGGCAGCAAGCGGAAATCCTTCCAGACTCGCTGCTCGAAGCTCCCGGTCCCGCGCATTCGCAGGCGGTGTGTGCCACGCCCCCACCGCCGCCGCCGTCGGGGGCCTGCCTCGGGTGGGCCGAAGGAGCGGGGGTAGACCCCCGAGCGCGGGCGAGCGGTGGGTGGTCGCTTAGAAGGCCTCCCACCGCACGACCACCCCACCCCACCCGCCACACACACACACACACACACACCTCACAGACAGCAGGGCGCAGCTCGCTTGGGTGGTCTCTTCGACACTCAACGTGCCGTTGCCAACGTTTGAGCAGGTTCCGACACAAATTGAGAGCCGCTGTGAATGGGACGTTGTTGAAATGGAATTATTAGAGAAAATCATGCCGTGTAGATATTTGACGTTCATGTTCGTTTGGTTTCGTTACGAATGAGCCCTGTTGCATATGTTAAGTGTATACAATTTCACAACAAACGCACACGAGTGATGCCGCTAGTAAATAAAATGAAATCGACGTTCATGAAAGTGAAGTGTCATAGAATGGAATCATCCCTTTCTGTTTTCATGACTTACGTAACATAGGATCACTACTTTATCCATTAAGTTATTCTGTGTCAGTTCTGTGAACATTGTGGCAATTATTTTGACTTATCCCTTAACAGAATACATTATACGTGCAAAAAGATATGTGAAATTATTTTTATCACCAGTTTGGTCATTTAGCAAGGACGCCTCAATAAGTGGTACGTACAGTAATGCACTCAAAGAGAGAGTTGATAGAGTTTCATTGAGAAGCCAATGATATACATTCAAAAATACTGCGTTTACCAATTTACTATGCTGACGAAAGTCATTCAGTATTACCGTTGTTAACATTACAAAAATTAACAATACGTCAACAAATAAAAATACATTTTATATTCAGCATATATGAAAAATTCTTTATAAAAAGTCGGCTGCAACCACATCTGTAATCAACTTATCCCAGAGAAAAATTCTAGGTGCGCTTTCTGGTATGTATGATTAAAACATTTTTGTTAATTACTGTTTTATTACGCATTTTACCATCGAGTTTTATTATTAAAAACTTTTGTTAAAAGTAGTGCCCCAAAACAAAAAAAAAACAAGTCTATTTCTAAATAAAAAAATATCTGTACGATTATCATCGAAGGAACCGTGAACTTTGACACACCGAAGATTCAACTAATATTTTTTAAAGCGCAGAAAAAATTCACTACCGCCATCGTGGATGGTCGAGCAGGCTAAGAGCGACCGTACCGAGTCAGTGCCTTGGTCCAAAAGGTCGCGGGTTCGAGTCCCGCCTTGGGCACGGTTGTTTGCTCCTTGTGTCGCATATACTGTATGAATTGTCGCGGAGGGCCTCGCGTTCTGCTGACCTTAGATCAGAGGAGCCCGCAAGAGTGTTGGTGTCAAGTGTGTGGTCAAATATGTGTCTCATCGCGACGTAAAAGGTAACTGTCTGTCGGCTGGAGGAAAGCCCCGGGGAAAAAAACGTCACTAGCAAGGAGGCCTCTCCACAAGCCCCCCGTCGGCACACGCTTCGCTGCGCGTGACCTCGTCGCGTGGGGTAGGGGGCGCCCTCTATGCTGCGCCCCTCGGCCGGGCTTACCCGCCTCCGCCGCCCTCCCAGAGGCGATTTATCGCCGCCCCACGCCCCCAAGCGCCGCCATTCGCCACCTTAAATGCTCCCAATCTGTTCGGCCGCAGGTTCGATCCCAGACTCCTGTGATAAACGGGCTTATTATCATACGTGGGTGTGATTAACCGCCGCCGAGCGGTGGACGCTGCACATTCTACTGCGAGGGCGCAGAGTGGGAGCCAGAAGACGGCAGCCGCATGTCTCAAAATTCCTCTTAGAAAAATATCTGAGCTCATTCACAACATTTATTGTGTTGGACATCGAACTTCAAGCTTAAAAGAACAGCTTAACAAATTGAAGTAAACTGGATTAACGGTATTTGTTCTGTTCCACCGCTTAGAGATATCATAATTAATTTTGGTTAGTCTAAAATACTGCAAAATCTCAGCATTTATAATAGTTACGATATTTATGTACGTTGATATAGACGGGAAAACTTAATCAACGTAGTATTTTGAACATGTGACTACAAATTGTTTCAGGTTTCACTAGCTCAGAGCGCAGATATGATAGCAAATTATTGACTCTCTAAAAGGTTAGGAATGAAAATGGAAATAATTTCACTTACTAGCTATTAAGCGGCGTGATTTGATTTTTAATGCTGCATTGCTCGACAAACTTTCGTGCAACAGTAAAAAAAATGATAAAACTTGATGATGCTATTGCACAGTAAACGTTTCTACAAGACAAAAGTAATGTTTTACTAATGAAATATTGCATATGTCTTTTGACATCAGTAAAAAGTGTGATTGACATATTGAATTTGGTTCAAATGCTGACTTTATTTTCATGATCTAATTCGCACTATAAAAAGATTGTGAATATCTTGGATTCACAATTACCTCAGCTAATCCTCTGCAATCATCTGAGTTCACATTCACCTCTACTTTGGCAATGTAACGGGGATGTTCAAAGTAACTAGGGACCAATTTCTTGGACATGTTCTGCGATTGACAACTCATAAGTTCACATTATTTTATTATAAACAGAATATTTCCGGAATAAACGGATGACATAAGATGTAATACAATTTCGTAGTCTCATTGTCTGAATTATTATCTAGTGTACTATTGTTTTGGAGCATTTTCTCATGTCCCTCCTCTCCCTGCTTTTTTAACCCACAAGAACGATATTGCACTCGCATCTAACTCACCATGTTCATATATGATTCCAAATATGATCTAGTTAGAAACACCATGATACTACATGTAAACAAATTGAGATAATTGACAAGTAAGAGCACTGATGTGTTGATTAGTCGAAATGTGCCAGTTTTGTTTTCGTAAGTTTGCGGCAGTACTTAGCGACTCACTGGCGTGTCATGACGAAATAGCTGGACACATTTGAAATAATTATAAACGTTGTCATTTCAACAATAGTACTATTGTTGGCAATGACAACGTTTATAATTATTTCATGAAAAATGCCAACGATAACGCACCACAACACCTATATGTAAACACTTGCTTAATTTTTCCATTCTTTAAGATTCTTTGAGAGATTCTGCACACAATAATAGAGATCAAGATTGGAGAGAGTGAATGAAACAACAGGAGAGATATAAGTGCAAAGTAGTACGTTTGAACAACTCTACGGAATTATATGTTCATTAACACTAATAAGTGATGAAAGTAGGTTCTTTAAATATAGAGCACGTAGAAAGAAAAAGTTGGAATCTCGAAACATCCTGGTCGTAATTTCTCCACCAAATGCCACTTACCTGTCAAATGAATAAAATGTGGCGTTTGAAGCTAAAAGAAGAAAGTTAACGTTCTGGGAAATCACTTCCAATGGAGTTGGAAGTAGTTCCAGTAGAAGCTAAAAGTTTCAACATTTCGGAAAGAAGTCGGTGAAATTTCGTGATAAATTTATTATCTGGAACTTGACAAGTACAAACGTTAAAGAGGTTTTAAATAGGTTGATGCAATATGACAAGAAATGAAATCTTCATGCACGCCATTTTTTGGTTAATTTTTCGACAGCGGAAAGACAGCTGACCGAAACGAAAATTCGAGAAGGAGAATGGGTGTTACTTTAAACTTAATAAAGATGTCAATCAGTAAATTAGATTGAAATTGAATCTGTTAGGTGCGAAGTTTAGCGAACTTTCCAGAATTTGTGTATTTTTAATCGCATTTTTCTTCTTGAAAGGCTTTACGTACTACTCTTACAAGAAATTTATTTTTATGACATAGGAAAAGAATGGAACATTTTTGTGTAACAAAAATAATTTCATTTCCAATCAAATATTCATAATATTTGTTAAACATTTCGGAAATATATCACAGTAAGATATGTTCAAATGTTTGATTCATTTCAGAAATTAGTTGAATAAACGCTATGTGCATGTACTTCGTCAGCAACTTTCCTTCTTTTTGATTTTATTTGCGCACTTTTAGGTAGGTACCGTAAAATATACTACTGACTTTGTTTTGGAATATTGTGTTGTGTCACATTCAAAACTTAACATTCTCATCCTGTGTTAAAAGGAGAAATGACTACATCCGCATGCATTATTGTTGTTTAGTTCTACATATAAGCACCTCAAAAGTTCTTAATGTTTATGACCTGCTGTAATAGAAACTATACTGAAAGGAAAAAATAAAATGTCCCTCTAATAAGAAATTGATTGTGTTTCATATACCGGGAAACTTCATCCCAAAATACAGTTTAAATACAGACACGACATTTAAATACAAAAGGAAGGCAAAAACGCAGCGCTGCGGTGGGTGCCGGCGGGTACTCACCGGTGACGGCGAGCGCCACCTGCACCGTCTCCTCGCCGGCGGAGTTGTTGACCCAGCAGAGGTACTTGCCGCCGTCCTCCAGGCGCACCTTGCCGATGCGCAGCAGCCCGGCGGCCAGCACGCGCACGCGCTCCGACGCGCCCACCGGCGTCAGCTGCTCGCGCTCCTCGCGGAACCACCTGCGCACGCGCGCCGCGCGTCACTCTCGCTCTAGCTCTCGCGCAGGGCGAGGCGCACTCGGTCGCCACTCGGCGGACTCGCTCGAGATGGCCACGCGCGGGGGGAGGTGCGCTCGCTCACGGGTAGGCAGGCTCATTCAGGAGTGAGCAGACTCGTTCAGGAGTAGGAGGCACATTCGTTCATTAATGTGAACACTCGTTCACGACTCGGCACACTCCCTCTGGAGAAGGCACAGGCGCGGGAGTAAGTGCGCTCACTTAGGGGTAGGCAGACACATTCAGGAGTGAGCTCCAGTCGTTGAGGAGTAGGTACACACCTTCAGGAAAAGGAGGCATATTCGTTCGTGACTGGGAACACTCGGTCATGACTGGGAACACTCGGTCATGACTGGGAACACTCGTTCACTACTCGGCAGACACTCTCAGGAGAAGGCACACGCGCGGGGGTGGATGCACTCGCTTGGGAGTAGGCATACTCATTCAGGAGCGAGATCAGTCGTTCATGTGTGAGCAGACTCGTTCAGTGGTAGGCACACTCATTCAGAAGTAGGAGGCACATTCGTTCATGACTGGGAACCCTCGTTCATTAATGAGCACAGTCGTTTACGACTCGACAAACTCGCTCGGGAGAAGGCACACGCGCGGGGATAGATACACTCGCTTAGTAGTTGGAAGACTCTTTCAGGAGTGAGATCAGTCATTCGTGAGTGAGCAGGCTCGTTCAGGAGTGGACACACTTCTTCAGGAATAGGAAGTACATTCGTTCGTGACTGGGACTCATTCATGAGTACACTCATTCACGAATAGGAACATTTGTTCAGAAGGTCTGGAGAAGGTACACTCTCTTGAGAGTAAGCGTACTCCCTTGAGAAATTTGACAGGCAAATAAAATTGGATACAATGGCATTCATCACATTTAGTATTGCTCAATTATAACATTAGTTTATGTATTAAGTAAATTTAATAATCGATTTAATAATATCCATAAAATAAGAAAGGAATGTAAAACAATTTTTGTACCTTTTGTCCCAATGCTTATCCACATCTCACGCAGCATATGCGTCACTGAGAGAGCAGCGCGCAGACATTAGCGCGGCCGCGCGACGGTCCTTCGTGCGCAAATTCCCAAGTAAAGACCTTTGTTAACGCGGCAGTGCTTGCCGGCCGCGGCGCCCCATTACTTGCATAATGCATGCGCGCTTCGTAATGGAGTCTTCTCGTAATGAAGGAGCCTCCCCGGAGGAGCGCGCTCCGCAGCTTAACGTTATGGGCAGCCCGGTAATGAACGCGTTCGTTTACCCGGCGCGAAGGGGACAGGCGGAAGGGGCGGCGGCAGCAGTGGAAGGCGGTGGCGGTGGTGGTAGCAGTAGTGGTGGTGGTGATCGGTGGGTGGCGGTGGCAGGGGCGGGCGGGGGCGTAGTGGTGGGGGGCGGTGGCGTGGGCGGCGGGCGTGGTGGTGGCGGTGGTGGCTGTTTGTGGTGCGGTGGCGGTGCCGAGAGCGGAGGCGGTGGCGTGTTTTGGCGGCGGTGGTGGTAGGGCGGTGGTAGCGTAGTGGGTGGTGGGTGGCTCGGTGTCGGTGGCGTATTGGTGGAGCGGCTGGTGGCGGCGGCGGGCGTGGCGGCGGTGGCGAGTTACTAGCGTGGGCGGCGGCGGTGGCGGTGGTGGTGGGCGGGCTGTGGTGGCGAATGTGGCGGGTGGCCGGAGGCGGAGGCGCAGGCGGAGGTGGAGGCGGAGGCGGAGGCGAAGCAGGAGGCGGAGGCGGAGGCGGTGGTGGTGGTTGCGTGTGGGCCGGCGTAGGCAGAAGCGACCGGAGAGGGGCGGAGGTGGTGGTTCTGGAGAAGCACCTCTCACGTCGCAACCCAGCCCAGCCGTCGCCCCCGCCCTGACCGCTCCCGTTGCATCTCTCACTCTCTCGAGCTCTTGGCTACTTCGGTCTAAAGCTGAGTAGTGGTCACTTGCTGTTCCTTTCAAGATGGACGAGTATAATTTTTGTATAATATTTTGTCGTCGTTATTGTTCTACATGTTGTTGGTGCTGTTAATAAAGAGGTTTAGCAAGATAACCAGATTTAGCAAGAGGAGGAACAGTGTTGCAGAAAATATTACCCTTTCTTGAAGCCTAGTTTCTTATATCGTGGATGGTATACCAGATGCTTACTTCGACGACACTGGCAGGTGAGTTCTAGATATCTGATACGTCGTGCTTGCGTATTTCCTATTGATTTGTAAATGTCAGGATGTAGTTGGTTAGGTCAAAACTTTACGCACGAACCATCTAGGGACGGAGTCTTGGATGTGAACCTCCTCCACTGTTGCGAATGTTCCTGTGCACGAGAATTAATTAATTAATTAATATACTTCTGTTAGGTTTGTATTAATTTAGTATTTGGAAACTGTTTTGATTTTCAAATTTGCAACATTCAATTGTTTCATGTTATGTCCAACCCTTTACATTCAATTTGTACTGTTTTTGAAGAGTTTATGCATGGACGGCATAGTTAATCCTTGGGCATTTTGAAATAATTTTAATCTACAGCTTACAATCTCGCCTAAACTCCTTTCCCCCTTCCATCCAATTTCGCCCCAAGCAGTTCAACAGCACGCCATCTTATTGTTTCGTTTCCTGCGATGTCCTGCGTCACGCTAAGGACCAAAACTTGTCGAATTGTATTTTGTCGCAATTTCGTATAAAATCGTAATTTTCCAAAGCAAATAACATTAACCTTGTCGCCCATAACTGCCTAATACTCTGGAAACGAAGAATGATGTGCTAAATGCATCTTTACTTAATGAAAGTGTTAATCACAAGTGATACATTTGTGTAATTCTTCACTAAATTACATAAACGTGTTAGTGGCTGCAAATTGGGATGAATGCAGTCATTCATATTTGTAAGGGTCATCAATTTGTGTGTACATGAAAAATGTTTGCTACTAAAAATAGAACATTTCTCGCCGTGAAAATAAATTGATGGGAGACGTCAACGCGGAAATTAATGAACATATACTTTTCATCTTCAAATTTATGTTTATTTATGCAAGTTATGGATATTTAACAAACTTCTGCTAACTAAAATAATCAACACGGACATCAATAAGCTTCGCAGACAATGTGCGGTGTCATTCTGGTCCACTGAGCGACCCTTCGTGATTCGTGATACACGTTATCCTTGCGGGCGACTCACTGCAGTAGAGTGTCGGTGGCTCTGCCTCTTGACCCGGTACGCGCTTCCGAAGAATGTGCCAGGGGGTGCAGAATATCGCAGTCGTAAACATCACCTCGGAGCATCGGTTGCTTGACAAGTTGCTGTGATGACGCAACGAGTGTTTGGTAACATCGCCTCTGACGGTGAGAGGCACATTTCTTGAAGAAGGCATTCGTTACTATTTGAGAGTTGGCAGTCTGAAGACCTGGCAAGCCTTGAATGCTTTTCAATGAAGAACAAAAAGCAGGGCGTTTTCCAGCTGCATAGCTAGGATATCCTTTATCTATAGCAACCACTATCTATTTCTCAAACATCTATGTATTTATTACTGAAACTTAAAAAACATTCATTTAAAACAATTAAAATAGTTTTCAATCACTTTTCAACATTTTATGAAAAAATGTAAATAAAATGTGCTGTATTGAATGAAATTACTATGAATAATTGTACCACCAAAATGTTTCATTAAGAAATATTTGTAACATTCGGTTCCTGCAAAAATATTTATGCATTATATCCTAATGCTCTGAAGGAATAGGATGAGACTGCGAAATAGGCGGCTTTCCTCCTATGAATAAGTTTTACCTGCTACTGTCATATGAATAATAAATAAATATTTTATGAAATAGGGGCTTTGATGGTTTTTCAAGAATTTTGAAGGAGAACAGGAATTTTGAATTTATTTGTCAATTTCTTTTGTAATTTGTTCATTGCAATAATTTAAAATAGAGTGAATAAAATAGATTACTGTCGGCTTGGTTGCTTAGGCTGATGAGCCGCAATTGCGTCGTGCCTGAAGGGTCGTGGGTTTGAATCCTGCCCGGTAAAAGGATTTTTAGTGTGTGCCCGTATACTGTTACCATTCCCCCAATGTTTCTTACAGTGGTTGCTGTATGACCTTAGTAGTATCTTTAAATAAATACAATTAATAAATAAATATTTTATTAGTTTAGAATAGATTTTTGGTAAATTATTTTTTTATCTGCTACAATATTAATATCATTGTTGCTTCTTTTTAATTTTTAATAATCGGTCATGAACTGGTAGTTAATGTCGAAATAAGAAAATTGTAAAAACAGAAGTATTGTATTTAAGACGTGTTTTTGAGAGATAGAGGAAGTTTTTTGTTGTATGGGCATCTTTTAAATCTTTTGCAAATAATTGTTGAAAACTTTATTGTTCGCTAGATTAATGTGTTTCTGAACGATTAAACTTTCAACAAACCAAAAGATAAAAAAATCCTCAATGCTATTTCCTGCTTCGACATTTAAATCGCTATTCTCATAGAAGAATTATCACAGCAAAACTTTTGACTGTCTCAGATTGTAAAAATTGACCATTGCAGATTCAAATATTTACATTAATTTACTGAAGCAATTATGAGGTAAACGAGCCACAATATCGCACTACATTCTTTCCTGTTTCATTTTCAGTTTGCTGTTGTGTTCGTGAACTCATATGTTACGCAGGGATGTCAGAGAGTGGCACGGGTATGAGCTCATTTGCTCGTTTCCATTCCGCACGTTGCAGCCGTCAATACGGTCGCTTATTGCAACCAAATCTCTCGTAACTCCATCAATTAGCAAGCTGACATTTTCTCGTGCGTTCGCATATTTCCGACCGCACTCACGTTGTTTCCCCTGAGCTCTTCCAATTAACTTGCGCATTTACTGTCATTGACTCACGTTAGGTTTCAAGAATATCTCTTTGATTTTCGAATGTTGTTTGAGTCGATTCACATGACGAATAAATCGATCACCGAATCTACAAGCTGTAAAATTGTTAATTTTCACGTGACTAACTTTCTCTCATTTGCGCTTATTACTCGTACAGTTCTTTCTCCACGTTTTCTTACACGCGTTTTGCCACCATTTGCGTTCCACGTGGTTGTACCACTCTCCCAGGCGTCTTTCTCGTAAACAATACCCTTCCCCTTCTCCGAGCGCACCCCCCACCCCGCCTGCCGCGCGCGCGGGGCGTTTACGACGATCCGGCGCTCGCGGATTAGCATCTCCGCGCGCAGCTTCGCCCCGCCCTCCCTCCCCCCCCCTCCACCTTCCCCCGCCCCTCGCCCAACCCCTCCCTTTCCACAGCGCTTAACCGCTTGCGCTAAAGAGTCGCGGCGGCGAGTGTGTGGTGGCGGGGAAGGAAGGGGGCGGCTCTAAAAAGCCCCCGCGCCCCCGCCCCGCCCTTCCCGCCCGGTGCGGGCGTCAGAAGCCGGGGCTTTTGATTGTGGCGAGATAATAAAAGGCCTCCCTGGGCCGCGAATATGGCGGCGGGGCCGAGCGGGTGCAGACGGCTTCGTGTTTCGCTCCCCGCTGACGGGGTGTGCTCGCGTGCGTCTGCGAGTTGTCGTAAGTGCGGCGTCAACCTGATAGTGTGCGCTTGCTGTGAACTGTGAAGCTCATTTCGGGGTGGCGATTTGTGTGAGAATCATTGTCTACGTTTGTAGCGAGAGAGGTTGTATTTCTTGCTCGTTGTTCGTTGGACGAATTTATTTCCTACGTGTGTGTGTGTCGTTTTTGGGAGTGGAGACTAAAGATACGAGACCGCTGGTACAACGAGGAATAAGGCTCGTAAAGGAACGGCAGTTCGAGACTTGGATCAAAGTTTCATTTGTTTCGTGTTTTATTATTGCGTCAGGTGTGACTATAAACTTCTTGAGGATTGTTACTTGAAAGACTATTTTGCAGAAGTCGTTTGCCAAGAAAGAGTTAGTGGTCGTTCAAACATCTTTGCTACAGTTCTGAAGTAGTAATTCATTTAACGACTCTCTTTTGTGGAGATTTTGGTTGTCGATGTCCATTCCAGGGGTTATTGCTAGTAAGAGCACCGGACTGGGTTCTGTAGTAATCTTAGTTAGGTACTCTTAGTGATGTGATACCGACGCTGTATCTCGGCTTTAGTTTTGTGTTAATTGTACAAGGAAATCTTACGAAGATTCATGAACTCAACATTTTGTATATTCCACATTGCGGGCTCACGTAAGAGAGATTCCATAAATTGTCATAATTCAAATGATCTGGAGAGAGATTTTATTGCTGTTTTAAGTTAGTTACAGTCATACAATGATGTTTAAAAACAGTTATAGATGTAGTAGTGGTTTCTGTTTATAAACTCTATTTAGAAACATTCTTCAAGAATATGCTGGTGAGAGATGGGAAAATATCTTAACAAGTTCATAGAAGCCACCATCATAACACACACTCTCTCCTCAAGATAAAAACAAGTCAAAAGCCTGCTAAAAGTAGTCTCTGTAAACATTCTCCAAGCTTAGCACGCACTTGGAGAGCAAGCGTCATCATTACGACATAAACTCCATTTCATTTAATTATAACCAATTCGCGCAATATTTTCTCCGGTTGACTTCCGTTGATATTCTGGAAAGATAAGATTGTGAACGGATGGAACAATAAGAATGGACTTCAAAAGACAATGGAGCTATTTTTAAGAAACCCAGAGTGTGAGACTGAGACAACGCCTTTTGAAGCTCCATGAGGGTGTAAAAACGCTATGTCAACGTGCGGCATGGCTGAGAGGCAAAACAAGAAAATAAAAGATGCGGGCACTCTACTTGTTAAGAGCGCTGACAAGGGAATGGCGCGGCCACATTGTGGAATTTCGGGATGTGCCACAGCACATTGTGTGGAGAAACGTAAATGTTTCAGATATCAGATGTAAAATTCTCTTGAACTGGTCATCCATACCCGACAAAGTGTTTGATTGGATTTCTATATATTTCCTGTGGGAATATTTTATGGATTTCTGCATTTAAAAATTTGACAAATTAATGTAGAGCCATCTGGTAAGTTGTCTTTCGCGAGTCTCAATTGAATCGCAGTCATTGGATTATAGTGTGCTCCTAAAACTTGAGACCACAATTTGTAGCAGATGCAAAAATCATCTCTTCTTCTTTACATCTCTGCATGAAATCGAATACGAAATTTATTAAATAAATAAGTATACATATTGGAAAAAGTAACCTCACAGAAACACGTGAAACTGCACATTGCTTTTTTAAGACAAAGCTTGTCAAAAATTGAATCTTTTTCTTGAGGAAAAAGAATAAAAATATTTTCTGATATTGATTTTAAATTTAATTTAATTTTAAAGATATTTCATTTTGAAAACCAATCACTTTCAGTTTCACTGTAACATTGTCTAGGCAGAGACGTGCTCAATTCAATGAGTATATCAAACTAACCATGTTAGCAAATGTCTGATATACGCCCGACAAACGTCATGGATATAACCTCACTCTCACACAGTCAAAAATGAGATTGACATTGTCACTTGCTTCGGAGTATGCAAGAAGCTGTTTTCGTGGATCATCTGTTTGAGCTCAGTACAGAAACACAAAGACACCAAACCTGAGTGTGACACTGCGATCTACGGAAAATCAGCTTGTGATCGACAGTTTGGTCATCTCTGCTCTACACAGTGCTCTACACTATATTCAAAGACTCCACAATACGACCATGTTAATTCTTTGTGGGATACATGAAGTCTCTACGAAGGAGACTCAACTCTGGTGTTGCAGGCAGAGTCGGGATAAGTATGAAAAACTTCGACAGCTAATCGGACATACGTAGCTTAAGCGTCACACGCTGAGTGAAGGAACTCATCTGGCTTTTTGTTGGCCAATAACAACGCGCGTACACTCACGTGACCACATTTGTGAAATAATAGGGACTACGCAATACGTTTGGTACCGTGCACGGTAAAAGATGACATTTCAAATAAATGTACGTTTTTTTAAGAGAAATTAAAGGTTATGGTGATACAGTTAACTGTCGAGAAACGCGTGTCAATTAAAATGGTGTTCATTTCCAGTGTCAAACCAAACTGGTTGTTGCTTGTTGATTAAATTCAACGATTGGCGGTGACATTTTTAAAATGTGCTTTCTTAACAGAATGAGCAAAAGGGAATCAAATTATCATGAAATTAAATTTACAAAGCATGTACTGTAAATCTCTTTGAATATTTACATACATAAAGGAAAATATAAAAAATATTTAATATCACTAAATTATAATTCTGAAATAAAGTTTTCGGTATTTGCAGAAAAAAGTAAATCTGTTTTCATTTGTTAGTTACTCTTGTACCATGAATTCTCTATAGTTGTATTGTGTGTAATATGCTCACAAAGTGAACATTATATCCCTGTTTGTAGCTATTTTGAGATCGCATGGTAATGTTGCATGTGCCGTTAGAAAGACAACAACGCCTTTCATACAAAGGTCAAAATTTCGAGCTTAGCGTGCAGAAAATTGACACTACTATGAGTTTATTCACATTTCTGTCCTCTACAATTATTCAGCAAATTGAAGTTCTTTGGCATGTGCAAACAGAGTTTCGTATCTCTAATATATGGAAGTAGATTATTTCAAACCATTAATGAAACTTGGGTCTCATTTATCTGAGACTTATTTTTCTTCAGTCAGGAGAGTTGGTGATGACGTGTGCCTTATCAAGAGATTGCCTCACAAAGCAAATGTCATATATTAGACGAACGGAAACATACATATTTCCCTACTATCTGGACATGAAACACAAACATAAAATTTGCTTTGTGAAAGTGATCAGTCAAAATGTTATTTCAATAGTCTTGAGACTGAAAACGTTAGGTTGTAACGAAATTACGTTTGTTACCAACTTTAGTCAATTATTAGCTATTTTATGATTGGAAATGTAATCAATATTTATATTTTGTGACTATAATAATAATTAATATTGAACTTGTTACATTTTTATGTTTTTTTTTGTATAAAGTTTCACAGTTGTTAAAGATAAGGTTACAATTAAGTTTTGTTGTTGGTTGATTGATTAGTGATTCCGGGCGCTACTAAGGTCATTAGTCTCGTACGCGTGTTGCATGTTTTTTTTAACGTGTGAAGTGGCGGTGATGTTCTCCTGCTCGATGGCGAGAACCGGCGCCGACCTATGTCAGCTTGCGTGGATTTTTCTCACTAGTTATTTCTTGCGCAACTTTTCTTGAACGATGACCTTGCTTCCCCCTCTCTGGCACAATAAACAGGTGAAGGCACAAGCTCGCAGCGAGCACTGATGACAACATTCCAAACACATCTTCACTGGCGCGAAATAGAAACAATTTTCTTTTGAAGACAAGAACTTCTATAGGGTATTTTCTCCAAAAATCGAAAGAAATGTCCGAGGCAGATACGGATCTCTCACAGGAAATACCTCGAACTCCTGATAAAGTTAGAACGCAAATTATTGAGAACGTTACGAAGGCGTGACTCCAGAGATTCTCCAGAGATTGGCATTGCTTCATAAAATCTAGTGGCTGTTTACGTAAGTAATACCCTCACTCTACCCGCATTTCTTCAATCCACCGTTCAAGAAAAGTTGCGCGAGTAATATCTTCTACCGCTGGCACCGTCTCAACCGGGACAAGCTCCAAACTTGAGAAAAAATACTACAATTTTGAATTGTTTTTTAATCAAGAACGAGAATTAGTTATTTAAACTCAAAACTGGTAAGCCGAAGTAGAAATTAATAATTTCGATACTGAAATCCAGTTGTATGTATTAAAGACACATCTCTAGCGAAATGTATGTAAATAAATTGTGTTTATTGTTGCAAAAACTGAGTCAGCTAATTTATAAAAGAATAAGATCTTCATGCACCCTTTCGGGTGAAAATTAAGTTGGTATTGGTAAACGTAGAACTCTCTCATCTGACACGGGTCGATTATTGCGGACTTGGAATATAGTTCTGACAGATGTAATCGTTAGGGTGCCATTACGGTCTTAGATATTTTAACCCAAATCTCTGTGATATTTTGCCTCTGTCGGTCAGCCCTGTGCTACTACATGACAGGAATACAGAACTTCTTCGTCTCATACTTTCTAACATTCTGCACTAAATGCAATTTCTTACTTATACTTTCCTGAAACTGTTCCAACCGCACATCTGTTGCGCTATGAAATTGTTAGAATCAAGAGGTTTGGATTGTGTATGCTAATTTAGTGGATTTAGTGCATTTTATATTTTTTGGATCATAATCTGCTGATTTCTTCAGTGAGGTTTTGTTCACAATATTCGTGCCATACAGTGCGATTGATTCTGTCATAGATTTTTGATTTTTTAAAATAACGATCTGAAAATTAACTTGCACCGTATTGAAGAAAATAAAAGCTTTTTGAAACCGGATATCTAATCATTCTGGAAAGAGTTCAGAAAGCGCATCGTTGATTTAAAAAAAAACCCTGTTGAGTCGTAATTGCGAGCAATAATTATTATATTTTTTATTTTCATCACGTATAGTAATTATTTTGAATATTTGGAATAGAATGCAAATTTAATCTGTGTGTAATAGGAAGTAGAACGTCAGACTCAACGCAATATTACTGCGAGCCCGTTCTGTCTCCTTCACGCCTCTTCGTCCAGACACGAGGCAGGGACATCCATTACAAGGGCCCGACGCGCCTTTGTCGCTCACGTGGCCACGCCCCGCGACGCCCGGGCGAACCGTCAAGACGCCACGCCGCCCGGGCCTCTTCGAGCATGGCCCCTGCTCCCCCTCCCCCTCGCCCCTTCCCTGCAGCGCTGCGGTCGTGCGGGGCCGGGCTTGATTTAATTTACAAAGAAAGTGTCGCTGTTTGGCCTGACCGGCGGATGTGCTCCGCGGAAGGATATTAGCGCCCTCGCTGTTCCGCGCGCGCGCCAGCTTGACACCCGTGGAGACGGACGCGGCGGCACACGCTGCAACAGAGTGTGGACGATGGCATGCGACGGGCGGGGCCACGCGGAGGCGGCGAATAGCAGCTGAGTAGGCGGGAGGCGGCGGCGAGGCAGCGGGGCGACGGCGGAGGCTGCGGCCGGCGGGGAGGAAGCGCGTCAGCGGAGGTGGCAGTGTGGCGTCGGAGGCGACGGGGCAGAGGTGGAAGCGCAAGCAACGAAGTGGTGCGAAGTAGACGAGTGTGGTGCGTCTGAGAGGCGGCAGCGGTTCTGACGAAGGCGTGTTAACGGGAGGGTGGTGGGTGCCCGTGTTGGAATGAAACGGACTTTCAGCAGGGGCGATGTCGAGGGCAAGCGAGAGAGGAGGCGGCGCTTTCGGGACATTAGAAGGAAAACTGTTAATAGTTTATAATGGTGTCAGGGTGGCCGGTAAATTATTCGTTCAGACTAAAGGGCGCGACCAATGATGCGGAGGTTTTGCTGCGGATATTTAGAATATTCACGGGAATGACAAGAGTGCGAGATGTAAAGAGGAAGAATAAGAAGTGGAAGGAGTGAATCAATTATTGTGGACTGGATACTAAATGAAGATGCAAGAGGCTGGGGTGCCAAAACATTTAAGGATCGTGGAATACAACAGCGTGTGAGTGGTGTGAGAGTGATGGTGGTAAAGATTACAAGTTGACAAGTAATACAATAAGTAACAGATCATGGCGTCTTGTGACATTGGTACGTGCAAAATTAGAAAAGGGGTAAGAACCAAGTGTTCACCTAAGAAGTACGTTGAAGTCAAATGGGCGACGAAAATGTGTAAAAAGAACCGAGAGAGATCCAATGAGTAGGAATCTTCTGAAGAGAGCTTGGTTGAATGGCAGATGGTGAAGAAACATATCGATTTACCAATGAATACACGAAATACGGAGTAGAGTAATAAAACCTGATAAACCAAGGCATTCAATAAAATACAAGATCAAAAAGCATAGTATTGTGAAAAATCATACTGGTTTCGAAAGAGAGAACAGTTAATGACATTACAATGACATAACACTTTAATTAATATGTATTATAATTATTTACATTACATTTTTGTATAAATACATTAAAATGTTCCTCTTTTAAATTCGGTGATAATTTTTTTCCTCATGAAGCAATATAATAGCCCTACGAAGCCAGAAAAATGATAAAAAGGAGATAACATGTCCGCTTTAGGGAACATTACATTTCCTTCGGGCATCCACACCTAGCCAGGACAAACTCTAAGCACGCACATGTGTTGGGTGTAACGTATAAGAAAGGGGGGGGGGCAAAGGTGACGAAGAAGAGCTGGCGCGAAGTCGAGACAGAGGTTGATCCTTTGGTATTCACCAGTTGTTAATCTTCGTTCCAGAACAACCAGTGGATCCAATTACCTTCACCTGCGTTGTAATGATTCCACCTATATCTAGCTAACGATGGACGCCGCGGATCGGGGTTAGAAACCTTAGGACTTCTCATATCAACGATATTGCAGAGGGCAACAGTGTTGTCGTTGAATCTATCGCCAGCCAGTTGGTAGGCCGAGTGGCGGGCCACCCTTTGGTCCGCGCGGGGCAGAGGGTGGGGTCGCCGGCGAGCGCGTGGTTGGGTGGTGGGGGGGGCGCGCCCTGGCGGTGACGGGTTCATTAGCAGCTCGCGCGGCCGCGGTGGCGACGGCCGTTGATTGATTAGAGGCGCCGCCGTCGACTTTTCATTGTTGCGACGCTAATATCCAGCAAGCGGCAGAAGCGGCAGCAGCGAGGCTGCGGCAGCAGGGGCGGCGCCGGGGCGGCGGCAGGGGGCGTCGGCGGGGCGGGGGCGGAGGCGGCAGCTGGGGCGGGGCCGGTGGGGCGCGGCCAGTGCTCCGGCGGGGGCGCGGGAGGCTGGGCGGGCGGGATTGCAGGTGCGGCGGGGGGCGGCGACGGCGGGGACGCGTGGGGGCGGGGGCCAGGGCGGCGGCAGTGACAACAGCGTACGTTTGCGCGTTTTCGACAGCCAGGGATTAAAGGTGTCGTGGCGCCAACAGGTCTCCTGCGTTCGTCCCCCCACCCCCTCCGGTGCTGCTTTGACGTGTTTGCCTCCGCGAGTGTCGCCCGCTGGGCGTCGCTACCTCTGCCCCGTCTACGTCTACACCACTGCTAAATTTGTGTTTGATGGACTGCGTGAACTTTTTCAACTCACTTGAACACAAAACTTCATTAAGAACATGTGGCATACCGGAACTGTGGGATTTACCATAAATTAAAAATATTCAAGATGTGTTTCCCTAATGGCTTCCTGGAGTGAAGGTAGTCATGATCTTTCCTATTTCTCGTTCATTTCTATGGCAAACACTTTAATATTGATTCGGGTTCATAGTCACTATATTAGTGTCGCATTTCTTTGACCTCTGTCAATTGTTTCAAATTTTTCCTATCGTTTTGCTTTTTATACTTATCCTCCTTGGCTGCGATCCACCATACGCTTCACTTAATTTACTTGAAGTTTCATTTATTCTTGAAGGTGTTCGTCATTTTTAAAGTCATGTCTATCATTGATTTTCCCTTTATAATTGTTATTATCTTTTACATTTTTTCGATTTTCTTGTTTCTATTAAAGTCTGCATTCCTCACTTTCTTCTGTTAATAATTAATATTTAACACATAATTATTGCATATTCACAACCGGTCGACTAAGTAGTTACTTCTCTAACTAGGGAATGATTTTGAAGAAATGAACGACTACAAATTTATAATTTCGTTGCTAGATTTTTACCTGCTTGCGAGTGGATAACGCAATCGCAATGATTATTTTTTATATTATTTTTCCAGAGTTGCCAGAGCATTATTATCTGAGCCACATCAATTTGCTTTCATTTTTTATAATCATCTAATAATCATTTACAATTACCAACATCATTATTGTAGGTTTCATCTATACCACCGTCTCAAAGCATGGTTTTCGCCACATTACTACTTTCTGTCTTTCTGCGATTTCTGCATGGCGGGATCCTATTCCTTACCTCATTGTCCCCGACTACTGTGACATCGCTAGCTTTGCTTAAGCTGCTGAACAGAAAAGTCGGATTACAGCGCGACCCTTTGTAGTCAACGAGGGCGTCGTGGAGCTTTAGGGTGGTCCACATGCGGGAAATTGTTAATTAACTTGCTTTCCGAGTTTAAGAATTTTCTTCATACAGTAGAACATGATCTAGTTAGATTTCAGACAATTACTCGAAGTTATTTATTTAAACTGTGAAGAAGCCACAGCTATTTCTGTACAAGAGAAAATAGTATCTCGAAAGACGATAATGTTAAAAGAGATTATTTTTCAATCCTTACGGTTAAGAATACGATTTTTTATGACAAAATTCATAAAATTCAACGAAGTGTCAATGAAAGTGTTTAATATTTTACTACTATTGAAGATCACTTAAACTGTCAATTGAATGTAGTTTCTGATGTCCTGTAGATGTTCTGTAGGAGATAAATGCATAAATTACTATATGCAGCTCTTTGACATTTTTCTCATTTATTATATTTTTAAACAGAATTTGTTAATTTGTTATTCAGATTACTATATCAATCAGTGCTGCTATGTTATCAATAAAAATATATTTTCAGTTTTATGGTCAGTACTGTGCAAATTGAGAAATGTTGATAATTAATATTTATTTTGTTATTAATTTATAAAAGTAAAGGAAATTAGAATATTCTCATACCTTTAATATCGATGTAACGCACATTATGTATTAAGTATATATTATGAATAAACTAGTTAATTCAGCGATAATACAATTGATTTTAAAAAATGCGTTTTAAATTTTTTATCATCGATAAACCTTTAAACAATCTTTAACATGCTCTTCAGAACTTTGTTTCCCTTAAATCGAAATCGTTAAATTCCTTTTTTGTGTGGCGTACTTGATGCTTTTCATAGATACACTAAATTTTCCAAGATATTGCATTAACATCAAATTAAGCTTATTACAATTCTATTATAATTATGAACTATTTACATTATCAAAGGGAATATTAAGGATTACAAAATTTATCTTCGTTTAGGTCATTCTTTGTGGTAAATAAGAGCAACAAACATGAGACTATGATATTTTTTATATTCAACAGTAAGTAGACTTATTTTCAAGAAAGCTACAACAGCTCATTGCTGAGGATACGCAATATTCGTATTATAATACTGCAAATTGTATTAAACTAACCTTTCAGCTAACTCGTGAAAGAATTTTATCAGCAACAGAAACAACAGGAAATTCCAATTTGCAATTTTCTAGGTTAGAAAAAGTAAGGGAAACTACTACTATTTTTTGAAAAATGTACATAGCCATTTTTAAAGATTCAAATTTGACGAAATATCTTCAGATGGAACAGATTTTATTAAGTAAAAAACTATATTATCAAAATTTTAATTTAAAAATTTTACCGATTTTAACACTACAGAATTATTAAATATAATCTGTGCCAATTTTATAAGAGTACTTTGTTTCAATCGAGGAAAAAATGAAAATAATATTTTAAGCAGTTTTAGAGAAAACTTTGTTTTCAAAATTGTCCATGTTTCATCAAAAATTACGCAAAATGATTTTCAGATTAAAAATAAAAACTTGGCAATAATTAAACATTCATTTTGGAAATTTTTACAAATTTTATTAAGGAAAAAACCATTTTTGTAGGAAGACGCTGAAAAAATGTCAACTTATACAATTTTCGAAAATTCAGAGAATTAAACGAAAAAGAGACCTGAGCTACTTTAATAAGCGTTTTTTGTGAATCCGAGCAAAATTTAAAAAAAAAGAATTATTATTGAGAAAATGTTGAGCTTCATGTAAAATATCCCCCCAAATTAAAATATCAGTATAAATTTCAGCAGTTCATGACATCAGTCAGATCTATGGATAAATAATCCTGCCTACGCTTTTGCCGCTTGCGTTGTTCACAGACGGAGAGAGGGACTGGCAGTAAAGTAATTTTTGTAGTACGTTTTGCAGTAATTTTTCGGTGTCAAGGACCCATGTAGTAATTTTTCGGTGTCTGTCCACACAATGTGTTGAAAGACGTAATTTTCAACATATTGAAACAGGATTATCCGCTTACGTTATTATCCGCTTATATTACACGCGATTTGAACACTAATATTATAATCACTGATTTGTGAATTAATTTAGTAGGAAGAGATCGTAGGTGTTAGGTGGTTCGTAGTCCCCCTGAAAATTTCGAAAGGGGCACGGTAGCCCTACGTAATAAACATTTAATGCCTGCAAATAGATCAGTACCTTATTTTCCTGTATGTCAGTGTCTTCTTTAAGCTGACAGTTTTGGGAGTTGATACACGACATTGGGGAAGAGGCCCCCCTAAACTACCTGGCACATTGCATTTTTTATTCAATATAATATGAATTATATTTATTAATTATATCAATAAAGTTATAATTTTGTTCTTCTTGTAGTACGTTTTCTTATTATCTAGTAAAATATGTCGTATGTAAATCGAAAAGTTTGTTGGAAAAGAGGGCCCAGAGAGGCCCAAAAATGTTGTTGCTCTCCTCTTGTTTTAAGCTGCGCACGCCTTTGGAAAAGATAGAAGTCGCTTAAGAAATGAAGTCTATTTGTGTGTTCGTAACAGCTTCTGAACGTGTGCGATGCATTCTTCTACACACTGCACGACTAAAGGCTTATCTTCTAAGGAGTTCCTTGAGTCTGCAAAACGTTTCCTACTCTTACCTTCAAAACCTTTCCGGACGATTATGAACTTCACCTGCACGAGTCAAAAGAGCAGCTCTCCATCGGTGCGAATAGCGACTCGGAGGCGCCCCCGGGCGACCGGAAGCCCGACGCCATTTTGGACGAGGCGGACGGCTGGCAAACTGGCGTCGCGCGGCGCCGTCTAAAGCCGCTATTTGTTGGAGAAATTGAATCACGAGATTGATTATCCGCTGCTCCCGGGGGAAAACTACCGCTTGTGCGAACTTGCAGTGGCCGCCTGTTAGTGCCCCGCCCGCGGCAATTAATCATCTTAAGTGACTGAAGGAGCGAAGAGCACAACGCCCCGGCCCGCTCCACCTTCTCCCCCTCTCACCCTTCCCCTCCCCCGTTCCTTCCCCGCCCTTGCGGGCCCCGCCGGCGCGCGCCGCGAGTTATGGTCAGGGCTTTCGGCGCTTTCTGGCCGGAGGGGAGGGCGTGGGAGGGAGAGCGACTGCCCTTATGACGCACAGTCACCTCCAGCGCTTCATCTCTCGTCTCTTGTTGTTGAACACGATTGTTATCGCATGTGGCAACGCTCAATTTCAATCAGGAAGAACGTTTCGTCTTGAATGTTTCATTGCATCTGAGAATTCTACTACCGTTTAAAATGTGGTTTACGTAAAATTGAAGGTATTTCATAAGAATTGTAATAATCATTACAAAAGCCTTTCGTAAATAAATTCTGGCCATTATTTAAACGAACCTAATGTACTCTTTGGCGTACCTTTGATGTATGCCCAGAAAGCTTAAAACCAATTGAGAATTCGCATAAAAATGAATTGGAGTAAAATGTTTAACCTAACTGAAAACTATTCATGTTAATACATTTTGATCTCTTTCGCTACGATTTGCAAACCCGTACGAAATATTCGCACATTCGATCGTCCGAAGGCGCCGCACACGCAAGGGTAAACGTGTTATCGCTCGCCCTTTATTTATTAATTTATTTACGTAAAAACAGTTAAAAACTGTGTGTGGCGTGCTATTGGAAGACGTCAATTTGAAGTTACATTTATTCAAGAAGCAAAACAACGGGCCATCTCAGCATTTGCTCGAGGATCAGGGAAACTGGACGAAAACCTGATCGACATGGGGATTATTCACTCAGATGGTGAAGTACAATACTTATTACAGATTCTTTACAGTTATACAATTCAAATGGTATATAATACATTAAATGCCATTGTTAAAATTAATATTACTTTCCTTTCGGATGCTCAGTATAGTCTCTAATTGAATAGAAACAGTTATGCAGCAGAAAATATTTTACTTGGAACTTAAAACTTTGAAGTGCTGGAAATTCCTTTCAACTTCAGGAATTACGCGAAGGGTGTTGCGCTCTCGTGGCGAAGTACGTCTGCACGATTAGTGCAATTTTTCTTCTTAGTTAAATACTCAACCACGTATGTTCAAGCATAAAGTGTTATCATAGAAATGGGCACAATATCATATATATATATATATATATATATATATATATATATATTGTTACGTTTTTCATCCTTTAAAAATGAATATATAGCCTACCACAAATTTGATAATTTATTTGATACGCTAGAAGGAATTGAGCGGCAATACAGTTTTACAGTACATCATTTATATTAAACATTACACTGTGTTTGGAAATTAAATTCAATAATTACGTTTCTGACTGATTTGAAACTAAGAAAATCATAAACTGAAGTATTAATATGAGTCATTTTCTGCATTTAATGCTTATCTTTAATTTGTTAATTTAGTTTCCATTGAGTCACGAACTCTATAAATTTCTTGAAACTTATCAGGGATATGTTCAGTTTCGTGAGTCTCTGCGCTTATAAAACAGTGAAAATCCAAAATAAGAGCAAAAGACTCCACCCATCACATCTTTCATTTTGTTTATTTGGTTTCAATTGAGTCAAGACTTCTATGCATTGAAGCCAGTACGTACACAGAAAATTAGGTAATGTTGAAAAATAATGGATGCAGAAAACTGTAAAATTGTATCGTTTCTGGAGACATATCAGGTATATGTTCAGTTTCGTGAGTTGTACAACAGTGAAAACAATTTATACAACAGTGAAAACTGAAAAGAAGTACAAGAGTGCTCGTCGCCTGCTGAGCGTAGCATACGCACCTGTACGTGGGGACGGGGAAGCCCTGCGCCACGCACGGCAGCGTCACGTCCTCGCCCACCTTCACCTGGCGGCTCACGTGCTTCTCCACGGTGATGCGCGGCTGCACGCTGCCCTTGGGCTCTGCGCACACACACGCCACTCGCTCGCTGCGTCTCCAGGTGGAACAAGAGCTTAGGAAGTACACAAGACGGGGATAAAGGGATGGGCATAGGTATTGAGAATAATCAAGCTCACTTCGTCGCTAGGCGGAACATGCGTTTACGAAGTACACAAGTCGTGCATAAAAGGATGTGCATAGGTATTGTGAATAATCAAGCTCACTACGACGCTAGGCGGAACATGAGTTTACGAAGTACACAAGTCGAGGATAAAAGGATTTGCATGTGTATTGTGAATAATCAAGCCCACTTCGTCGCCCGGTGGAACAAACCAATCGCAAACAATTGTAGCCCGGTGACATTACGCATTGCCATCCATAAAAATCCTAACGTTGTTTCGGAATATGAACTATATGAATGGATGCATATGAACTCCAAGAAGCTGTACTACCCGT
>BOPP01000107.1:3228142-3238915 GCA_017312745.1 Gryllus bimaculatus
AGTCGTGCATAAAAGGATGTGCATAGGTATTGTGAATAATCAAGCTCACTACGACGCTAGGCGGAACACGAGTTTACGAAGTACACAAGTCGTGGATAAAAGGATTTGCATGTGTATTGTGAATAATCAAGTCCACTTCGTCGCCCGGTGGAACATGTGTTGTTACTTTTAAGGTCGCATCAACATCTAGGACATTATAGACCATTTAACATATGGTAACTATGAAGATGACATGATATGGTGATGATAGGGGTGAAAAGGACGAGCACAAATACAACCATGCCCGAGGCAGGACTCGAACCCGCAACTCTTCGGTCCGAGATCGCCACGACACTGCTGCCTTAACGACCAACATGAGTTCATTTTAATTTTTTAGAATGCATTTTAACAACAAGACGTAAAGCGACCACTTTGGTTGTTCTAACTGTAGAGAGTACTGTAAAAACCACATGCACACGTACACACACGAACATTCGTGCCTGAGGCAGGATTCGAACCCGCGACTCTTCGAGCCGATGCAGCTACGGCCCTTCAGCCTGTGCGACCTCAGCTTTCTACGCCGACAAATACGAGTTTATTCATAAGTCATGGATAAAACGTTAGCATGTGTCGATGAATAATCACACTCACTTCGTAATCAGGCAGAAAATGATTTTATAAAGGTCGAAGTCGTGGATAAAAAGATGTGCATATAGTATAATCACGTAGTGTGAATATTCATATTCACTTTGTCGCCAGGTGGAACATGGGTTTAGGAAGTACAAAAGTCGTGAATAAAAGGATAATTATGCAACAGTTGTGTGAATATCATTTACTAATTCAAAAGTGTGCAGAAAAGATAAATATTTGTTTTTATTAACGTACATGGTTCTTCAATAACTATAGACCACCCCAATGACTTCAACTACATAGTTCACGATAACGAAATGCAGTTTCAGACGATCAATACAGAACCACTTTTCATCTCTTCGCACGCGAAGAAGAGAGGTTGCAGAAAATACTAGTCTAGGGTGCTCTTAGACTTCGATTGATGGAAAGGGATACAAATTGCCCTTAGGCTCAGCGTTGACAGAAACGTACACACTGAGGTGACAAAAGTCATATGATTCCAGCTAATAGCGTGTCGAATCTCCTTTTACCCGGCAATGCGCAGCAATTTGACGTGGCATGAATTCAACAAGTGGTTGGAAGTTCCCTGCAAAAATATTGAGCCATGGTGCGAGTATAGCCATCCATAATTGCAAAAGTGTTTTCGCTGCAATATTTTGTGCACGAACTGACCTCTCGATGTTTGATTTGATTCATGATTGGCGATGTATGTGGTCAAATCATTTGCTTAAATTGATGAGGATATTTTTCAAACCAATCGCAAACAATTGTAGCCCGGTGACATTATCTATTGCCGTCCATAAAAATCTTAACGTTGTTTCGGAATATGAACTATATGAATGGATGCATATGAACTCCAAGAAGCTGTACTACCCGTTGACAATCATCGATCGATTCAGTTGGCCCAAAGAATCACGTCCAATTCATGTAAAACAGCCCACACCATTAAGAAGCCACCATCATTTTGTACAGTTGCATTGTTGACAACTTGGATCCACGGTTTCGTGGGTTCTGCACCACACTTGAACCGCACCTTCAGCTTTTACCAACTAAAATCTGAATTTATCTAACTAAGCCACGGTTTTTCAGTCTTCTAGGGGCAATAGATTTGGTCACGAGTCAGGACAGGCGCTGGAGGCGATGTCTGCAGTTAGCAAAGGAACTCGAGTCGGCATTCTCCTTTCATAGCCAAATTTAGTCGCACTGACCTAATGGATAAGGTTGTCGTACGTCGAACATTGAGTTTTGCGGTTATGCTTGTATTTTTGCGGTGCGGCTTGTCTGATAGCACGGACAACTGTACGCATACGCATACATACATAGTGAGATGAAATTAGGAATTCTCGGTACAATATTGACACTGTGAATCTCGGAATATTGAACTTGCTGTGTGCACATCTCACTTTAAAGATGGGCGCAGGGGGCGGCTTTGTTTATTACGTGGGATATTTGTTGACTGAGCTATGAACTTGTACATCTGCTGATACGGCAAAAGGTTACGAATTTGGTACTTCTTTTACTGGCGAGTGGTAGACCTGCCATTGTTATTGTTTGATTAGATAGTGGCATTGGGACTGTAACGCTGGAAAAACTCAATAAACGGTTTTTGTAGAATCATGTTTCCCTACTTTTTCATACATTTTAGAATTCTCTAACGATTACCGAAGTGTAATGTCCTATGCGTCTATCTCCAACTACCATTCCGCATCTAAAGCTGTTAATTCTCTTCGTGCGGCAACAATCACGACAGAAACCTTTTCACATGAATCACTTGAGTAGAAATGAAAGTTCTCTCAATGCACTGTCCATTTGTAACTTTTGAACGCGATACTACTGCCATCTGAATGTTTGCGTTCTGCTATCCCGTGACTTGTCACCTCTGTGTTACGTGGTGTTTTGAGGCTATGAATACGGAGTGAAGGATGCATGTTTCTAAGTTCTGACGCTCGCACTTGCACAGAGAGAGTAGTAGTTGCCTTTTGCGTTTGCACATACTGCTTACAAAGGTTATACGCTGCCTTTGGGCTTTACGCGCAATGAGAGGTACTGGCTTAGAGCAGAGCTCTGTCAGGTACAAAGAATAAAACATTGCGTTGAACGCACGTATAGTGGATCCACGCTGCTTTTGAGATATGCACACAAAAACGACCACTGTTCTTGAGATTTTTGCTTACAAAGAATCCATAAATATACGATTACTACAGATGTGAAAGATATATTAGGAAACGTTTTGTTAATTTATTCTCGAAGAAAAAGCTGACAAAACTTGCTGGTTTGCGATTACAAAAATTTTTTAAAAAAATTTGATCCTCTCATTATTTCTTTTATCTCTTGACATTTTCTTTTATGCGTTCAGTGGAGTTGTTTAAGCGCATTTAGATGACTGATTATTTTGCTCTGACGATTTGACTTTATATTTTATTTTTCACATCTATACTATGTTGATATAATATATTTTATAAAATAAATATGGATATATAATACAGTAATTAACTATTACTTAAGTTATGTGGAAGAAAAGTTTGAAATACAAATTCTGAAGTTGTGTTTTATGGAAGAAATACATGGCAACGTCTTATTTTCTCTTCTCAGGTTATGTTTCGAGTCACATTATTCTTTCATTTTGGTTTTTCTGTAAAGTATTCGTTTTCTTTTAAATACAAAAATTAAACTTTCCTATGATTTCCGATATCTTAGAATTTAATTGACAATTAAGGGTTATCTCCAATATTATTCACTAATTGGACATTTAAGTTCACTTTCTGTCACTGTTTTTTTCTGCAATGGACAAACAAGAACAAGAACCGATAAATAATACATCTTTACTCCGCACTTCTTCTTTAAACGAGAACCCATTTTGAGAAACCGCGAATGTCTAACTTCCAGAGATTTTACCGCCACTCAAGCCAACCACGGCGCCCGCAAGCCCAACTTTGGAGCTCCCCCACCCCCGCGCCTTTTACTCTTTTATCCGTGCTGCCGTCGCCGCTTCCCCTGCCTGCTCACGTGTCGTTCTTGAAACCTGGCCGCGGAGACGCCAGGCGGACGGCGCGGTGCTTGCCTCGCAGGAGGAGGAGGAGGGGCCGCGAGGGGGGCGGGGCCAACAGGACGCGATGCGGCGGGACAGCATTCCCCCTCACGCCGCCGGGATTGGCTCCGATTTGACGGGATTTCAGGGATTGGTCTGTCTTTCTTTGTTTTCGCGAGCTGTCAGAAGCGAATTTGCCCGGCGAACGCCGCTCGTCTCGAATTGTGGGTTTGACGGGTTACGTCGAGTAAACGAACCAACACGTCACGCGATCCATAAAGTTCATGGCTATTTTTTCCTCAAAGAACTTTCCGCAAACTACTGCGGCACTAACCCAGACGGCGAAGCTTTGTCGATCTATTTGTGTGGGCTTACCTTCGTATCTAATATAAATTATATTCAAGGTTATATTTCTGTATTGCTCGTCATGTAAAATTAACATGTATTTTTTTCTTGCATAGTGTCTCATGTAATGCTGTTCAACAAATTAAACATATTGTATTAAAATAAGGCAAAAAATCAGATCACTTTTCAGCAAATAACAGAAAATTTATATGGCATTCTTGATCTTTTATCTTTTTTTCGGTTAACCTACAGAGAAATTCATTTAGTTTCTCGCAGCTTCTCAGCTGCGGATATTCAACTTTGCCAATTATTTTCTTTGATCGATACGGGAAAAACACGTAGCTTCTCTCTAAAGCTCGCAACAAACTGCATCGAGAAATGTGTTGCAAGAAATGTACGACGAAAGATGTGGAAAATCGAAACGAGGGATACTTATCGCCACTCGAACACTTGAAAGAGTTTCGCGCTTTCCGCTTCGAAGGCGAAAAAGTTTCTCGCTCGAGTCGGTTGGCGAGCGAGTTTAGTCGGACACATTTCGACTCCTTAATTTTTCATATGACATTTAGGCATTTCCTGTCTCAGGAAAACATTAAACATTGTTATAGAAATGAGTGAGAACCATTTTTTAAATTTTTTACTTTATTTATTTGAAATTGGAATTGCAATAGGAAAAAAATATGTAAAAATTATTCTTTATTGCATGAAACTAGTACATAACGAGAAATAATGCTTCCTCCAAATAAACATTTTTGGGAAAAAAACTTGAAAGGAAATTTTGAAAGAACTAAATTAAATTATAATTTTTCATTCGTATTTATTATTTACGAATGAGTGTTTGAATTGTGAATTTTATTGTGAATTATTTGGTAGTTCATCATTTATTCATAATTCGACCAAAAAATGAAGTAGAAAACAGGTGGATAGAGATTTCAGAGCTCAAGAAAATTTGCGCAGATTGTACTTCTCCTCTACAATTCCTGTTTTTTACATGAAGTACAGTAACATTTTCATGCATTGCAGGAACATATTTCTCATTAGACACTTCGAACTCGACATGATTTACAATTATGTTGGCAAAACAAGAATTTCACAGGTTAAAAGGGAACAAGAACATTTAATCAAACTGAAAATTGCGCTCGCAGTTGATCTCATTGTCATCTCTGCGGCCAAGATCTTTGGCGTGTGACTGACAATGACATTTCGAGACCTATTTCCAGTGTGTGGACCAACCTCACGCTTCTCTCTCGGCGTACTAGTGTGCGGTCGGCCTAAGGAAGGGAGGACTGTACGCGAGTTTTCTTGGTATTCCACAGTGGGTGGCGGGGACAAGAGGGCTCAGTTTATAAGAGCATACAAATTATTTACATAAACTAATCACACCAAAGAATGGCACGAGACATACTATGATTTTTTTGAAGATAGGAGGTGGATGTTAGCATTATTGTAAAGTGATACGTGCCTTTCCGATTCGGACCTATCTCAATGGGCAGTGCCATTCAGCGCGAAGAAAGAACTAGAGATCTCGTGTATCTAGAGAACTTACGCGAGCATTAGGGGCTATGATGGGGAAGGAAGGATCGCGCGCGGTCCGCTGTGTAAGTAGCTGTTCCGGCATTCTCCCGGAAGTGACCAGGAACACCACTGAAACGACCCATGAGCTCATGGGTCGATCCCCTTTGGCGACACGCAGTGACGTAATCGATGAGATACAACACATCGAACATTCTAGCACCCGCCCGGGATTGTACACCAGATCGTCCACTCACTGGCACTCTCGATTCCATAAAGGTACTTATGATAATGTAAATTACATGTAGTAAATTTATTTTTTTAATATAAAACGTCATGGTCTTAGTTTTCGTTGCTTTGAATCGTCTCTACAATGTTCTGTATTTCGTTATCGTGCAATTAGATAAGTGTATGAATATTACTAATATTGCATTTCACATATAGAAAGATTAGATTTCGAATAACACAGTAACATTTGGTTAAAAAAATAATTATATAAAGGCTTATAAAAAACTCATGACTATACAATTTTTACAAAAAATATGCAGTTTCCTAAAAATTTTACAGGAGTTTACTTATTCGAGAACTCAGTGCTAGAAGAAGAATAAATAATTATCAGCCCAATATGAATTTTTAGGGACAATTATTATATCACAAAATATCTATAAGAAACTTTTCCCAAAACATTTCGTTTACATTTATGTCTATTAAATTAAATTATTTTTATACGTACAGTACAATTAGGTAAAATATAGACCCTGCCCTTACAGTGATATCTTCGAATTACACACGTCCATTTGCATACATGCGTACTTAATTTTTCTCACCTTTCTTTGTTATACGATAAAAGTTGCTAGAGTTAAAAGCCGACAAAACTCTCTCGTGATAACTTTTCTATGTCGTGTTTTAACTTATTGCGTGTTCGATGTGGCAGTTCGTTGGGCCCTGTTGACAAATGAGTTTGTGTTGTGCGACTGTTTTCATTTACTGACATTAAATTCTCTTTGTGTAATTAGGCTTCATATTTGTGATATTTGGGCAATTTTGTATTCCTAAAAGGGTCTGATTTATTTGTGAACTTGTGAACTTTTGAAAAGCGAAAAAAATTAAGGTTATTTAATTTAAAACACATCACTGATGAATACGAAACATTTTTGTCAAGATGACTTTGAATTGATTCTCTTTATTGGTTGGTTTAATGAATTTGTTCTCTTATCGTTCAGTCTCGCATAATGTCAATAATTTACGAATATAAACTTCATTACTAAATTGAATTTGTTTTAATTAATTTTTCTGTGAGTAGCGATTTTAGTGGAGAGGAATTTCTTAATGTTTGTGATAAACAGTGAAGTAGAATATAACGTCTAACGTGAACTTTTTATCACAAAAGGATCGTTGGCATGCATTTGAAAAAATACATTACATAAAATAATATTTACAAATATTAATAAAGGCACTAAATGAGTTCTTTGAGTAAACATACGTTGAGAATAAAAATAACTCAATTTATAGCAACGAAGCACGAAGATGAAGGTTCTGTTTTTTAGATGAAATGATGATGTAATGTTTTCTCCACGTGTTTGTGATTAAGTCGTCTGGACGCGCCATGTTTCGTATTGTTGGAAGTATGTATGATGTAAAGAAGGCCTTTTAACGTAGCTTGCTCGTACCTGTGATGATAATTCGGCCGGGGTAGGTGCTGGCGTGCACTTCGCCGGTTAGCCGATGCACTGTGCGGCAGGCGTAGCTCTTGTAGCCGTCGCTGGGGCCCGCTTTGAAGATGTACAGATCGCCGTTGCTCAAAACGGCGTACTTCCCATCTGCAACAACAGTAATTCTTTGTCACGATGATCACGTTTTGGATAATTTTAATTTACTGCCATGATCTATTAATGAAGTGTTGTTGGTATTGAAATGGTAATGCAAGATATCCTCTTTTATCAATATTTGCCAATATTGAGGAACTTGTTGGCAAATGACGACATTATGCGTTGCTTTTCTTACAGTTCTCATTTTTGTTCTTTTGACAAAAACGTATTGGTATATAAAAATATACGGTGAATGTAATGAATGTATGATCCTGCCTACTTATTGCAGTACTTGGAAGCATTGTGAAAAATATTCTAGTTTCGTTGTTTACATCAAAAAAAAAATAAAATGAAACAGGAAAAATCATTAGGTTAAAAATTAAAGAAATTTGGATGATTTTATGACTTCTATTTAAGAGAAGTTTGCATTAACATGTCAATTTTGGTAGAAATTCATTCGAATTTGTTTTTTGTTTATCTTATTATTATTATTATTATTATTATTATTATTATTATTATTATTATTATTGGTATCAATTCATTTCTGTACTTTCAAAGCTCCTCTTTCTGTGAGCATTCATCGTTGATAGGTACTACTTTCAAGAGACATAATTACACCAATGTTTGTGCCAGGTTCTTCATAATATCAAGATCAAAGGTAATAATGTATTTATCTGTGTCGTTAAATATTTGTCGATATACCTTTTTTATCTATAACGTGTACCTTTTAAATAGTTTTGAAGTTGGAGTATTTTAATATTATAGAGCTTTTTTAAACTTAGCCCACTGCAAGTCTGTGATTTTATATTATCTCTAACTATACATTTCAAATTCTTGTTTAATATATTAATCAGGAGTAAACATTGAGAAATATGTACTACATACGAACAAGTACTCTCTCCCTTTCGTTTCAATGAAACGTAGTGGGTAGACGTTCAGGTCGAAGGACGGGAGTTAGACCCCGCGCCTCCCTGTGCTCCTGACGCACCTCACCTCAGGAGGCCTCGTGCTGCCATCGGACCTCCGTCAAGCTCTAACCCCGACTTTTTAGAAATTAAAAATCAACCAGCCTATAATTTTGTACTAATTATGTACTAATTTTGTTCCACAATAGGAAATTTTCTTTTCAACTATTAACAATAAAAAACATACAAAAGTGGGGGTTCCAGCTTGATGGAGGTTCCCATCGACGGCCAGGATTTCTATAACGACCCCCCCCCGAGTGAGCAGTGCGTAGAATGTTGTATGTGGATATATCTGTGTTGTCTGGAAACGGTTTCCTTAGTTGCTACGGAATCATTCAGCTTTGCTGTGAGTTTAAACTCGAGAAACGTCCTAGTGAATTTATACGATATGGAATAAATATCAGAAATTGGACTTTGGAGATAACACATTCTTCCAATTGCCATAATAGTTCTGAAATATATTCTCGAAATGAAAAAATAGTATTATTAAATTTTTACTATTGCAACAAAGCGTAGTGCACAACGCAGACGTATATTACATTAATTCTAGGTGAGGCGGCTCGATAACGGGTTGAAACAGAATCACAAACGATGCAAAACGAGGAAAACAGAAAATTCCTCGCCGCAACTACGCAAAGTTCGTGCCGCTGCATTTTCATGTAGGGATGTACGCATCGTAATGCAGCAATTCACAACCAGGCATATGCCGGGACTTTGCACACCGGTGTATCGCGTTACTGTCACTGTGCTATCACCATGGATGTGATGAACGTGAAGGGTTGATGTAATAGTTTCCTAATTTTATATTCAAGGAAATATTGCGATACGGTTTGACGTTATTGCCTTTATTGGAATTGTAACGACAGAGACTGGCTTATAGCGTGTTGCGCAACTTGTATTTGTCGCCCTACAAAGCGTTCTACGGAAACGGCGCCGGGAAACTGCCCGCGACGTAATTGAATTCGAACCCCGTCCCCCGGGTTGAGAATGAGACTTCAGGCTCAGTGCCGGAGAGGACGCAGCGTTTCGAACCATTAAGGCGATACTGTAATAATGGGAAAGGCGATGTGACATTCATTCGAATTTCGCCTCTCTCGTCATTATTTAAAACACAATTATTACTAAAGTTATGAAATTAGAATTATTTTAAATTAATTGTTAAATTAAAATTATTTAAATAAATTAATTGAAGGGCTAAAACTATAGTTCTTAAGAATATAGGTATTTTGTAATACAGGCAGTTAAAACAGGATGTGGATAAATTACCGAGTATTTCATAAGTAGTAAAACGTATCTATGAGGGAGTTAGCGGTTTCTTCAAAGATCGTCCATCTTAGCAGTTTCCGTGATGTTGCTAAAAACTAACCACGAAATTTTAATACATTCATTTTATTTTATTTTATTTCATCAATGAAACAAAATGAATACATCACTTTTCTAACTATATGCCATGAAATCACCGAAACACAGGGATTGGAGTTCAATCCTACAAAAAACTTAGAATTAGTTGAATTGCGAGCCCATAATGAAATTCAATGATTGTTAAATCAGTCCGACGATAATAGTTATTGCTCTCAGTTAGTCTTTCATAAGAGGTAAGATCTTAAAAATTCTTAGGAAACGCACGACATATAATTGTTATAAAAATATATTTAATATAGTGAAAACATTTAATGCGTATATATTGTGTTAGTATGTGTATCCAATGACCGGCAGCTCGCTTCCCGTAGCGCGAACTACAGCTGGCGAGGCGTCGCCTTCCGACGCGCGTATCTCCGCTGCGCAGACAAACCCCCCATGCATGCATTGGTTCAATGCCGCGAGCGCGGCGCGCGACGTCATAATTCAGGGCGGCTCGGGCCCCGGGGCCGGGGCGCCGGCGGAGCGTGCGCCACAAAGCCCGCCCTCCGCGGAAGCCGCAGCCGCCGGCGTTGGACCCGGGCGCGAGGGAGGCGGGACCGGGTGACGGCGGCGGCCACGGGGACGGTAGCGGCGGCGCTAGTTTTGGCGAAAAGTCTCGGGAAGGAGGCGTGGTCCCATTGACAGGAGAGTTGAAGCGTCAGGGAAGGAGGTGTCGCGAGTGGTGACTCTTGCGGGAGCGGTGTTGGAAACAGTGGTGGTGAGGCGGCCTTGTAAGAAGCGACGATGAAGACGGTGGAGCCGTTTTTGATGGGGCTTGGAGACATCACTGGCAATGATTGAGGAGTAAGGGGCGGTCCTTAGATGACCTCACCATCAGGGGAGTTGCTATCATGGCGTGTGGGTCTAATAGGCCGTGTGGGCTGAGGCAGCGTCATCGAGGGAGGGGTGTCGGCAGCGTGAGCATCAGTGAAATGGAACCGACGATGAGTAGCGTTATGGAAGACTGTGACAACAGTGCGGTGACGAAGATCTGAGGCGGGGGTCATTCTAGGGGGTGTCAGCGGGGTAGGCGGGGTAGGACGCAGAAGCAGCGGCGGTAGTGAAGCCGAAAGTGGCGGCGAAGTGGAGGTAGCGTAGCGGGGATGCG
>BOPP01000107.1:3243473-3257684 GCA_017312745.1 Gryllus bimaculatus
GACCTGGCTGGTTCAATAAGACTTCCAAGATATGTCTATGTAGATTTTTGGGTGTGTAGACGGTTTTCTCAATTATTGCAAGAAAAAGTTTGACATAGCCTAACATTACTTAAAAATTGCGGGAATAGGCTGGTTAATATGTTTATATTATGCTGGGAGCAAGGTCGTGTAATGTCATTGGAACTGCAGGTGAAATCTGTCATCATGGTTTCTTCTAAGAGAACGAAATAATGATTGATAGCTTGTAGGGTGAGTTTGGGGTGCAGGAGTACGCCTGCATGAGGGCGACTCTAGTTAGGAGAAGTATGAATCCGGGGGTTGCGAGATAGAGATCGAAGGGAATGAGGTGAATGGGAGCTGGTGACTCATGTGTGTGGTACCGTAGGATGATGAGATCTCTGTTCTGATGGCAATACAACGCTCGACACTCGCCGCGCCAGGGCATTCCAGTATGAGGCGGGCGGCTCGCCGTTGAGGTCGGGTCCCATCGGGCAGAGGTGATCTCGCTGGCGCGTTGCAGTGCCGTAGGCGGTGAGGCTGTGCAGACAGTGGGCTGCCGGTGAGGCGGGGCATTGGCCTTCGCTGCGCCCTGGGGAAATGGCGTGCAACTGCCGACGGGCACAGCGCCTTCACTTGCTCGGCTAGTCGTGGCCGCTACCGCCCCGTCGCTCGCTTCTGGCCTTCTTCACTCTTCCCCTCTGCGCGGCGGCTCGTTCCGAGCCACCCCTCCCCGCTACTGCTCCAGCGAAACTCTGCCCCGCCTCCGTGTTCGGCCCAGCCGCCGACCTCCCCGCCCCCACCTCTGCCCTCAACACCGGTTTCTATCTCCACTCCTCTCTTAACACACCTTACGCCTCAACCTCTCGCACACACCTAGACCTAGCCCCTGCCCCAGTTCGTCCGCGGCCCAACCTCATTCCACCGAACCGTTGTTTCCCCCGGCGCCTTCTCCCACCACGCGGCTCCGGCGTCACGTCCACCTCGACAAATTTGGCCTCCACTCGCTTTTGCCTTCTTCCCCTGCCTTCTCCGGTCTCTCCTCGTCGCCCCGCACCACGCCTGCCCTATCCGGCTTCGCCCGCACCTCCGCTTTCCCTTACCCCACCCCCTCGTTGCGTCTCCCACGCCTCCCTCTCCATCGCACGCTTCCCCTTTGCGCCTGGCCCCACCTCCACAACGCCGCCTTCGCCGCGGGGCGCATTCAGGCCGGGGCTCTGCGAGCGGCCGCTGCTGCCCGCGCCCCACAGCCCTACAAGCATTTCACGCACCTCGACATAGCACACTGCTTCTTTGTTTGCCTCCGAGGACTGCAAATAGTGAGCAGTTGCCTAGTGCCTTGCCTCACGCTATTTCACACTGTCCCACAATGAGCCTTTGATAACATCCATGCATTATTTAAATTGAACAAATGTAACTCATATTCCGCAAATCACAAATTCTTTATTCTGAACATTAAATAGTCTGTTTAACACGTTTATTTTCTTTTGTTTTAAATAATACGTTGGCATATGTTACCGAACAGTCAGTGACCACTGAGTTTGTTTTACTTCCATACTTATCACTAAATATAAAGATAAAAAAATCGTATTCCAGCATTATAACATAACCTTTTTGTTGCAAAAAATCGTTCATAGTCGGGCATTTTTCGGCACAAATAACGACGTATTAGATTTTATGTCACTAATGATTGCGTCATCACACATTCAGCTAATCCGGGGGAGGTAGAGATAAACGGTACAGCCGATCAGTGTTTACTCGCACGATGTCAAATACCCGAGCCGTCACAGGGAAGTTGATTCGCCAAATTAAGTTTGATTCTCTTATAAATGTATAATGCTGATATCCACAAAAATATAGTATGCAACTCGTTTATAATGTTGCTTTATTACATTCGTACAAATTTGAAAACTCGCCTCTAAAGTCGCTCGTTTTCAAAACACGTACTCATGCAATAAAGCTTAACATTATAAACTAATTGCATCTACTATTTTAATGATTATTGTTCAATTGTTATAATCATCTTCTAAACTTCTTATTTATTTTGGAATACCAATTGTTTTACCTTCATAATTTGAAGAAATGATGAAAGAAACCTACAAAATAAAGCCTAGGGCAAAATTATCTATAAAATTACAACCAATGTCAATAACCGAAACCGAGAGAGATGGCTCAGGACTGCAACTTACGTCACTACTGTGCCTCTGATCGGGAGGTCCTAGGTTCGAGTCCCGACGGTGGCAGGGATTTTGAAACTAGCTAGACAGACCTAATTTAGTTGCTGTCTGAAGGAGAATTCTTGCGGCCAACTGCTCTCGGTAGTTTTTCCTGATATCTCTGATCAGTACTAGTCGAATGCTGGAGAAGTACCTTGCAAACGGGACACTGATCGTGAGCGATCTTTTGTTCATCTTCCTTGTCCTATCCTCACCCCTTTTCAACACATATATGCATTACATTACCACACATGCCGGAAGATCTGGCTGGAGTTAGAGCTTGTTCCGGGTAGGGCGGTGCACGAGGGTGCCTCACTGATGGGAGATACCTGGTTGGGGAAAACCCCGCTAACAGTATGTATATCGGCGCCGGATGTCACCATGCAGCAGGGGAAGACCACTGCCACATCCAGAGCAAAACATTTACTACATTTACGGGACTAATGACGCCAGTTGGCGCGCCCAGAATCGCTAATCTATCAATAAATAAAAGAAAACATCAAAATTGCCTACAAATGCTAACCATTCATCTTAATAACTGTAGAAACAGAAAACTGACAATGCGAACATGTGTGTAAATTTTTCACTTATTGCTCGCCCGCCGCATGCGAGTGGTAAAAATGAAACCCCACAGCAGCCGTAAGCCCCTGATGAAGTCCTTAGTTGAAAATGAAACGCATAAGCCCCCCGCCCCCGCTGCAGCGGCCCCATTTGCAACGGCGTCGCCGGCGATGTAACCACCGGTGGGAAGGCTCCCGCGCCAGAGCAGTTGTAATCGCGCGATAAAGAATTGGTTTTGTTCCGCAGACTCCGCGATAACAAAGTTAAATTTGAAAATGTATTCATATTAAACATCTGTCGCATTTTAGCGCGGTAGCATCAGATAGAGGCGCGTTATTCGCGCGAACAAAAAAAGACGGGGGGGGGGAGGTTGGAGTACCTCGGCGCGCCAGAATGTAATGGAGCCGTATAGCCCACCCAGCGCCGAACGAAAGCCGCTCTTCTGCCTCGGCCGAGAGGGGCTGCGTTGGGAGGTCTCTCTCTCTCTCTCTCTCTCTCTCTCTCTCTCCATCTCTCACATACATACATGCACATATACACACAGACTTGCGTCCTCACACTGAGCACTCTCGCACACATATGCACTCGCATACATACACATTCGCACACACACATACACACATGTTCGCAACCCCTCCCTCACACTCAAACACACTCGTGGGAGAAGCGTTGCGCATTTGCATCTCGGGTGGGCGGTCGCGTTGAAGCGAGCGTCTGGATCTGGGAGGAAGACAAGAAAGAAGGTAAACGAGATCGCGGGGGAGGACTTTGCAGGAAAGACTTGGCTCAAAAGGTTCAGTTTTCTTATTTCTTTATGCAGCTTTGTGTCATATGGCAAGTAGTGACGCTATCGTTGATCTCTGTGCTTTTGTTGAACGGTGGAGTACCATAGGGTCGGATTTACAGACCTAAGGCTATCAAAGTTACGCGCGTTTCCTAAAAGAGCTACTCACTAAACTAGTGCTTCCTTATTATACTCGTAAGTTTCAAAAGTAATGTTAATAGAATAACACGCATTTGATATTTGAAATACAATGCGTGTTTTTGCACGAAATTTTAATTATTTCGAAAAATGTTGGAGGACAAGTTGTAAAAACCATAGTAATATTACTACACATTTATAAACGTATGTTTTAAAATTAGTTCGAAAAATTTTTTTATTACTCTTCTCGACATACTTTTCATCTATACAAAGTTGTCAGAAATTGAAAGGTTCCAAATCATAACAAATATGTAATGTTGAAGGCGAAGTGATAATTTTGTATTTCAAAATAATATTTGTGCAATATATTGAAATAAATTCAGGTAATAATATTAGTTGTGTCCTTCCTTAGAAAAATCTTCTATATTACGTCTGTAATATAGATAGGTTTTGCGTCCCTCATATCGAACCAATATAAACAAATTACGAACAGGTGAGATTGTTCTCTATCTTTATACAGATTATAGAGATTATTCTTTGAAAAAAATGCGTGTAAATTAGGCATGTGCAACTAAAAATCCGCATGGCCCACTAAACAGTCCGTTTCTTGACATCGAGAGTGCTTGAGTGGAAAGCGATGCGTCCTAGGCTCTTCAACTGGGGTCTCCTGACCCCGCGCCGCTCCGTAGTCTCAAGATATCTTCAGAAACCTTCGTTGCATTTTTTGGGGTTCGGCTCGTCTGGGTTTCCCCAATCCGTGAAAAAGGTGAGCGTGCAGTATCTCGGATTCAGAGACGTGAAGACTCTCTAATTGTATTAAAAAGACTTCCCGCTACAACATTTTGAATAGATGTGGGCAAAAAAGGATTCGGGTATTCACATGAAATATTTTTCGCACGAATATGCTAGTTAATCCTTAATTTAAAATTAGTTTTTCATTATTACCAGAGTATTTATCTAACTTAATTTATGGATAACTTTTTTAAAGAAAAGTTTTTCAGTTTAGTTCTCTTAATATACCTAATTACTCCATTGTATATTTACAGAAATACACTGTTGCATTAGTGCACTTTTAAATTAGCATATTCAGATCTATTACTTTCGTATTTAATAAATTATATAATTTGCTGCGAATTTAAAATATGTTCTATTTCTTTTGGTTACTTTACAGTGATTAATAAATGTTTGGATTCTGTGCGCCAGTTTCTCGATTTACAATTGATTCCTGGAATTTTTTAACGCCAACGACCACGAGATACGATGAGCGAAGTAGGGTGTTAATAATGGTCAGCAAATATAGTAATGAACGGTACGAAAGGAAAACCGAGGAATGCCACGAAGGAAGAGAACGGTCATGTTGTGCAACGAGGGCACTGTCGCGTGATGACGCCATCGGAGGCAGCGAACCATCGGGTGCTGCGGCCGCGACGCGCCGCGCGCGGGCAAATAGACGCCATTCCGTGTCATAAAGCGCGGTCACAGCCACGCGGCTGCCGTTGAGGTCAGGCTGGAGGACCGACACACGCGCGGCGTGATGCCGTTTGCATTTGTAATACGGCTGGCTGAAGCACACGGGGCGGCGAACTGTGGAGACAGTGACGGGAGTGGAAAGAGAAAACGAGCGACACAGTGTAGTAAATGACAAGATGTTATGGAAATTTAGATTTCGATTTATTTAGATAAAAAAGCAGTAAAAACAGTGTGTGACGTATGGAGGAAGAATATCTGCGCACGATGTCTTGAGTTCCAGAATATTTTCCCGTCATTTTAACTATAACTAGTTGTAAGAAAGTAAAAACTAAATAAATAAAAATAAATTTTAAAACACGCCAAATTAGCAATATTTAAGAAATAGACATTTTCGTTTCTGAGTTATAGAAAACTTATGTGCATCGGTTCACGAATTGCAAGTATGATTTTTCTGCATTGCTAATAAAATAGCAACTGGCCCTTACCTCTACTCTTACCATTACAAGCAAAAGGACAATTCAACAAATCGTGCGCATCGTGAAGCTACATTTACGTCCAGACACAAAACAAAGGGCCATCTCAGCATTTGCTCAATGGATTAGGGAAACTGGACAAAAACCTCATCGAGAACTGGACAAAAACCTGATTACGTGCGATCTGAGTCATTTAAGAATGCTTCCATTAATAGAGTTCGTTATAATGCGTCCTTAAGAAACACGGGAAGATACTGAAAGACATTAATATATTCATTTCGAAACTAGCATATTATTTGATATTTGATAGATAATAAGTAGATAAGAGAAACAGAGAGAAAAAGTAAACAATGAAGGCTTGAAATGTGATGACTGTGAGAGTTTTTAGGAAAACCAATTAACTGTGATGGAAAAGTGCAGAGACAGGTAAAAATATGTGATGTGATATTCATTGAGCGTGCAATAAATCTAAAAATGTTTGATGCCCAAGAATGATAATTTTTCAATTCACGTAATGTATAGTGCGAAAAAATATTTCGCAATGCACACCTACAAATGCATTCACTTGGTATTTAAATAAAAAGGGTATTGTTTGTTTGTAACTAATGAACTTTTCCGGTATGTGATCCTAAGGAACTAATTAAAGAGAATAAATAAACCAACGTGAAAATGTCTACCCAGAGCTTGATTTATAAATATTTAGAACCCGAAACACGTTCCAAAATAACTTAATATAAATAATTAGATATTATAATATAATATAATAATTAAAATCTATACGTACTACTATTAGAAACTATTAGAAACAGTGCTAATGGTAATCACTGGAATTGGTTGCACCAATTTTTTCAACAAATTTAATTTTTAAAATGCGTTGTTACTCAATGACATGGTCACAATTTGGATTTCTTTACGACTGCAGAATATATTCTTCAAGCGTAATTGCGTCCAACAAGCGTTGGTGACAATTATAAATAATATTGTTAATACGTAATACGAAATACAAAACATGGTATTTAGTGATATTTTATTGGTGTTTACTAATAATTTTATTACGAACGTAGAAATAACACAGTAAAGTACAAAATAAATTTTGAGTTTACCAAAGTTGGTCTCCCTAAAAATCGACGTTGGGAAGTTTGAGCCGTCTGCTTTTTTCATATTTTGTTTCCTTGGTACCGGAACGCCGTTCCGCCAGACGCGAAGCCCCGTGCCTCCCAAAAAGCCACATCAACCTCATTTTCTCCGCGTAGAGCGCCCGAGGTTCGAATCTATGACCAGCGGCGGCGGGTGGGATCTGCAGCCACAACAGCGCGGGGCCTTCGGAGCACAATGCGAGCGCAGGGGCGCGCGGGGGCGGGGCCGGGAGCGGCGACATGGGCGCCGCGGCGCCGCCCGGAGTGGCCCATTTCCCCCGGACACGGCCCCGTGAAGTGAAAAACTAGAGCCGCGGAGGGTTGGAAGAAATGGAATTTGGTTGCGGGACGGCCCAGCCGGATGGATGAAATAACTGGCGGAGGCGAGTTTGGGCGTGGTGGAGGAGCAAAGTGGCGCGAAGCAGCGCTTGCGTGCGGTGGGACGGTGTTTTGTGACGCGAGGAAAGCCAGTCTGCCGGGAAGCAGGGTGAGCCTCACGGCAATAAAAGGCGAGCGCTGCAAAAGGATAGGCCGCGGCCGTTCCGTCGCTCGGGGTTCGTGTGCCTCGCGGGCCTACCGCCTCCGCGAAACAGCCGCGCGCCTCGCTGGGATGGCGCTTGTCTACTATAGTGCTCTCCGTTACGCTAGAGCTCCGCGTGCTAATGTCGCGCTAGAGCTTTCTGCTAGTGCTATCTCTCTCTCCCTCACTCTCGCTCTCTCTCTCTCTCACACACACACTCATCTCTGTCTCTCTCTCGCTCTCTCTCTCTCGCTCTCACTCTTCGTGCTCTCTCGCGCTCTCTCACGCTCTCTCTCTCTCTCTGCGCTCTCTCGCACTCTCTGCCCCTCTTCTCCGCTCTGTCGCTCTCTCTCTCGCTCGCGCTCGCTCCTGGCTTTCTTTCGTTTCTCTCTCTCGCTCGCTCTCGCTCTCGCGCTTCCTCGTACTCTCCTCGCTCTCCCTCTCTCCTAGGTCTCCCTCGCTCCTCGCTCTCCCGCTCTCTCTCTCTCTCTCTCTCTACTCTCTATCTCTATCTCTATCTCTAGCTCCCTCTTTTCTAGATCGCACTCCGGTGTGTCTAAAGACATGCCATTCATATTTCGCCTCATCTGCTTCAGTCACGTAAACACGAATTTGGTTTACTCGGACAGTGTTTTCGGCAGCACAGAATACACGACACCGTTCCACTTTATTTCTTCGTCTACAACCTTTTATTTTGCTCCCATTCATCTGCATCTCTTCTCCCCGCTTCTCACCTACCTGTCCCTCCCCCCCCTTTGTCTCTCCTTCCCGCTCTCCATACATCCCTGTTTCTCCTCCGCCTTCTCTTTCCAGCTCCATTCTCTGCCGCCTTCCCGGCTCTTCTGTTCTTCTTCTAATGGGCCTCGGCGTCTCCCTCTTTCATCTGCACTTTCGCTTGATAACTTCACCACCTCCTTCTCCGTTACACCTCTCCCGCTTCTTCAAACCCTCTTGCTCCTCCACCCCCTGCCCCCATTATGCCACTTCACATCCATCATACTGTCTTACGTCGTCTATTTTATTCCACTCCCATCGGCACCACCGCCACCAGGCTCGCCCCTGGCAAAGCATCGTCCCGCGTCGCCTTTGCGAGCCCCGGAGCCGCCCGCGCCGCCCGAGTCACAGGCCCCGCCTCTCGAAAGCCTGCCTTGGCGCCGCCCTCCTCAGCTGCTCGCGCACCGCGCGCGCCGCCAACGCGTAAATTGATTGCTAGCTAATGTGGAGATAATTGGGAGGGCCCGGCGCCGCGGTCTAGGCGCAGCCCAGCCGAATTCCAAGTAGCGAAACACAGAGGCGAATTAACGAATACGGATGCGAGGGAAGCTTGCCGAATGCGCCCCATTGTAGGGCACAGAAAGTCTCCGGAAAACTAAGTATGTTTCCTTTCTGCGTGATACATTTCTATTCTATGACTTGAAGGAGGTGAATTTTTTATAACAGAATAAACATTCTAAAATTAAATTTTTGGGTGAATTCTCACACTTTGTATTTGTGGCTTTATAAGAATTTTATTTGTGGCATATTCATAAGTAATGGAGCACTAATGAGAGGAAAAATGTTGCGGCAACAATGAAATTGCAGGCTACTCTTTCTTTCGGCAACCCAACGTGACACAAAAAAACCTACACTATATATCAAGATTTCATCAACATCATTGAGATTAATGCCAGCTCTACCCCTAAAATCAAGTAAAATAACAGGATGCCCTCAGCCGCCAAAACAATGGCTAGCATGCGTAGTCGATTAGTCTTCTGTGAAATCGATATATCCTAATTTAAAAAACAAAATCGAACGGCTTCAAGCGCCTTCCGAAGTCGAATTTCGAGGATATTCCTAATATGAATCGATGGTAACTTCATGCACCAATAAAAACTCCTCAATTGGATTTCCAATTAAATCCAGTACTGAAGTGGAAAACGAGTTTTCTTTATCTGCATCTTGTTTCGCTGTTTCTCCAATTTCATCTCTTTTGTTTCATCAGTGTTTCCTTTCTCAGAAAATCTCAATTAAATCGAAGACGAATTTTGGTTGATACATTTATGGTACTGCTTCTCCCAACATCAAATTTCGTCGTCGTTTAGTGCTTTCTTATTATATTTCCTACCCACTCCTCTTCTCATTAGGAGAGATATCTTATCTCGTCTTTTGCACGCGTTCCTCCAGGAAATTCCCAACCGGTCTCATCTCATCTTCTTTCTTTTCCGCTCGCCCATCTAGACAGCATGTCGCATCTACATATTTCTGCAGCAAGACTTTTACTACAGTTCTCGTGTTCAATGTTCAGATATTTCTGGTTTCTCTCGTACAGCGAGCCAAAAAAACAGCTTGAAAGCAACACCTTACATCTGACACCATGAAAAGCCGATCAGCGTTCTTGCTCCAATCTATTCCAAGCCCGTCTTGCTCCTTCTCCTTGTCAAGGCACAGTGATCTAATTCAGAGAAATGGAGAAATAGGTTCAATAAAACATTATCAAACGTCAGGGAGAAGAATGCAAAAACCAGTTTAAACATTTTATTAAAGTAAAATTGTAAGAAAAATTTGTGTTAACAAAAAATAAAATAATAAAATTATAGAAAAAATTAAAACATTAAAGCCGAAAAAATTAAATTTTAGGCGTAAAATTATTCATGCATAACAATGTATATTTCCTTTGCACCATTAACATATCTATGAACTTTCTATGAACAGTTTCCAATACAAAACACGAAACTACTGTATTCTCAAATAGTTCACCATAGCTATTTTTAAATATCATGAAGTGAATCAAAATACAAAAACGAAAATTTCAAGTAACGAAATAACGATAATAATAATAATAATAATAATATAATAATAATAATAATAATAATTAATAATAAATAATAATAATAATAATAATAATAATTAATAATAATAAAATAATAATAATAATAATAGTAGTAGTAATAGTAATAAATAGAAGCTTTGTAAAAGATTGCCTGAATGGGAATTTTAACACATTCAAATTGGATGGAGATTTGTATTAGTAAATAGTGAATGGAAAAGTTAACATCCTGCAATGAAATCAAAGTTGTTAGGTAACTACCTTTTCTTGATGAAATTGATTCAATTTTGAAGCGAAGTAAATGTTAACGCGTCCAATGAACAACGAATATTAGCACCGAAGAAGGAAATATTGGAAGTCGTTCCTAGATTGCTCTACGGATTTCAATTGTTTTGCGACACTTTACAAGCGCGCAAGCTTAAATTCCCATTCAACAATGAAATGAAAACATAAGCATGACGCACAACGTAACATTAACATAAGAGATAGACTGAAGCATTCACGATGTCTAAGCAAAATAAGAGTTTCTATGGCCTGTGAGACGTTCTGAGTTTAGCTATTTGGTTGGATGTGAGAAGCGATTTCGAGTAATCGACTATGTCCATGCCCATATGGCGTTAGTTCATCTATCGCCTTCTCCTCCTTTCGATTCTTCATGTTGAGTTAACGTTCAGTGATTGGTTTATTTGTTATGTTCTTACTTAAGCATAATCACAGAAGCTGAACTTCAAGCTTTAAGTAACATCTTACGTGTTATGCTTAAGCGAACGCATTGTGAAGGAAGTCCAGCTTATGGGACCGTGGTCCTAAACTTTAATGTAACCAAATGCTTATGTTTTGTGTTGTGTAGTTGATAGGGCCTTAAAACTTACTAAATAAATGTTTACCATGAATATCAACTCAAAAATTATAAGTTTTTTCTTCAAACGTCGTACGCCGAATAGTTTATTGTAAAATTACATCAAGAATTAAAAATATGTGACTAGAACTTTCTTGGCTTCCCGTTCTCCCCTGGACAAACCGCCGGCTGGCCTTGGGAGTGCAGCGAGGTGGACCATCGTGACCGCATAAGCGCGCTGCGCGCTGCCCCTAGTGCCAGGGCACGAGCGTGCAGACGGCGAGGCCCCCACGCGTGCGTACCGTGTGGAGACCGGAGCGTCCGTGCGCGCCACCACGGGCGGGAAGGGCGGACAGAGCCAGTGAACCACGGACGGACGGACAGTGCGAGTTGAAAAGTGATGGGAGGAGAAGGCACCAAGTAAACTGTCTGTAATGATGTCGGAAATCTCAGTAAATCATGAGAACAAATTCTGTTAAATTAGCTCCGTAATATGTTAAAAAGAAAAACTGGACACAAAAATGAAAACAGCGAATTGAAAATCGAAACAATTTAATCAGGACAATAGTTGATTAAAAATACTCGAAGTTCAGGAGGGCAAAGGACTTTCACAGCAAGTAGATCCAAAAGAGTCAGCTTTCTGGTCCGCCGACACTATGACTCTCGAAGGTCCAGATTGCGTTTCTTCGTTTGAATGAAGAAACGTTGCGATCTTTCTACCTTTCTTTGTTGCCAGCCACGGTGATGTCACCGTCTGCCCTGCAAAACCCACCACCTGGAAACTGAACGAGCGCAGAGGAGAGAAAGGACTGTCCTTCCGAGTCCTTCAGAGGAAGGCAAGAAGAATTGCGATTTCGTCTCCATAGAAGAACCTTCCCCTCCCCCACTCTTAGAACTTGTTGCAATTGTTTTTTAGGCGTCATACCCACGACTTCCGTCGTCGCCGCTAGACCTCTCATTGAAAGATGAGAAGCTATTGACTGCGACGTTACAAGATTAATAAGGCGTCCATGTAGACAAAAGCAAATTAGCTTGTGGACAGAACAACGTGTTGAGTTGTAATACACTGAGGCAACCATTGCACCGAAGAAAAAAAATATTGTTATTTCGATTATAAGAAAATATCCTAACCATAGAATCTCAAAATGTTATGTACAATCTGAAACAAAATGGAATATAATATCAGGCGATTAAAAAAAAGGATAACAAAAATTTGAAATCTCACCTTTTCATCCTAGACAATAAACGTACCGCCAAGAGCTACAAATTTCTTATACAGCCTAGCGAAGCAAGCAAAGTAGTTTCTTATGTTGTCTGGTTTCATTCTCAGAAGTTCCACGAAATGCTTATTTTTGGTAAAGACGAACCATATGTAGCAGGCAAGATGGCATATTGTTGGAGTCAAGAAACAGTCCAAGAGGAACTCTCATTATTGCAATTAGAACATCGCAAAGAAAGGGGAAGAAGAACAGTATTTGTAATTTCCGAAATTAACTTAAAACAACACATACGCATTGCAGTCGATAATTTCTCTGAAATAAAACATACAATGACAAGAAAGAGAAAACAATACTCTCAAACTCTCAATGTCCTTTAACGCAAAGAACAAAAATTCGCGTTAAGGCCTCCATATAAAGAGTTACTCATACACTACTCATATAAAGTTACTCATGAATAAAGATCGCAGTGCACAAGGGCCCCTACCTGATCGTAGCAAGTTGTGCCGCACGCTCAGAGACAGCGGTCGCACAGCACAGAGACCGATCGGCGAGTTAACTTTCGGTGCGAGCGACCCGAGCGCCCAGGCGGACGTGAGGCCCAACGGAATGCGTGTGAACCAGCAAAAAAAATGAGTGGAAATCCGAGAGATTGAGAAGAGCGAGCACAAAGATAGAGATTAAAAGTGAGTGATTTGGAAACATGAACGAGACGTGCGTAAATCTTAGGCCTTGACAGTTAAATTAATTCCGTTGGAATTGCTATAAATACCGGAAGGTTATCGAAGATTAGAAGAAAATACTGAATGGACAATATCTTAAAAATGTCAATGCTTTAGTTAAGTAGAGAAGTATGACTACGAAATATTCATTTTAAAATAGAGTAAAATGTAGTAAAATTGTCATAACATTAGTTCACAAGACAACCATGTCGCTAGAAACTCGTCAGGAAATAAACGTTCTCTCAGTGTAAAACTATATCCAACAAAAGACCATTTATATGTGTCACTGTTCTCGTGCCCCGTCTTTAGAATACGGACAAGACGACATACGCAGACCACAGCGTCCGCCCCAAGTGGTGGGATCTATTCTGGAGCAGGAGCGCAAACACCGTTCGCATGCGAGCGGAGCAAACGAGCTGTCTTCCGGGGGGCGCCCGGGACGGCGGTCAGCGGCGCCCACGGGGCGAGCGGCGAACAAACCGGAGCGTCGCGGCGGGGCGGCGGGCCGTCGGCGGCCGGCTGTAGCACTGAGGCGTCGGGGCGGGGCGCGGCTAGGCGGAGCGGGGAAGGAGAAGGCAAGGTGGGGCGACCGGGCTTGAACGGGGAGGTGGAGCAGGGCAGAGCCGGGACGGCGCGGGGCGGGTGGGCGGAGCAGCGGGGGCGCGGCGAGCGACGGACGGGGCGCGCTGGGCGGGCGGGGAAGGGAGAAGTCAGGGCGGGGCGGAGGACAGCTGAACGGACGGGTGGCGGGGCAGAGCGAGACGGGCGGGGCTGGGCGAGCAGGGACAGGGCGTTGCAGGACTAGCGGAGCGTGGGAAGGGAAGAAGGCAAGATGGCGCGGAGCCGGGCTGAACGGGAGGTGGAGGGCAGGGCAGAGCGGGACGGCGCGGGCGCGGGTGGGCGGATGGGGCGGTGCGCGGCGGGACGGGGCGCGGCTGGCGGGGCGGGAAGGGAGAAGCAGGGCGGGGCGGAGACAGGCTGAACGCGGGCGGGTGGGGCGCGGACAGATGCAGATGGAAGCGGGGACTGGGCGGAGCGGGTTAGGCGAACGGAGAAGGGAGTGGGCGGGCGGGGCAAGACGAGCGGGAGTGGCGGCCATGGCTGCGACGGGGCGGGGCGGGGCGGGGCGCGGCGAGACGGGCGCGGTGGCGCGGGTGGGGCGCATGGGGTGAAACGGTTGGGGCGGAGTGGATCGGGAAAGACGGCAGGCGGCAGCGTGGCCCGCGGTGCCCGACGGAGTCCTAGGGCTCCTACAACTTCCGAGTGCGCTCGCCGCGGCAGGGCAAACACACGGCCTGGGGCACGGAGCGGGCGGCGGCGGCGCAGGTTCCGT
>BOPP01000107.1:3263841-3296515 GCA_017312745.1 Gryllus bimaculatus
CGGAAGCCAGGAAAGTTCTAGTCACTATTTTATTCTTGATGTAAATTTACTAATAAATATTCGGGTAGACGTTTGAAGAAAAATAATTATAATTTTTGAGTTGATATTCATGGTAAAATTTATTTAGTAAAGTTTTAAGGCCCATTCACAATGCAAACACAAACATAAGCATGGCATTAGCATGAAAATTAAGACTACATCCATAAGTTGACTCATTCACAATGCGTTCGCTGAAGCATAACACCTAAGAAGTTCACTTCAAAGCTTGCAAGCTTCAAGCTTCTGTGCTTATGCTTAAGTAAGACATAAGAAATGAAGCAATCACAGTACGTTAACTCAAAATCAAGAATCGAAAGAGGAGCGAAGTCGATTGATTAACTAACGCCATATGGGCCATGGACACAGTCGATATCTCGAAATCGATTTTCACATCCAACCAATTGTAAACTAGAACGTCTCACAGCCAATAGAAAATCTTATTTTCCTTAGAAATCGTAAATACTTCAGTCTATCTCTTATGTTAATGTTTACGTCGGTGCGTTATGCTTATGTTTTCATTTCCATTGGGCCTTTAAGCCTTGCGCGCTTGTAAGTGTCGCAAAACGATTGAAATCCCTAGAGCAATCTAGGATCAACTTCCATTTTTTCCTTCTTTTGTGTGCTAATCGCTTGTTAGTAGTGACGCGTAACATTTACTCACTTCAAAATTGATTAATTTCATCAAAGAAAAAGGTAGTTACAATATTTACCTAACAAGTTGATTTCATTGCTACGGTTGTTAACTTTTCCATTCACTATTTACTAATACAAATCTCATCCTTTGAATCGTGTTAAAATATTCATTCCAACAATTTACAAAGACTTCAATTTATTACTATTACTATTACTACTACTATTTATTATTATTATTACTATTATTATTATTATTATTATTATTATTATTAGTACTATTATTATCATCGTTATTTCGGTTGCTAAAATTTCGTTTTTGTTTTTTTGATTCAGTTCATGAATATTTAAAATTATCTGTGGTGACCCTATTTGAGAATTAATTAGTTTCCTGTTTCGTTTTGGAAATGTTCATAAAAATGTACATATATAAAGTTAAATGCGTCAAAGGAAATATAACATATTTATCAATGATTAATTTTACTCTAAAAAATTTAATTTTTGAGCCTAATGTTTAATATTTTCTATAATTTCATTTATTATTACACACATTTATTCTTACTATTTATCTTTAATAAAAATGTTATACTGTTTTTTGCATTCTTTCCCTGACGTTTGATAAGTTTCATTGAACCTATTCCTCCATTTCTCTGATTAGATCACCGTCGCCTTGACAAGAAAAACGAACAAGAAGGCTGAATCAAGGCTGAGCAAGAATGAGCAAGAACGTTGAACGCCATTTTCATGGTGTCAGAATGTAAGGTGTTGCTTCAAGCTGTTTTTTTGCTCGCTGTAGAGCAGAAATAAGAAATATCTGAACATTGGCACGAGAACTGTAGTAAAAAGTCTGCTGCAGAAAATATGTCAGATGCGACGTGCTGGTCTAGATGGGCGAGTGAAAAGAAAGAAGATGAGATGAGACTGGTGGGAATTTCCGGAGGAACGCGTGCAAAAAGACGAGATAAGATTTCTCTCCTAACTGCGAACGAGGAGTGGGTAAGAAATATAAAGAAGCACTAAACGATGAGAATCGATGTTAGGAGAACGCAGTACCAAAATGTAATCCAACCAAAAATTCGTTTCGATTTAATTGAAATTTTCTGAGAAAGCAAACACTGAATGAAAACAAAGGCAGATGAAATTGGAGAAAAAGAGAAACAAGATGCAAGATAAAGAAAACTCGTTTTTCACTTCAGATCTGGGATTTAATTTGAAAATCCAATTGAGAAGTTTATTGGTGCATGAAGTTGCCCATCCGATTCATATTAGGAATATCTCGAAATTTGACTTCGGAAGGCGCTGAGCCGTTCCGATTTGTTTTTATTAGGGTTATATCGATTTTCACAGAGACTATCGACTACGCAGGGTCGCCATTTTTTTTCGTTTGCGGCTGAGGTCACCTGTTATTTTATTGATTTTAGGGGTAGAGCTGCATTAATACCAATGTTGTTGATGAAATCTTGATACAATGCCGGTGTAGGTTTTTTGTGTCACGTGTGGGTTGACGAAAGAAAAGAGTAGCCTGCAAATTTCATGTCTGCCGCAACATTTTTCTCTCATTTAGTGCTCCATTAATTATGAATATCGCCACAAATACAAATTCTTATAACGCCACAAATACAAAGTGTGAGAATTCCACCCCAAAAATTTAATTTTAGAATGTTTATCTGTTATAAAAATTCACCTTCACTTCAAGTCATAGAATAGAAATGTATCACGCAGAAAGGAAAATACTTAGTTTCCGGAGACTTCTGTGCCTCACCAATGGGGCGCATTCGGAAGCTTCCCCTCGCATCAGTATTCGTTAATTTCGCCTCTGTGTTTCGCTAATTGGAAATTCGGCTGGGCTGCGCCCTAGACCCCGGCGCCGCCCTCCCAATTATCTCCACATTAGCCAGCAACATCATTTACGCGTTGGGCCGCGCGGGCGCGAGCAGCTGAGGAGGGCGGCGCCAAGGCAGGCTTTCGAGAGGCGGCGGCTGTGACGTCGGGCGGCGAGGGCGGCTCCGGGGCTCGCAAAGGCGACGCGGGACGAAGCTTGCCAGGGGCGAAGCCTGGTGGCGGTGGTGCCGATGGGAGTGGAATAAAAATAACGACGTAAGACAGTATGATGGATGTGAAAGATGGCATAATGGGGGAAGGGGTGGAGGAAGCAAGAGGGTTTGAAGAAGCGGGAGAGGTGTACGGAGACGGAGGTGGTGAAGTATATCAAGAAAGTGCAGATGAAAGAGGGAGACGCCGAGGCCCATTAGAAGAAAGAACAGAAGAGGCCGGAAGGCGCAGAGAAGGAGCTGGAAAGAGAAGGCGGAGGAGAAACAGGATGTAGGAGAGCGGGAAGGAGAGACAAAGGGGGGGGGGAGGAGACAAAGTAGTGAGACAAGCGGGAGAAGAGATGCAGATGATGGGAGACAAAATAAAAGGTTGTAGAACGAAGAAATAAAGTGGAACGGTGTCGTGTATTCTGTGCTGCCGAAACACTGTACGAGTACACCAAATTCGTGTGACGTGACTGAAGCAGATGAGCGAAATATGAATGGCATGTCTTTAGACACACAGAAGTGCGATCCTAGAAAGAGGGAGATAGAGATAGAGATAGAGATAGAGAGAGAGAGAGAGAGAGACGAGAGAGAGAGGACAGCGAGAGCGAGACCGAGAGAGAGGAGACTAGAGAGAGGAGAGGAGAGAGAACGAGAGAAAAGCGCGAGAGCGATCAGAGGCGAGAGAGAGCGACAGAGCGAGAGAGAGGGAGAGAGTGCGAGAGAGCGCACGAGAAGAGAGAGCGTGAGAGAGCGCGAGAGAGCACGAGAGAGTGAGAGCGAGAGAGAGAGCGAGAGAGAGACAGAGAGTGAGTGTGTGTGTGAGAGAGAGAGAGAGCGAGAGTGAGGGAGAGAGAGATAGCACTAGCAGAAACGCCTAGCGCGAACATTAGCACGCGAGCTCTAGCGTAACGAGAGCACTAGCAGTAGACAAGCGCCATCCAGCCGAGGCGCGCGGCTGTTTCCGGAGGCGGGTAGGCCCAGCGAAGCACACGAAACCCCGAGGCGACGGGAACGGCCGCGGCCTATCCTTTTGCAGCGCTCGCCTTTAATTGCCGTGAGGCTCACCCTGCTTCCCGCAGACTGCTTCCTCGCGTCACACCGTCCCGACCGCACGCAGCGCTGCCTTCGCGCCACTTTGCTCCTCCACCACGCCCAAACTCGCCTCGCCCAGCTCTATTTCATCCCACTCCGCCTGGGCCGTCCCAACCAATTCCATTTGTTCCAACCCCTCCGCGCTCTAGCCTTTCCACTTCACGCTGTTTCACCCTACGCCTCATTCCCGCCATCGCGTAATCTGCAATTTTTATCCCACCCACCTCGTCTCGCCCCGACCAATTCCGTTTATTCCCACTTCTCCCGCTTGCCTCTTCATAATTTGAACCTTATATCTTTCCTAGTTCGCTTCATGCTGCTCCAGAAATTCATTTCATCCCCACCCGCCGCCTCGTCCACCCTCCGAATCTGAATTTCAGCCCACTCCCTCCTCTGCTCTGTTCTCCGTCCATTTCACACCTTTTTCATCCCACCGTTGCCCCGTCCCCCACTCCCCGCCTCCTCAAACCGCAGTCTTTCCTCAGCCCCCGTCCGTCCCACCCCCCTTCCTTGCCCCCGCGTCCTCCGCTCCCTAAAGTGCCCTGCCTCGCCTCGGCCGCCGCCCGCACCGAAACCCAACCCGCCCCCCATTACGCCCCCGACGCGCCGCACTTCGTCCCTTGTCTGCCTCGACCGCCTTCCGCGCGTGGGCCGCCCGCCGCGTTGGTTCCGCCGCTTAGTTTCCGCCAACCACTTTCTCTTCCTTCTCCACCGTCATCCCTGTTGCGTCCGCATATGCGCCTGTTTGTAATTCTGTCCTGTACGGCGATGCTTGTTGTTTCACAGCGTTCCTTTCCTTACCTCAACTTGATAATACTCTGCTTATTAACTTCGTGAGCTCAATTACCTTTCCCTGCTTTGTATTTCGGTACTTGAAGGCCTCGTTTTCATTAAGCTGCCATTGGTGTCTGCGTGTTCTTTCGTGCTACCCGGCTACGAGGTTCCTTTACCTTTACTCAGTTATTTTTACGGTTACGATGGTTAGAGAGTCGTCTAATCTGGATAGGTCAATTTCTCACATCATCATCATAAGGCTATTTCCGTTCCATGTGGCGTCTTTCTACTCTTCATGGCCATTCTTCAAGTGTCGTAATTTTTGTAGCTAAAACAATGTTTTGACTTGTGATGGTAAATGCCGCATCATGATGTCTTCTTTAAATTTATTATAACTTTTTTGTTTGCAATAGTCTGAATAAACGGAGACTATGAATGAATATAATGGAATAGATTGCTTTCAAATGTCGCCACTCATCAGTCAGAGTGCGATTGGACGTCAAATTAGACGCCAAACCACTTGAGGCACCAAGTTTTAGTAAAATATGTTGACATTTAAAAAATATATACCTTAAAAAAATAAACTCTCTGATAAATCATATTAAAATCCAAACAACCTGTGAAGTATAATAATCGGCAGAAAATTGGCCGAAATTTTAAGGAGCTCATTTTTAGCATTTCAAATCTAGATGGGAATGCATTAATTAAAATACAAAAGTCTTCAAAATGAGATCGCTTACTGGTTCACAGACTAGAGCAGGGGTACCGGAACCCTAGGAGAGAACGAAGTGGTTTCCGGACGATCGGAAAGGGGTTACTTAATTGAAATATTGGGTTGGTTACAATTTTTATCTCGGAGTGGTTTCAACTTTGCTTGTTGTGAAATGTGGCATGGTGGTTTAGACACTCCCTTTTTTCGGAATGAGGATGTTTGTGCATCGAAGATTTTGGCCTACTGTGTTCTCAGAAGTCTTTCGTATCATTGTAGGAATATTAGACGTAAATACGTATAAATATTTTACGTGGAAAGCATGGAAGGGGTTGGGATAGTTTTTTGTGACTTTGTTTGCTATGGTGTTTTTTAATTGTATCCTCAACTATTTTACGCAAATGTTACTGAATAATAAATAAATAAATCTTTATCTTTTTTCAGCCGCAATCGGCCAAGCGGGGTGCAGAGCACCGATTTTTCGTAATGTACGTGTAATATTGCATTTTCTGATATTGTTTGGACGATTACTTGACGACCGCTTCGTGCTAAAGAACGGACGGATGTTGGGTTGCTCAACGTTATTTCAACATGGCGTTATCTCAGACTACGTGCGAGCGATTCTAAGAACGACGCCTTCGTAGGCAGTGTTGTTGAGGGTCAGTATGTAGCGGGGTGGAAGGGTCAGGAGAGTGAGTTTTTGAAGTCGTGTGCGGTCCATATTTTGCGGGAAAATGCATAGCAACAAGTAAGTTGCTGGCCCTTACTGAATGTTAGAAAATATGAGTTCATACCATTATTTATTGTTGATATTGCAAAGGATTTGGTTCGTACGGAAAAATTAAGGAGACAGTCAAACAGGATTTAATAACAGTTTCCCCTGTCAATCATTCACGTTATCAGGGAAGAAGCACTCCCTCAACTCAGAAACTTTAAAACAATGCCAAAGAAAGACGTCATTTGAAAATGAAGTAGGAAACTAAGAGATGTAGCATCTGTTCAAAGCCAGTCTGTAATGAACCTACCCTGATAAACAGTGTGCGCGATCTGTAATAAACGAAAAATAACGAAAAATTGTTAAATTTTAATTTAAAAAAATATCCAATTTAACGTATTTTGACAGGTTTGTTAAACTTAACAACTTTATTATAACGTCCTGTTTCACTCTTCGCGTCCGAAAAGTACATTTGTAAGCGTAAGATCGCAGACACTTCTGGGTCCGCTGGACCCTGCTTGCCCCGCTGCATCAGTAAAATTGTTTGCCACGAACAGGGTTGAGCAAGACCGAACAACGATACACCCTAATAACAAAGAACTGACCAGTAGTCATCAATATGAATATGAAAGTAAACTACAAACTTTGCAATGTCAAAAATTATAACTAAAATTTTTTAATAGTTATAAAACACACATTTTGTTGAAACATTTATTGAGAACTCCTGTCAGACGAGAGCTCTAAGCACAGTCTGCTTATCTATTAATCCACTCCGTGTTACAGTGCAGATCTCCAACAGTTTGCTAAAAAATGTTTGGGCAACAGTAGTTGATATGAATGATTGACGAGAGTCCACGTGCAATCTTCAGACAAACAAAACGGCTGTCACGCAAGAAATCGTAGGACGTTTCGCGTTCCACGCACATTTCGTCCGCGCAGGCGGGTGGTTGGCGCACTGCGCGGCAGAGCGCGTCGCGGGCGGCGTCCGCCTGGCCAACGACCCTCGCGGCCAGCGCAGCCCGCCTCAGTAAAATGGTTTTAATTGCCACGGCGCGGCGCCGCCCCGTGAACGCGTGGGCCCGCCCCGTGCCCCGCCCCCGGCCCTGCCGCGCTGTAACGACAGGCCCAAGGGCCGGAGGGCGGCACAGGTGCGATCGCGCCACCTGCGCGAGTCGTTCGGCGCCGTTCGCAACTCGCCCGGCTGAACTGCCCTCTGGAACGAGCCGAAGGGCGGGACCCGGGATACGCGTCAGAAGATGCAGGTACAAACACCCCCTGTAACTGAGTGGGAAACTGAGAGACTCGGACTTGAATTGTACGTTAAAACATTAATTCCGAACGTCCTTTTCAGGTAGTTTAATTTTTAGACAACTCGTAACATTTAACCTCATGCGAAACTATATTATTTTTGTATTATATTTATTTACAACGAAACTATCACAACATATGACTAACAACAAGAGAATTAACCACGAACTCCCTCTAAAGGTAAGAGAATTGTGATTAAAATCGTAAAACTGCTTTAGACTTTGTTAGTTTTGATCTTAATTGCGTTACGTTTCACAAGGGATTGGAAGGCATTCAAAGTAACATGAAACAATCTGCATTATTTCAAAGTTTGTATGAAAATTTTATTATAAAATGTATAAATAACAACAAAAACGAACAAAATTAAAAATAACAATATTTTGAAATAAAAACAGTTTTTATATCGGTGGAAAGAAATTTCTGCTACTGATACAACGGCACAACATTTCAACGCAGCTTCTTCACACAACCCTTTGCAGCTCAGCGGCGTGTTTCTATGGGAACGGTATTGGACGGCAATTACAAGGGCAAAGAAAACAGGCCACTAAAAATATCGCTGACATTTTGCAACAATGGTATTACTCGGAATTTGGGAATACTGTGTTTTTAAAAACAGCAGAAGCTTTTTAGATTTTAACGAGAATAATGTTGATAAAATGTAATTGTACTTTCAAAATATACCTAGAAAAAGCCGTTGTAACTGCATTGCACCTTTGAAATTACATACGTACCATACAAAATCGATCATTACGTCTCCAAATAATGCTTTTTAGGTCATCTTTTTTTTAAGTAAACGGCAAAAAAGACTAGAAATCCACGAAGCAAATCTGACAAGCATTGTTAATTGATTCAAATATCTTGAATGTTTACGAGATACTCACTTTTTGTGTAACTTCCGAAACAGTACATACACCGTTGGTTATTGATATACTAATGTTTTAATTTTTGAAATTACTTAAATCATGGAAACACATTCAAATACACATTTTTATTCACGATTGGAGAATGAACGTCGAAATAAGATATTACTGCTGACATAATATGATTATATTTTATATGAATTTATTTAACTATGTAGACCCTTTCTCGTCTTCCAACAAATACTTGTTAATTATTTCGTTTTATGTGTTTGCGGCATTTATTCAGTAAATAAGTTAGTGGGAAGAGTTGATGACACTTTTGTAGCATACATTTTCTTGGAAATTGCTGAATTTTATTCCAGTGCAGAAGAGATGACAGCACATTATGAGCTTGTATTTGTATGATGTCCTGGATAAGTACACTTTACTACGTGAAAAGCAACGAAGCACAATGAACAGTAAACGAATTAAGAAAATGAGTTTGCTTAGAGGCCAAAACAAACACTCAGCAAACTCTTTTAACTTTACCACCTGCGCCCACTACTCACTGGTGTCAGTGTTGGGGTAGATGTTGACGGCGGCGTCTTGGATCCATGACGTGACCATGACGTACTCGGCGACATACGAAGGCACCTGGCAGCGCAGCACCGCGGTGTTGCCGGAAATTACATACTCGTCGTACACTTGCACCTCGTACTTCTGCTTCACCACTGAAACACACAGAAATTTGCGCATCTTTTAGTTATTTTCAGATTTATAAATTCTCGGCTATCCGGGAGGCTGGCCGCGTCGTTGGCTGTGAGGCCAACAGCTGTGTGGCCTCACAGCCGACGACGCGGCGTCTCCCGGATAGCCGAGAATTTATGGATTCGAGTCGCGGAAGCTTACTTGTATATTTTCATATTTGATGTAAGTATTACCTCCACTCGTAAAAGAGTATTTATGTACATGATTGTTTTGAGAGTTGGTGTTTTGAATTTATTTTGTAGATCGTTTTGACAGATTTTAACCGAAAAGAATCGTCTGTAAATCTCCTGACCTGAATGAAGGAAGGTAATGCTGTTATTGCTCTTCTAAGTAAATAGTTTAAGAAAACAAGATACTTTCTACTTAAAATGTTTAATTTTACTCTTAATTGATAATTTCAAATCTGCCTGTGTTATTTCATTTTAATGGATTATTATTTGCCTTAATAGAGGAAATGGGAATCAATACAGCTACATTTGGGAAAATAACTCTCAACTTACTTCTCCAAAAGACTGTCATGAGCAAGGTATCAATTTACGTTCCGCCTTTTCGGAACAATTTGTAGTACACGATTTAGTATCTCGTATGGGAACATACACACGAAGTAATATATATAGTAAACAGAAAGTTATATAATGCTGCAGAAAAATGAATTCGAGATTCTAACTGACATAAAAGTTTTGGAGTTTTTTGAAAACGAAAAAGGTTTTTTGAACCGTTTGTGTTTGATCAACTCTAGCGCCTGAACAATTTGTAGGACTGTTTCCAAAATGAATATGTCTTGGTTGATCTGGACCAACTCAAAGGCCTGTGATTTTGAAAATTCTTAAAAATTTGAGGATTCTTTGCATGAGGCCCCAGGGGCATTACCATTTTTTTTTCAAAATGGCTTCTATTAAAAAAAACCTTTTACGAACACAGTAAAATGCACTTATAAAGATTTCATCAGACATCGGATTTTCACCGGTAACTCTGAATTTTCGAAAAATATGAAGGGTTGAACATTTTTCGGCGTCTTCCTACAACTACAATATTGAAGATAGGGATTTTTTATTCAAATGAAACTGTTTTTGTACAATCATTTCTTTAACTAATATTATGTTTATTATTTTGAAAGCATTACCAATTTTCGCACAACCATGAGTGAAATATGGGCAATATTAAAAACAATATTTTCTCAAACAGCTCCATTACTTAAGCGACTTTTTCTACGGGTAATGATAAATACACTCAATAACGTGAAAAAACATAAATTCAGTATATTTGACTCTCACATCGTTAATATTTCCAATAAGGGAATTTTATTACGCACTTTATTGCATTTGTGAGTTGCGGGACTTTAAATAATTTCTCATGAAGTTTCTCGAAAACACGAACATTTTTTTTGAAAATGAGCACAAAATTGCATTTTTATAAACGTTCAAACGTTATTTTCTCGAAACAGGCTTCGATTTTTTTTATTTTTGTACGGATAGTGCTCAATATACTTGATTTAATTAATTTGTATGTATCTTTTTGTTAAAAAAATACGTAGTAGTTATTTATGCACGAATGGAGTTAAACGGGGTTCTGGAAAGATGGAGCGGCTCCGGCCAAAGGCCTTCGGGCTTTTTATCGCCCTAATCGTTGGAATCAGTTAACGCCCGTGGTACATACTAGATTTAATTTTTACCTAATTTTAAAGATTCAGATTTACTTATTTACTAATTTATTAGAAGTTAAGTTAATTCGAGATGTCTTTTCATATTTTACTTTCCATTATTAGATAACATATAGGATTATTCAATTGTTGGGTAACCTTGTTACCACGATCCTCTTGATTCAGAAAAGTTACGCAGTGTTTAACGAGCTTCATATCGAAGACAATGACAAGCAATAACGTACCAGTAAAAAAACAAATGTTTTTTTTAAAAAAATATCTCTCTTATCTTTTGGCGGGTGCATAGGAGATGTTTCTTTTACTTTATCGTACTTGTGAGTACAATTGTTTCAAATAATTTAGGAATTTGAAAAAAAATTGAAAACGTGAAAAAATATCTTTTAGGATGCCAATAGATGGTAACTAATAAGGGGATGGGAAAAAACCGAAAAGATAGACGAGACTTAGGAGATAACTAGTTAGTACGAGAATGTATGGGCAATTATGAAGAACCACCAGTTAAATCTCTCGTCAGTTTCTCTGAATTCAGCGCCTCCGAACTCTGGTAAGCTATTTATCTTGACACCTTTGGCATGCGTGTTTCAAATTAATATTACATGACTTGAAATATTTTACGGATTTGTGGATTTAATAATTTTCATATTTATTTAATATTATGGTCTTAGTATACGATCAAAATGGAAATAATTTCCCCTGAAATTGTGTTTCATAGTTTGATGGAAACTTTCATTGGAATTGGAATACAGAGACAAGTCGCGTTGATACTGAGATTGCAATAACATCTTTTTCTTTCTCTTTGAAGCAAATATTTATTAGCTAAACAAAAGTTATTAATATGTTCGAATTTGTGAGAAACCATACAAACAACATTCATCTGGTAATGCGTACTTCCCAGTAATTCTGATGCCGAGAGGCGAGACGCATCGACGGCATTTTTTCATTGTATCCTCCCCTTGATTACATTTGGAATTTCTCTTGCGACTCCGCTGCCTTGGCGCGTCGTTGTTTTCCTCCGCGAACGTGTTAACAACCGCGTGCTCCGGGCGAGGAGACGAAAGCGCGCCTCGCCGCCGCCGCCGCCTCCGCCCCCGCTCCTGGCTTGTTACGACATCTTTTGCCAGGAAACATCTTTTGAGCGGCCTCGCTGACACGCACAGTGTAACATTGCGACGCCGCCGGTTTACCTCTGAAAGTTGGGGCAGTGCGGACCTGCTGGATATCTGCATTTTTGTTTGATCTGGGACATTTTTTTAAAAATAATGAGGAAGATGATATCTTTTGTGAATTCGTAAAACCTCGTTTTTCTGCGAGTCAAATATTTTTTTGTATGATATATATTAATGATAATTTTTTGAGATTACATGCCTCTGAACCAGAAAATAATGTTACAAAAGAATAAAAATATAATGATCAGGAAAATGAAATCGGAAACCGGATTTTGAAATAATCCTATACAGAACTTAATAACGGAACAGAAAATCTCTTAATAATTGTATCAAGCGTACAAGAAAGCAATCACAGAGCATTGTTTTCTTTTAATGGTTTGGGAACAATCATCAGAAAATTAACAGAATAATAACCAAACAACAGCAATAAACATAAGATTTAATTTCGTTTCAAATAAACAGAAATACAAAAAAATGTTGAAAAATCAAATATGTAATACACAACTTGTAAGTGCAATTTGAAACTGAAATAAAGGTTCAATCCCCTAATTATTACATGTAAGCTTGTGCACCTGCAAGTGATTAACGGTTTAATTTTTTTTTTCAAAAAAGTCTGACATATTGACAATAAATATGATAAAGCAATAGATTAAGATTTGATTGAATTTTCGAAGTCATAGTTTGTCGTTAATGGTGATGACTAGATCTCGGAATTTTAGGTCCAAAGAAGTTATGATTTCTGCCTAACGCACACTGGATCTGTACGGCCCCGACCGGACCGGACCGACGACAGGTTTTGAGTGGAGCGCACTAGGACGGGACGGCCCGGACACTTTAGGGCACTTTGTCTTGTTTCTGTGCGACGGCTTCATAACTTAAGTAAAGAAGCAATCGCACTGGCTTCATTTTTAAAAGCAACAGAAGAAAATTAGGCAAGAAAGCCCAATTTCTCTTCTAAACAAAACGATAATGACAAAAGGGGAATTTCACATATTACATCCCGACCTGGTGGAAAAAAAATTCAGTTCTTTAGGATGTCTCACAATAAACTTTAAGATAAATTGGATCTTTAAAAAAATATAAGACATAAATAAATATGTTGGTAACACAATTAAATTGAACTAAGGGACTGACTCATAATTGCATTACTTTATTTAGAAACTTACCTAAATAATCGACACTTCAATTTACGCGAGATACATACAAAAAATACATTGATTATTAAACTAATGAATGATTCCAAAACATGGCATAATTTATTGACCGTTCAAAAATGAACCACGTTTCACCACTACTGCACAGCTTCTTATAAATACCTAGAAATTTAAATGTGGCAAATGTTACTCCCCGATTCAGATAGTCTATCTCACGAATTAAGTTACACTTCCTAACAAGGTAATACATTGGAATAAAACGTAATTTCACTGTGTACAACTCGGAATAATTAAATTGGACGCTTTCAAGACCGCTCCACACGCTTCACATAACCTCACAACTGCAACGGCGCAAAGATCGTTCCGACTGTGCCGATGACGTCATCGGCCCGTTGGAATGTGCAGAAAATGGAATTTTTGCAAGCGGTGGAAGGTGCGGATCGTCCGGTGCCGACCGAGGGCATTCACCCTTACGAAATCAATGTAATCAACTGTTTTAAAAATCCCTTCCGTCCGTCGAACCATGTGAATCCACTCATTCATTAGCTCAACGGTTCATTCACTGGTACTTGGTCTCTCCTCGTACCCAGTGCGCGCTAGGCTTTACACACCTAAAGTAGGTAACGAAATTATGAAAATAGGCACTATTGGGCACAAAACGTGACGCTCTAGGCACTTAAATTATGATACAAAATGATTAAACCGGGATTTAAAAAAAAGCATAAGTCATTTAGACATGTTAAACTGATCACAACAGTATTCAATTACGCACTTTTTATTATTCACGAAAGTCAAATAGTTTTATATTTATAAATGTGGCTACAAGCATATTATTTTATTCACTTTCGTTATAAGCACTCAGTATAATATCCAGATTTTATCCAAATTTTCTAGAGTAAGGCCGTGTCTTTTATCTGTAAAAACCGTTTTGAAAGCTGAAACAGACCTTAACACTGAAAGGCCAAGCTCACTTCTTCTGAAACATTTCCACCCTCCCTCAGGAAAATCTGTACAATACGATCCATTACACCACTACCAGGATTCGTTTTAATTTCGTTCTCCTATTTGCATTTTGGTTTGTCCCTATGATAATTGAGTTTGAAGTTTTATCCTATTTAAATGCATCCTATTGAAATGCATCATTCTTGAATTCACATTACTGTAATTTTTTTGGTAGAATACTGTAAGATATGCTGCTGTTGCTGATGGAAAGTAGATCAATCTACGATTCTGGAGAGTACATTGACTCAAAATTCCATTGTTCCATTTATTGCAGCCTAAGAGCAATTTAAACAACGTAGGTATTCATCACCATTTATTTTCGAGGTTATTTAATGTATATATTTACAGTCGCTAGTCCTAGCCATTAGGTATTTTTGATTTCGTTGCGTAGGATCAAGAATGATTAAAATTCTCACTATGCAGAAGAATAATGTATAATTATTGTATATTGTTATATGCAATACAATTATTGTATCATGAGAAAGGCCATAATTTCATACCAAAGACAAACTGTTGAAATATATACTATTTCAGCAGTCTATTGTACTAAAATTATTTAATATTTACAAGTAAAATTTTACTATTTTCTTTCTTAAAAGTAATCAAGAATATTATGTGCTTGGTTTTGCATCAGTCAGCATTCTGCTGATTCCAATTTTAACAATAATTTCTAAACGTGGTTCTTCACTGAACTAAAACAATTATTTGACACGATTCTCTTTACTTGCACAACAACGAAGTATAGAATCTATTTAAACGGGGAAATGGTATTTTCATTTTAACTATTTCAGTTACCATTGCTGTTGCAGAAACAATAAAAAAAGATTACGTTAGTGATCGGGTCGAAAATTTCGCTCGCGCGTCCTTCCCGTCGCGAGCGCCACTTGTCCGCCCCCATTAGCGGCCGCTTCCGGGCGGCGCCGGTGAGGGTGGTGGTGAGGGGAAGGGCGGGGGTCGCCCGCCCAAAGCGCCGCCTCGCGTGACTGCCCAGCACGCGAAGCGCCGCCCGCCCGTCGCCCAACCGATCCCAATCGCCCCAACGGCCCCCGCGCTGCCATCGCCTGCCCGCTCAACGCGCGCTCGGCCCAACACCTCGCTCAACACCTCTCTCAACACCTCTCTCAACACCTCGCTCAACGCCACACCGTGAGAGATGGCTCAACTCATGGGACTGCAGTGCCTCTGACCGGAGGTCCTAGTCCCGAGTTCCAACGGTGGCAGGGTTTTCGTCACTAGCTACGTAACTAAGTCGAATTTCGTCGCTGTCTGGAGGAGAATTCTAGCGGCCGGCTGCTCTTATCGGAAGTTTTCCGTGATTTCTCCGATCAACACCAGGCGAATGCAGGAGCAGTACCTGAACAAACGGGCCACGAATTCGCGATATTTCTTTCTCCCTCCTAGTTCTATCCTAACTCCTTTATTACACACCTTACAGTTACATGCACTACAGAATCGAATATGCTAGAAGGAAGCTTAGAACTTGTCCTGGCTGGGGTGGTGTTCCGCTGGTGGGAGATACCTGTTTGGCGAAAGCCCCGCTAGCCGAAGGTAGGTCGGCGTCATATCTCACCATCTAGCTGGGGCAATATTAATCTTCCCCGAGGAAAACATGAACTACACTTACGAGACTCTTTCCTTAAAGGCCGGCCCGAGTGCTCGCTCAACGTCTCGTTCAATACCTGCTAAACTGTGCCGATCTACTGCCCATTGAACAGCTAGCTGTCTGAACCGCTTGCTCGGCATCCCACTCATCTACCTGCTCAACCCTTTGCTGAAACACGCCCTCAACCACGCGTCAAAAGATCAACTTCCTTTTCAAGTCAACAGGGAGGGATTTGAAAGAAATGTTGAAGAACACTTAAAAATTGCTTTAGTTATGAATTTTTTTATTTACACATTTGTTTCAATGTATAAAAAAGTTTTTCATTACATTATTGTTGATATAAATAAATTCAATTTATTATCTTCTAGACCCTTACATTATTTACAAAATATTAGTTATTAATATTATTAAATAGGTTCACAAATAATATCTCTATTTTAAAGTATATTTGTAATTCCTTAAAACACTTTTTAATTATGTCTATTTTGAACGAGAAACATTGACCCTCTCTTCAGAAGACCACGGCTCAACTAGCATCCAACCAACACTCAACCGCCCGGCCCATTGCTCAACCGCTCTCCGTTTCGCCCTCTCAACCCCCCACTCGTGTCCAACTCAACCTGCCCCCAAAAGCCCCCAAACAGCCGCCTGTCCAACTGCCCGCTCGTACAACAGGCTTTGCGAACTGCCTCTCACCCGACCGCCGTCAATCGCCGCGTGGGTCAGCTCACTTTGATCATCCGCCTCTAATTAGGCCGATCGCGCCCGCGTCGCACCCGATTTCGACACTTGGCGTGGGGCCGAAGCGAGGCCATCGAATCCTCGAGCCGTCTCCTCCTGCACGAGTTACTTGGTCATTGATTGCCACAAAAGGTGTAGGTGTTTGTGGAGGGCGACATGATTTATGGAACGTAAAAATGAAAGATCTATCGTGCCGGAAAGTTAATTGAATGTTTTTGATACGGAGTACTTGTAACCACGAACATATAAGATTTATTGTTTCCTATGTTTCATAGTCCGCCCTTATCGCTCGAAAACAAGGTGTTTTCTGCTATGCCATAAAGGCACATGAATATCATAAAACTATCACTAGGTCATAACTGCAGCATTGAAGTACATTCAATTCATATTCAGGGATTCCAAACTCAAATAAGCACACGACACAGTGATTACATGCTGAGAGCCTCACTCTGTTTTAAAATCTTATTATTACCCCCTAACAGTTGCTGTGACCATCACCATACTCCTGTCCACGACTGTAGCGGCTACCCAATAATCTAAATGATAATATAATCTTTGACTATTTTTGAGCAATAGCAGAAATTAAACTTAGTGACAAAAGTTTATTGCAGAGAAATTAATGTTCTTAATACTTCACGGCCTCAGAGAAATAATAATTAATATTTTATATAGACGCTGACGATATTTACTTACTACACTAGAATTAAGTATAACATCCAGTCATTTCGGCGACACAGTCAACATTTTAGATTGTACAGAAAATACAAAAATTCTTAATTAAGAATCTTAAATATTGGAAACGTTTGGTTTGGGAAAACGCCTTTTGCCAACGTTAAATATGAAGAATATTGTTATCTCTGAGAACGAGTGTACAATTGTTTCTTAACACGCCAAATACTTAGGTCATTAGTCTCGTAAGTGTAGTGCATGATGTATACCGTGTGTGGTGGTGGTTCTCCTCTACTGAAATGAGGCCATCCTACAGGTCGATATGTGGAGCCCCCTCGAGCAACTTTACTAGCAGGGCTCTTCCCCATCCGAGACAAGCTCTTGCTTCTTCTGGCTTCCCAAGAACAACGATAGTCTAGTGCATTTATGCAAATGGGTAAGAGGCGAAGACAGAACAAGAAGATAAGGTAGGGAAAATGGCGAACAGTCCGTGGTCTGTTTGCTGGGTTCTGGCCTGCTCAGTTATTGTTTGGAGAAACCTACAGATCAGAGTAGCAGCTATTTTTTTTCTACACAGTGATTGAATTCTATCCAACGAGCGATTAAAATTCTCCACCGACGGATATAGAATCCTAGAACCTTTCGGTAAACGATGATGGTGTTTCAACGTACAGTTGTCACTGAGATATAGCGTTGGTTAATTATTTTTCCCTGTTTATGTATCTGTTATAAAAGGCTGCAGAAAATGACCATAATTTTCTTCACTTCCCCACTTCCTTCAGTTCCCCACCTTTAATTTATACCATACAAAATTTTTTCAGCACCCTTTCATTTCGCAACATCTTATCTTTTTTCGTTTCGCCTTGCACCCCACCAGCCTTAATCCCTTTTGCTTTTAACTTGCGAGGCGCAGTTTTTCCTCATGCGACATCCTGGATGGAGCGCCAAAAAAGCTCAAATGCTGAGAAAGTCCCCTTCCAAATTATCACGAAAATCGTCATGACAAAAGTGCTGGTTATGATATCTCGATTCAAAAAAGATGTCGAATCGTTTAAATGATTAGGCTGACATGTTGAACAGTTATGGCTGTGATCCGTTAACCTGATATAAAATATTGATAATGAAAATTCAAATACATTATGCCACAGGTCGAACTGGATGCAATACTTTACTGAATTCTGCAAATACTAGAAGTCATTAAGTTTCTTCTTTTGTTTCGAGGAATATTATCTGATTGGATTAAATATCCTTTTAGATATCAAAATGCAATGATTTTTGTTTCTTCTTTTCGCCTTCTTTATTGGCAACTTCATTAAAGTATACTGGGGACTCTTTCTTCTGCCTACTTGCGTTGTACATTTTGATCTCGATTATTCTGCTCTCCCACATAGTCACCTCTCAATAATTTCACAGCATATCATGAGTTTTAAACCGCTCTCTTTCCATGTGATATTTAGTAGTTGCTCTTCAACCGTCAGAACCCCCGTGGTTGTCAACTCCACAGAGCGGTCCATAATAACCTTTGAGAACAGTAAAAATTTTGAGATAACCGACCCTCTAATTGAGTTCTAATCATGTCCTGGCTCAAACTGTGCATATGATATCTCTGGATTAATTTTCAACGCTCAAAATTCTTTATAATTGAACGTACAAGTTATTATCAGAGAAGTTAATTATTTATTTATTATATAAAGTGCACATTAATGCACACAAAAATAGTTAAGGTCTCTAAAAGAAGTTTCAGAAAAGAAAAAAAAGGTAGTATCCGTCCCGAGGTTGAAATTAAAATTTTAACACTCATGCAACTTTTTATTGAGCATATTGGATACGTTTTTGTCATAGGGTACAAAATGTAAAGCGTTCCATCAACGTGATCGTAATTTGAAAAGTACTTGTAGTTCTTTCATTTGCAAGGTTATTGATTATTCTTCTTGTTTTTTTCATTTTTATTCATCTTCATTTCTACGAGTATTGATATATCCTTTGCTCGTTTACCTCTCGCTTTCTCTTCTCCCTAAGGCCATCACCGTCGCTTTCTCCGCGGTCCCCCCCCCTTTCGGTGCGTTCCGCCCGCCAGCCATCCTTTGGCCTGTGTCACCTGAGAGCCTGCCTGCTCGCTTGGGAGCTAACGCTTGGTTGAGCCTGGATTTTGAGACAGCCGACGAATTGTGAAATTCGCAAAGCGTGCTTAGCCTCGAATGAAACAGGAGCGACCAAAATACGGTTTGCTGGCAGGCACACGTCGTTACCCAGCTATTGCACGGTATTTAATTATATCACGTTCAACATTTGTCAATTAAACTATACAGTAAATGTAAATAAAAATATTAAGATTATTAAAAACGTTTCATTTTATATAAAATGTACATGTAAAAATTGATTAGTAAGGTGTAGTTATTTTGTTATTATTGCAAATAATAGCTTCGCGGATATGAACATTCAAATTCACGGAAGCAAATCAAATGTTTTACGGGCGCGACTTAGGTTAAATATCACAAGTACATCAGACTCACGTTCACATTTTTTATAACAATTTAAATGCCTTTTTATCACATATTTCCCATTTTTTGACACATATTATATTTAATCTGCGTACGATTTCTCTTCTCACCTCTCTGCCTCGCCACGTCCCCGTACCTGCCGTCTCCCTTCCTCCGCCCGGCTATCGCCCTTTCCCCTGCCGGCCCGCCCTCCAGCGCCCCTCTTGCTTCCGCCGTCTGCGGCGCGGCTCCCGCTCGCGACGCGTCTCTCTTCCGGCGGCGCCCGCGCGCCCTTTGTGCGCAGGCGGAGGCGCAGGCGGGGGCGCGGGCGGGGGCGGTTGACCGCGCGCCCGGTAATTTCCGCGCACCTGTGCCCGTTGGAATACGCGCTCCTCCGGGACCGCGGCTGCCTCCGCGTCGCCCTCCGCGGCCGCGCCGATGCCTTCTCGGGGAAGATTGCCGACGGCCGCGGCCGAGGACGCGCCTACCGCCCGCCCACCTGCCCGTGCGCCCTCCCGCGCCGGCTTCCCTTCTGCCTTTCTCAGTACAACCTCCTGCCCAACGTCCTGCCCGCCTACCTCCTGCCCACCTACCTTCATGCCACCTCAACACACCTACCTCCTGCCCTTACCTGCCCCGCTTCACCCCCAGCACTCCTGCCCCCGCCTTCCTGCCCCCTCCGCCCTCCCGCTCAACTCTCCTGCCCCACCTACCTGCCCGTTGCCGGCACTCCTGCCCAACCTCCCACCCGCCCTTCCCTCGTCCTGCTCGATCTTCCGCCCTTCGTGCGCCCGTGCGCCCGACCTCTGCCCCACCTCATACCTCCCGCCCTCATACCCAACTTCCTGCCCTCCTACCTGCCCGTCCGCCCTCCCGGCCGCCCTTCCGTCGACCTGCCCCGCTCTTCCACCCTCGCGCCAATTCCTGCCCCACCTCATGCCCCTCTTCCGCCCCTTCTGCTCAACCTTCTGTCCACCTTACCTGCCCCGTCCACCCACCCGCCCTTCCCTCCTTCTGCTCTCTCTTCCGCCCTCCTCATCCCTCCGCCCTCCTGCCCACGCTATGCGTCCGCCTTCCCATCTCACCTAGCGACCTCCTCTTCGACCCCACCTGCTTTGGACCGCTCCCCGACACCGAGCTCATCCCTGAGCCCGGCCAGTGATGTGTGGATTCCATCTCCATTCCTGACTTTTGTCATTCCCACAGCGACCTCCCTAAGCTCAACCTCTTCCCTGTCTGTGGTGCCACGGTCTCATACGCGGTGCGTGGGCGCAGTTCTCCGCACCGGCGCCGCGGCCCCGCCCTAGATTCCGTTCCCTATCTTGGCCTCCCCTGAGCCCGGCCTCGTCCCTGGCTCTGCTCTCTCTCTCTCTCTCTCCCATCTGCCCACCTGTGCTCTTGCCGCGGCTTCCATTCCTGACGATCCCCGCCCTCGCCCGTCTTCACACCGATCTCGTCCCCGAATCTGTCCGCAAAGAAGAAATAAGTACTTCTTGCACTACTTCCTTGCGTTGTCGGCTTCAACCTCTCCGACTACTACCAAGGGCTTAACCAAACCACACCCACGACATCGCCTACGATCTCGCCCTGTCGTCACTGGCTGAGGTGAATCAGGGTTTCAACAGACTGCCTGGAGGAGAATTCTAGCAGCCGGCAGTTCTCATGGGTAGTTTTCCGTGGCTTCTCCGATCAACACCAGGCGAATGCCGCGTGAGAACCTTAACAATCGGTTAACCGATCCCGCGCGATCTTTCCTTCTTCTTTCTTGTACTATCTTCACCTCTTACTTACACACACATACACTTACATGCACTTCAGCACCAAATGTGCTGAGTGACCGGTCGGGAGCTTAGAGATCGGTCCCGAGCTTAGAGCTTGGTGCCTCGCTGCAAGGCCGACTGCTAGAGTCGGTGCCGGATTTCAACATCCTCTGCGGGAGGAACATCGCTATCTCCTGTGATGAAAACATGTACTACGCGTACGGGACTAAAGACCGTTGCATTTTATGCTCCCCTAAACACGAAAACATGAATTAGACAATCGCCTTCTTTTCTGTGTTGGGCGATAATCGCCCTTCAGAGGACATTTTGATTGCCCTCGATTTCCATTTCTACCTCAATTTTGGCAGCGGCCTCGTCTCAGCTCAGGCGGACGCTGCTTTCTGCGCCGTACCATCCTCCGCAGTTGCCATCCTCCGCACGTACCTCCACGTGCATCCTGACCTCACCGTTTTCGTCATCGATTCCGGCCTCGTCTTTGGTTTTGTCCTCGTACTCTTCTTCTTACATTCTCTCGACCATCATGCGCTCGGTACCGGCCGACGTCGTCTGCGAACTTGTCCTCAAGGCCGTCCTAGTATTTTGCTCCGTCCCCACCCGAGCCGTCGCCAAGCGCCCGCCCCTCCTCCTCGAATAGTTCGCTCAGAGTCTGCCGCTAATTCGCTCAACGTCTGCCTTCGACCCGATCTCCTTTCTCCTACCTACTCAACTCCCGTGATTTTTCAGTGTTAAGTGCATTCCTCAGGAGAATTATCCATCCAAGGAGTTTGATTGATAGATTGACATTTATGTATCATATAAGACATCCGAGAGGAAACATATTTGTTTTTTCATACATTTTATTATAGAACAGATTTGTATCAGCAGTTTAGAGTACCCTGCAGCTAGAACTAAACATCACGATTAAAGCAAAATAATAGTTACTAAATACATATTGGTTCTTCGCTTTTCACGTTGTTTTTGTATTATCCGAATGATAGATATTGCATTCCAATGTTACCATTCATATGAATACTTCTTACTAATCAAAAAATTGATATTCGATGTGTGTGCTCAGGATTACAGTTTCACCATTTTTCTCTCCTTTCTCCTCTTTTTTATTGCAACTTTAAACTAGTGGCATAAGTGGACACATCTTTCTCTCTTCCATTGAAAATAATATTAGACTGTTGGTTAGTTTGTTTTGTGATAATTATTATTGTAATAAGTAAAGATAAATATGCATTTTAGCGTGTTTCAATTAATTTAATAACAGTTTTTGTGCTCACGATAATAAGAAAATGTACGCTTTGCGATTATTAAAGGAGATTGTTATTAGTGTGAAATTTATTAAATAAACGAAAGGCAGTGAGGAAAATATTTCAATAGATTGTAAATTGAGTGTAGGGAGTCAATATAGAGAGTAGTAAAAGTGTATTGAGTTTAATACCCTCTAGTGGAATAAATACGATTTGTACGAAGCCATATTTCATTGTTATGTAATTCGTTGGTAATTTACAGAATTTAAAATAATTTTGTAAATTCATCACTTTCCTACAAATAAACGAGGAGAATTATACTGTTCTCTAAGTGACACATTTTGTCTCAAAATTATTCGCGATGGGTCTCTATTTTATATATAAAAAACATTTACTCCTTTTCTAATCAAATATAATACTTTAGAATTTGAAGTCCTGTTTGTACCTTGCACAATTTCTTCTCTTGCGGTATCAATTTATTTGGTCGTATGCTAAGAGGAAATAAATGGCTAGATTATGAAATGTCTAATTGCAAACTGTAGCTTCATATTTGTTTTTATCTTTATTTAATTAGAAAATAAATTATATTGAGAGTTGGCGCTATTGTGTTTTCAATTTACATTCTTAGGGCTAGAATATCATGTGTCTCATTTAATTAAATAGACATTTGTTTTCATCAGGGGTTAGGTTTCGTTTCTATTTCTTTCTTCCCGTGCCTTTCTTCCAGCCTCTATTTCTTCCACCGACCACCCCACTAGCCGCGATACTCCTTCCCCTTGTCGCGCAGGGCCTCCCCTCCAGCTCCCCCTGCCTGCTTGTGTTCCTCCATTTCCGTTTCCCCGTCGCCTGGTCACAGCGCGTCCCCGCGCGACCGCGTAGTACACAATGCAATTCCGCTGCGGACTGTACAATGCAGTGATAATCAACGCAGCATTCAAAGCGACAGATACTGCGAACAATGCCCTACAGGCTCACGGCGCCATAGATATGCCGCACAAAACGCGCTAATGACAATTACTTAGGTGAGAGGGCAAGTTGCATTTGGTTTGTGGAGTGTTTGCGTCGGGATTTTTCGTTGCGGAAATGAAGTACGCGCTGTGTAGTCGAGGGTGAAATATCCGCACGCGCTACTAAAGTCTTCGTTTGCTTCGCCACATGAAATGTCGCACGCGAGAAAGAGGACTTACGACGGGGATATTTCATGGGCTGCGCTATAAAACAAGGTTTCGAGCGGTAACTTGAAATCACGAGCTGCGGCGGGCGCGCCATGTTGATTGTTACGACCGATCGCGTATCTGCACACGGCACGCCGCACATCCACTCCCAGCGAGTTCTCTCGAGTTTGCTGCGCCGGTCGGTCGGTCGCCGGTCGGATCGTTCGACCGGTCGGTCGGTCGGTCGGTCGGTCGTTTGCTGCAGCCCTCGACCGCCCGGAGCTCGCTCGCCGAAATGAAAAGGCCGAGGCCCGAGCGCGTGCTTCGGGGTGAATGCACTTACACGGTGCGCGCCGCTGGACTCCACATTGCTGCGTGCGCGCGGAGTTTTGACGTCACAACTAGTGCGGGGGAATAGAAAATGCGTGTGTTTATGGTCGAACAGGCTGACGAATTGCCTCTAGTAATGCGTTTATAGCTTGTGGAGTCTACATACTGTACTGTAGTGGAGTACGCGCTCTCTTTCTGAGACGTAAGCAAATGAAAATTTCATTGTACATTCTACAGGCATGTTTTGTTTCTCGATGTGTTGTGTTTGGTTGTTAAATGTGTGTATCATAAATCTGTTAAATTTTTTACAGTTTTACATTTACTAAACAACGATTTGTTCTTTGGTTTTATCAGATAATTAAAAAAATGAAATAAAATACTTAATTGCCAGCTCCCAGGCACTATCCGCAAGAGATACGGGTTCGATGCCTAGTCGTGCTGACAATTGCTTTGAACTATTTAAAATTAAAAACAAAAACAACTAATGGTATGGGTGATGAAACGGGGCAATTTCACTCGGTCACAAAACTCTGTCTGCTTTAAAATAATTTATTTTATTCACTAAACTACAAATTATATCCATCTCAGTCATAATTATACTTTCCTATACCGTAGATCACGAATATCTTATTAGAATATAATTTCGTATATTGATGCAAATGTTCTTCGGGGCAGTAGGGTACGCCTACGTGATTTCAACACTGCAACTCCACTGCTTGAGGCAGAGCTGTGGAACACGTACAAGTAATTTTGCCAAGAGTTCCAGCCAGTTTCCACGAATGCAACTATTACTTTGTAAGGTCGTAATTTCCCGTACAAAGTTTAATGAAGGACGTGAAGGAGGAAACTGTATGGTACTAATTAGAATGTGGTATATATCCTGCTGCCCCACTTTGAAAGTGATCTCAGTCGGTCTATGGTTGGCAAGATATTCACGACCGCAGTCATGAATAAATTATAAAGTAAATTCTGATTTTAAATCACAGTTTCAGTATCGTTTTATTACAAAATATGACATTTCGCTCATTCACCCAGTGATTCTAAATTTTATATTTCATGTTTTGTTACGATACAATATCTTTCAATTTGTTTATTATTTTCTAATTTCAAATCACACGCTATTCTCGATTGGATCGTATCGTTTTATGAACTAAATTTTAAGACAAAATAACTTTGGCATTATAGCAATAAGGAAAATTTGAAATATCCGTCGAAGCTCTAAATTAATACAAGAGAAAGAGTTTCTGATAACCGGATAGTATCTGCGACCGCGTGCTGTAGGGAAAGTAGGGAAAAACAGAAAGAGGGGAGAAACGACGAAAGGGAAAAGAGCTCTGACACCAAAAGCTCCCCAGCCGTCGCTCTGTTTCTATATTAAAATGCTAATTACGATTTAACATAAATTAGTGCAGTCTGTCAAATAAACGAAGCGAATTTATTAACCGGGTGTCTTCCGGGACCCACACTTCCCACCCCTGCCCTCATCCCAAGTCATCCCGTTTTATTTTCGCCCACAGTCCAGCTGCATTGAAGCAGCCTCTTTCCATCCTCTGTAATTTCGATCTGCTCACTCGCATTCAAGCTTTAATTTCTCCCGTTTCTCAAAACTTCGTCTCTCCTACAAGTTTTGCATTTCTCCAACGTCACATTACTCTCACAATTCCATTCACTTACAGTTCCTTCCTTTCCTTTGATCCCCTTCTACTTCCATTATCTGACAGCTGATTCCTTTCCTCCACTCCCCTTCCACGTCCATTATATTACAGCACCTTTATTTCCTCCACTTCACTACACCTTCCATTATCTCACAGCTTCATCCTTTCCTTCACTTCCTACCATTTCCATTATGTTACAGCTCCTTCCTTTCTTTCTCTCCCCTTCTCTTTCCCTTCTCTGTCCCCGACCGCCGGCGCTTCACCCCGCGTTCCCAGCACTACTCCACGCGATGTGTGCGCCGGGATTTATTCCCTGCCAAGAAGCGCTGCGGAACTACACAAATTACGTATTCACCTGACGGGGAATATATTAAAATCGGGGGAAGTGAAATAAATCTCTAATAAACTCCGTTATTAGGACCCGGAATATAATAAAATGTTGCATAGTTATCCGGCACTGAACTGAATTGACTATCGCCAACTTCGGATTCTGTCGTTCAGCACGGTATTGCTGGATGCGCTGTGTGCTCCAATTATTGGATTTTCGCAGAACGAACAAGTTTTTCATAAACGTGCGTCATAAAATATATTTCTGTGAATAATTGTGAAGTTTGCAATTTATAATTGTTTTTTTAATGTGGTAGAAATAATTTTACAAAAGTGATCATTTTGAGATTGTTCAGGCGAATCATAATATAGTGGTAATTCGCATATAGGGTTTTTCATATTTGTGTTTAATTTTAATGTTTTATTACCTTGTGGTCGAAGCGATGAGTTTCAATTTTTGATGCTATGAATTGATTCTTTGCACCACGAAAGTGACGGTATGAAAACTGAGTAAGATGTCATGAAAATTTCTCTGATTCGTGATTGTCAAATGTGAATTTTATTCTTTTTATGCGAAGTATTTGGATAATTTTTAACTAAATTATAAGCTGTTTAACGATCAATGGCAAGAGCGGAATTCTATTTTTAAAGTTCGTAGAATTAAATAATGGTATTTTAGAATTAAGTAATACATAAAAAAGAGGAATTGCAACACATCTAAACCACAACTGGAAACATCCTGTAACAGTTCCTCTGAACGTTTTTCAATTACTAATAAAGAAATAAACGTGGGGGTTGTCTGTATTTTAGAAAAATCATTAAATATGCCATCGAATCAACGATGTGGCTTACATTAATTACATTAATTACATTTTTGATGTCAAATATTTCAACGAAGCAACATGAAACATAAGCTCCAGGTTCCAGCAGCATTTTTGGTAACAGTTTAAAGAGTGTTTTCCCAAAGTTGCGATGTCATGCAGGCCATCCTTATGTGCATATTGAGAATTCACAAAAAGGAAACGAAATAAAAAAAAATGTTAATCAACGGGGAGTGAAATAATGTGAGGTGATATAAAATAAGGTGAAATAAAGTGAGGTGAAATACAAAGAGGTGAAATAAAGAAGGGTGAAATAAAGAAGGGTGAAATAAAGAAGGGTGAAATGAAGAAGGGTGAAATAAAAAGAAGTGAAATAAAAAGAATTGAAATGGAAAGAAGTGAAATAAAGAGATATGAAATAAAGATACGCGAAACAAAGAGGAAATAGTGGAGTAAAAGAATGAGGAGTGAATTACGAATTAGTGAAACTACAAGGAGAGAATTCGATATGTAAAACAACGAAGAATGAATTAGATGAGTAAAACATCGAGAAGTGGATTCAAAGACTAAAATAATGACGAGTAAATTAGATGAGCGAAACAACGAGGAGTGAAATGAAGTGGAGTGAAACGAAGAGATGCACCGTCACGGACAGACGTCAGTGGTGAGGAGGAGGAGGGAGGGGGCGGCCGAATGGGAGGGCTGAAAGCGGCAGGTGGGGCGGCGCCTCGTAAGGGGCTTGCGCAGGGGCGCGGGGGGCGGGGCCGCGGGGCGGGGCCGCGGGGGGCACAAGGGCTGGCGAGACGGCGCCGGGCTCGCGCCGCATAAAATAGACTGGCACAATTGGCGAGGCGGCGCCGCTGACTCCGCAATGTAAATGGCGACGCCAGGGTGAGCGAGCGCAGGCGCCGCCTACCCGCCCCGCGCGCCTCCGCGCGTGATGTACGATAATTATCCTATACATTCGCCCGATGCCGATCTGGGAGCGGCGTCCTCGCGCACGTGCTTCTTTTGTTTCCCGGAGAGCGGACGCCCGCGCCATATGAGGCGACCGAGGACGCCTCTCGCAGGAGCCGGGCGCCCGGCTCGCCCTAGCAGGCACGCTTCTACACCCGCCGCAAAACGCCTAACACGTTTCGAGCGTTACTTCCGTTTGTTTGGCAAAATTAATTTAAATATTTATCTTGTTAGCAATTTGAAATTAAGTAAAAAACAATATTGTATAGTATCTTGTATACACTACAAAATTATATTAACAATACATAAATATTTTTATTGTCAAAAATCTATGATTGCCTCAACAAATGATTGACTGGATCCGCCCTCTGGTTCTATGCACGCTGCGCTGCTTTGCTGTCACGAGGGCGCATTGTTCGACCTATTCAATAGGTGTTCTCGCTTCTTCGTATTTCAGTTCAACTGATCTGGCTGCTTGCTGGTTTTCAGCTGCCTAAGGGTTGCGGTGATTTTCTTGTTGTTTCACTGTCAACATTTCGTATCCTTCGAAACGCTTCAGTGCGTTCGAAGCTGTGCTATTTCTTTCTCTACTCTTTCCTCACCCGCTTGCCAATAGCAACTCGATCTATCGCAAACCTCTTTAGGATAATATTTCCGCATCTATCTGACACTTCGAGTTTTTAATTATTTGCTTTCTCTATTCTAAAATAAAAAATTGACCGAAATATGAAATCAACATCGGCGTGTGAAGTGGTTTCCTTATTATATTTGCTACTCATTGGTAAACTAAGGTTAGCACGACTTGCTCATAAGGTTCTATTGTATTATATATCTCCTCGTGCCTTGCTTTTAGGTGCTTAAAAGTGCTTTCCTCTCGAAAGGCATATCCCATCCTAAATACGCGGTTGGGCTCTCCTCACCATGTCTTTAATTGACTCTATACCTTTTTTGTAGCCAATTACTGTCGTTTTAGAGCGAAGTCGAATTTTGTTCTACTTCGAGCAAACTCGCACTGCTCCAGTAGCACCACTTACGAACTACCGCTACTGCATTGCTTTGTCGTATTATGATCGGCCCTTGGTGCGCGCGCCTCCTACGGACCCAACGCACCTCCACTCCGCCCTCCGCCCCCGCCCGCCCGCTTCAACCCCGCGCCTCTCCGCGCGCAGATATGGGGCCGCGCGCACTCTCTCGGCATCGAGCGAAGGCCGGCGCTGCGTATAAATAACGCTCATATCGCGCCCATCGCGCGCTGCGAACACACCGGCGGCGACGGCGGCGAATGCGCAGCCATCAGCGGGCGAGGGGCAGGCGGGGGCGGGTAAGGGGTGGGGAAGGGTGGGGTACCATCACGACGGCGTGGGCAGGCGGGGCGGTTGGGGGTGGGGATGGTGGGAGGCGGGAGGGCTACGGCATGACGGCGGTTGGGGAAGGCGGGGCGGAGCGGAGTGGAGAGAAGCGGGAGGAGGGGGAAGCGGGGAGTGGGGAAGGGTTGGGTGGGGTATATGGTGAAGGGAAGGGAAGGTCAAAATGCGCGGGACAGGAGGAGCAGAATGAGCGGGTGAGTGGGGGGGGAGGAAAAGTACGGGGGGAAGTTTTTAGAAAGGGGAGAGATGGGGCCAGGGTTTTGGGGGAAAGGTGAGATGGAGTTGGGAGCGTAGGATCGGGGGAGGGGAGCGATGGGCGGTTCGGCTTAGGCCGGTAGGAATCGGGTGGGGTGGGGGGGACCGGCGGAAGGAGGTCCGACTGGAGGCGGGGGTGGGGTAGGGAGTGTGGGCGGAGCCAGGGCTGCTCAGCGGGCGAATTATCGCTAGATGCAAATCGCTTGAAGTTGAGTACACACGCTTCCGGATTCGCCTGGCTGATACGTTGAACGTAGCTTCCGGAGACTAAAGAAGGTGGAAAGAATTCTTGGCGCTCGGAGTATGTTCTGCATAATATCGTTTCCCCGTATGTTTTATCAACTTTCTGTATATTGTATCAAAACAAATAGAAGTTACAAATTAATTGTAGTATGTCAAAAAACAGAATTAAAACATATTTCATATTATGTTAGATATGCTATTATTTATATAAAAACAATCTGAATGATTGACATTAACATTTAGAAATTTATTATCTTATTTAAGCAAATAATTGTATGTTTTTAGAGGACAATTATTCCGTGGTACTAAAACGAACTGGAATAATCCAAAAGGAAATGACAGGATAAAATTCCAAAGAAGGAAACTCATAACCTGTATTGTCGACTTTAGATTTCGTTGTTTGAAGAAAAATATAATTTTATGACCATCACAATTCACAGAATTCCCCAGGTGTTTTTCTTTATTGCTCAGCAATCTGAGCTACGCGAGGGTCGAGCGAAGTACTACGTGGCGTTTGTGTTCTCCATGACGCGCAGCAGGAAAGAAGTATTTACGTTCCCGGCCGTCTGCTGCGCTGCTTTCATAGCAAGGAAGAAAAAAGAGGAACTCGTCGCGCGGGGCGGGAGCGCGGAGGGCGGGTCTCGCGCCCCTGGGGAGCGCCGGCCCTGAAGAGGCAGAGGCGGCGCGAGGTCGGAGGGCCGCAGCGGAGTCCCGCTGGCAACGGAGATACGCTGAGGCGGGAGGAGGCGGCGGGGGCGGCTGCAATGGAAGCCCCTGGGTTCATAGGATTAGGGGGGAACGGGAGTGAAGGAAGGGATGGAGAAAATAGTCAGGAAACAAGAAGGTGGATGTCGGAGTAGAGCTGGTAGCAGTAGCGCACGTAAAGAAGCGGTGGTATAAGAAATGGAATCGCAGCAAGAAATTACAAAAAAAAGAGGGAAATATTTAAAAGAAAATGATGCCTACTTGGCTGTCCGGGAGACACCGCGTCCTAGGCACTGATATTAACGTTTAGGCCATCATGCTGCAACCTTCTTCAGGGAAACTTTTTTCGCCCTGAGGAAGGTCACATTACCGCCAAAGCTTTTGTATCTACGCCTAGGAAGCGACAGCCAAGTTGCCGTTGACTCTGGCCGCGGACGCCTACGTTTTGATGTAGAAGAAACATAATGTTTTGATTGAAGAATATTTTTATATAATATTTGCATCAATGCACTTTTGTATTGGACTCTATTTTGCTTCTTGCAAAGACTGGTTTATATAACTCAGAAAAATGATATATCTATTACAGAAGATGATGATTGTTAAATTATTTCTCATGCATCTTATTGTAAATCATTAATCGTATGAGGGAAATTGTATAAAAAATACGTGTTAAGTTTTATGTGAGATGAGGAGGGTCAGTTGTCCAATACAGTGACACGGAGGCGTTTAGTAGAAAATATACTCGTACATCAGGAAGAATTGTGAGAAGGTAAATGAACTACAAACGTCTTTATTGACAGATTGAAGCGAAAGCCTTACGAAAATGCAGTATGAAAATAAACAAAATGATAAAATATTGATATCTGTTCATTTGTAGCAATACTAATATCCGGATTATTGATTAAGTTGATGAAAAATGTTGGCACGTTCATGACAAAGTCAGTTCTGTTTATAAGAGACTTGATAAGTTAATGTCGATAGAGACGCAACTATTTTATTAAAAAAGGAATGGATCTAGTCTTCATTAAGGACATTTTTGGATGCTGAGTTTGAGAAAAATAAAAGAAAGAATGAAATGCTTAGCAATATTTAATAAAAGTTTGTTTGCGTTTGAGTTTCAAGCACGCGATAGCTATTGTAGAACAAGAAGACTTTTATATCGGAGTTTAGAGTGCTGTAGCTTCCTCTTCAGGGTTCTAAGGTACTCTCACCTATATTTATAAAAAACACAGTAGAAAACATCCCGCCGTCGTTAAATGGAAATGACACGATACTTGCGCTTTTGACTCATGAAATATTTTCACTCAGTGGTTTCAAAATTGCTGTAGATCATTCATTTGTTGTGCATAAATATAAATGAATACACATTTCTGCAATTTGTAGAAAATTATTTGACGATTTTAACTGGTTAAGAATACACTTTTTAGTTTTGACACATATGAATCAGAATTCAAAATGTTTGTTTTGAAATTTAAAAAATCCAGATTTAACCACAAATTAATTTTCAAAAGTACTCTTTTGGTAACATTTATCCCTCATTTTAACATTTAATTTTTTCACTGGAAACTGACACGAACTTACTTAAGAGAATGCTGGATGATATAATGTAATTTGTAAATTTAATACTGATGCGTAAAATTGTATGCAGAATCCAAGCGTATTATTAGCTTAAAAGTTGTGACTTCTGAGAAGTACGGGATAGCACTTTTTCAGCATTTTATTGGAAGATTATAGCAATGGAAAATGCATGTTTTAAAAGCGAGAACGGGAAATGAGGGATAAAAGTGAAAAAATCGCAAAGGAAAAACGAATGCTAGTGATAAAGAAAAAGAAAATTAACAAGAATAACGATTCAGCAAAGAAAGAATGTTTTCATATATTAGATGGCAGACGTTTATGGGAACAGTTTTCAGAAAATGAACGAAACTCAACCGATAACGGACGCTTCACCAACATATTTAGGAGATGGCTTTTCAATGAGTTTGATGTCGAAAGAATAGAAGACTCGAAAACGATGGAGGCTGTGAAAGGAGATAACAGCAAATAGGTTGTGTCAGGAATAAAGGAGATATGCTGATCCAAGCGAACGGAGAAGAGGAGAGAAGTGGTACTTGGAGGCGAGCCAGCAATCGCGATATGCCAGAATAATGGGAGAACGAGGGATAATGGCGAGGAACGAAAAAGAGCGAAAGAGAAGATGATATGAGGAATGGCAAACATCACAAGGCAATATATACGGAGAAGTTGGAGGGCAAATGTTTCATGTACCTGACGCTAGAAATAGTATATGAAATTGTGAAGAAAAGCGATGCTATTGAAATGGATGGCTAGACCAGGGAATGAAGACAGCTTTCTAAGATGAGGGCCGCGGTGCAGCGAGCCCGACGGGAGCTGAACGGGGGGCGGAGCGCAAGGCGCCGGATACAGAGGTGCAGACGGGGAGGGCGGGGCCGCGC
>BOPP01000107.1:3297005-3317607 GCA_017312745.1 Gryllus bimaculatus
CTTCTATACTGACAACATATGTGGTTAAAGAAATATAGCCGAAAATAAACAGAATTATTTTATTACTGCTAATGACAACCAAACGTTATATTTCTCGCCCCGACGAAACAATGATCGATAATAAAATGCAATATTTTGTATTACACTGGTCAAAGATCTGTATCATCCTTCTGGAAGCTGTAATTAAAATTCACGTTCCATCCAAGACGGTAATAAAAGTGCCGCAATTCCGATGCACGAAAATGGATTTCGTGTTCGCGCCGCTTCGAAACAAGGCTTCACGAGTAATCATCGCAAACATGAGAAAGCACCGCAGCTCCCGCGTGCGTTATTACGCTCAATAAAGTTTCTCCGCCACGCACGCACTACGTCGAACCACGGTTCCCGCGCCCCTGCATCCCTGCATGCCATCCCTGCTGCCCCACCCCCGCCCCGCCACCGCTCGCTTGCTCGGGCGCATCAGTTAGCGTTGAGAGGGCCGTACACGCGGGTTGCATCTCTGCCGCCCGTTTCTTATGCTTCTCCGATGCAGTCTCGCCACGCAGCTCTGCTAGAGAATTGTAGGTGAAAATGCGGGCAGTAGGTATTTATTTTCTTTATTATGAGTATGTTTGATGAACATATTTCTGTGTATCCTGAAGTAAATAAGTGAGAGATTGATTAGGGGCATGCCGCAGCAAATTGCTGCTGAACAAAACCACACAAAATGGTTATCCAAAAAGGAGGTCACACAATGCGCAAGATAAAAAAAAATACTCTCATATAACACTGTAATAAATTAAATAATAAAAACCAGACTGGTTATTATTAACCAACTAAGATCCCATTAAGAGCAAGATATACTGAAAGTTTTATAGAAAATGGTGAGGAGTGAAAGGACTAGGATAATGGTGGGAGGTGGCGCGGGAACCATTCCAGCAGCCGAAATACGATTGAGGGAAACCACGAAAAAACCCGGTCAGCCTGTCCGGCCCGGAAATCGAACCCGGACCTCCCAATTGCGACGTCAGCAGACAACGCACTAGGACACGTCGCTCGCTATTACAGCATAGTTGTATCTATTGTGATAATACAACAGTTCTTTACATACGACCTAGAAACCGGGAATGGTGGCTCAGGGCATCAATTGATGTTACTGCATTGCCTCTAACCGGGAGGTTCTCGATGCGAGTCCCGACAGTTGCAGGGTTTTTGATACTAGCTTGTAAACTAAGTCTAGTTTACTGGCTGTCTGGAGGAGAATTCCGGCAGCTGGGTGAACTGATAGGTAGTTTTCCGTGGTTTCTCCGCGCGCGATCTTTCCTTCCTCTTCCTTGTCTGATCGTCACCCCTTACACACAGTTTCACTAACACGCGCTGCACTATCACACATGCCGCGAGACCGGTCGGGGACTTAAAGCTTGCTTCGTCTAGGGCGATGCCACGGTGGTAGGAGATACTTGGCCGGGGAAAGCTACCGGAAGGTAGGTCCGTGCCGGATCTCGCCATCAGTGGGGGAAGATCACCAACACCACCATCACCACCTCCTGCTCCCCCTCCCAGAGGAAAAAACATATACCACACTTACGGGATTAATTACTTGGCAGTTGACGCGCCTGGAATCACTAACAATCAACTACCAAGAACATAAAAATAGTGCCAACACGTGAATAGCAAATTTTTAATGGCGAGAGGTGCCTTCCTTGCTGTCTCTTGACATACCTTACTGCCAATGACGTCAGCTCCATCTTAAATCATGCAATGAACACGGAAATGTAACGCAATGAATAAGGGAATGCTGATGGCTCGCGCAGTATAAGAAGAGGCGCAATAACACAATCAAGTTGCTGGTATCTAACAAAACCATGGACACCTCTCGCATGGCCAGAATCTGCATAGTTTTCTCTTAATTTCTGTGTAAATAGGAAATTAACAATACAGATTGTTAATGCAGAAGCATCAAAATATTATTACAAATTTAATATGATATAATGTTAAATATATAATACTTAATATACGATATAATGTATATATAATAAACGTATGTTATGATATAATGCTCTATAAGCACACTAGTTCATTTATTATAATTCTGTACTTCTATTCGTGTAGTAATACCGCCTGAAGTGGCTCAAAGGCCGCATTACCGTTGTGTCTGTAGATACTCTGATCGGGACGCCCTAGGGTCCGATGGCAGAGTTTTGACATTAGTTCGTGACATGAAACTAGTTCGAATTACGCCGCCGTCTAGAGAAGAATTCTACCGGCCGGCTGCAAAGGTCGGTGCAGGACCATAGGTAATGGACAGCTAATGGATCACAAACAACGTGCGATCTCTCTTCCCCATCCGTGATCGTCACACACTTAGAGCTATATTAGTACACGTGTTGAAATTTGTCGGAAGCTTAGATTTTATTCCGAGTGTGGTGATGCTCTATTGGGGGAGATAACTAGAGGGGAAACCACGCCGAAGTGCATGTCGGCGCCAGATCTTGCGTTCCACCGAGGGAGGAACTCTACCACTTCCAGCAATAGAGATGTAGTACTCTTACAGGGTAATAACCACAGCATTTGACAGAAAATATATCATTCCTGTAGTTAGATTAGTTTCTCACTGAGTTAAATTCTATTCGTAAATAAAATACTCAGTGATAAGTAAATATGTGTAATAAAAGAGTAAAAACGTACAAATTTGATTTACGGAAAAATGCTTTATATATATATATTATAATATATAATATATATATATATATATATATATTATATTACAACCAAATTGCGTTTGCTATAGTCCTAATTATTCACGACATTTGATTGGACATTTTCACTCACCTAAGTGTACTATCCTTACTTAGTATTCCTCCTCAAATTTAATGCATTTTACATCTCACTCAAAACAGTAAAGGTTGTGATCTATACAGACGTTCTTCATTTTTCTCCCATTTCTGTCAAAATGCTCTACTTCCTAGCCATTCACTCGTCCACGAACGCACGCATTCTCGAGATGTACGAGTTCCGAGGCTGACGTCCGGCCTTTTCGCCTAATCTCCACTCGCCACCTAACACGCATTACTCACCACATTACACACCCCTCGCCCACTCGTTTTACCTCGCACCCCCGACGCTGGTACCGCCGCCCGCCGCCAGGCGCTCTGGCGCTGCGCGTCTCCCACGGCCCTCTTTCGCCGCAACCTTCGCGCGTTCTCCGCCGTCCTTCGCCTCTCCTTCCGCTGCCTCTCTCCCTCGCGCCGCCCACGCCGCTCCCTTGCCCGGGCTGTGTGCCGCGGCCTGTAATTTATTGCACCAATTTATACAGATTTTAGTGTTTAATATTGGTATCATCCTCCGTAATACGGGGCCGTAATAACGGGCGGTGGAAGCGGTGCGGCGGCGGGGGCCGCGGGCGGTGGCGGGGCGGCGGTGGAGGGGGTTTGTGGTGGAGGAGGGCGAGGCTGTAGCAGTGAACAACGGCCGTGGAAGCTACGTGGCATGATGGCGGTGGGTTGGAATGTGGATGAAATGGCGGAGATGGACGAAATAAATGTTTTGGTGGCGATTTAATTATTGAGGTGGTTGCAATTGAGGGAGACTGTAACAGCTAACAAAGAGAAAGAAAGGTATAAACGGTTAATATTAGCGACGGACTATAAAGTAATAATGGCGGTCGCCCTACGAATACAAGTTGTGTTTAGTGACAACAAACGGGAACGGGAAAATTATTTTTGCAACAATAATGAAAGTGATAAAACGAGGAAACATCGGTCACAGAGAAAGGATACAGTAATAAGAAAATACGAGAAAATAATACTGCTAATCCTAGTCACTTTTCTGGTTTGAAGAGCTCGAAAACTGATTGACAAACAATGCAGATTTACGAGCCGAATACGATGCAATCAGGAGAGATGATGTAAATCACGAGTTGTAGCAAAGTATAGGGAAAGTGGGTAACATAAACACGAAGAAGAAAATGACAATAGGGCGAATAGCGGAGCTGGAGAACAAGGCAAGAATGCCGGGTAGGTGCTGTTATTTGGCGATGTTTCGGGTTGCCCAGAATAAGACAGCGGTGTGATGAAGCCGTCGCAAACGGGAGAGGGTGACATGAATGATGGAGTTGGCGAGGACGGTGGAAGGCGACGCGCTGCGGGAAGGCGCAGACTATGGCTATAGAAACAGGACCGGGAGCGACGGGGGCGCTGGGGCGGTGGCGACGGTGGCGCCGCCGGCGGCGGAGGCGGAGGCAGCGGCTCCAGCGCCGTCGCGCGCTCGGCGCGAGACAACGCGAAATTAAATTTCTGCTAACGCGACGGGACTCGCGGAGGCGCGCGGGAGTGGAATGCTAAACACGACGGCGGCGGCGGCGGAGATGCAGCGGAGGCGGGGAAGAAGGGGTGCGAGACCAGAGTGCGGAGGCGAGCCACAGGCAGACTCCGCCACCCACGCCACCTCACTACCCTCCGCCTCATCCCCCTCACTGCTGACGTTACCACCGTCCGTGCTTTCTGTGTTGACCCCCTTGCACCGCAATTCCTGCTGCCTCCTTCGGCCCGGAGCCGCAGCTGCCCCCAAGGCGTCTAGGCTGCTTTTCCCACTGACAGTTCGTCCCAACCGTCAGATTATGTCCGTTTCCCCACCGCCCCACCGACTTCCGGCCCTTTCGCCATCCCTATGGTCTCCAAGGTTTGTGTGGAGTCCGTCGTTTCCGACAAAAGGCGTAAACAACGGCGGCGGAGATCCTGTCGCCTGCGTCGAGCTTGTTGCTTTATCCAAACCACTGCCACCAGCCTTGCCCTTGCTGCTTTCACCGTTACCGTTTCCATCTACGTAATATCCCCACTCTCCACCAACTGTTGTCTTCCCCCGTTGCCTGCTGGCGTTGTAGCTGCTGTTGCTGTGGCTGTTTCAGGTCTCCTCTCCTCAGCCGCCTCCACCTCCACCCCGCCCCCGCTCCCCCTCTCGAGTGAAACGTCTTCGCTGGAGATCTCAGGCCCCGGAATGTCCGCTTGCATCCGCGCAGACACGAGCCCCCAGCGCGTACACTGCGCGTTCCGGTCGCTGCGAAAGCGCCAAACAATCTGCTACTCGCCTTTTAATTACCTTTCTGTTTTCACGGCGTATGTGAGGTCTCTGAGATGAGTGGTTTGTAATGGTGGTAATTTTCTTATTCTTTGAATATATTTTATTGCTTGTCGCAATCAACCGTCATAGAGATTTCCCTTGTTTAGTTTCCTTCATGGTTTTTATTTACAATTTTAAAAGCGATTTTTCATGACCTTGAAATATAATTACATGTTTATTTATTTTTTAATTACAATAGTAACAATGAATGTAATATAATGAGAAAAGTGAAAAAGCATTTTGAAAGAAAGGGACAAATAAATTGAATTATACGTTGGCTGCATGTTGTACTCCATATATCTGTATTTTGTTTTGACAGTCACTATCAGTTGGCAAGACGTTCCATTACGATCATACTCCTCGCTTTCTTTATCTGATCTGCAAATCTGTAAATCTTTCATTCAAATCACATTCACCCAACATTTTAAAATTTTAAACTCAAATTAAAATTTAAATAAACATTAAAACCTTAAAAGAATTCAAATATAACCAAAATATTTATGATTAATTTCTCCAATCCACGTGGCCATTGTAGTTAAAAATTGATAATTTAATTGTGTATTTTACTCTTTCTTATTCCTCACGAATTAGAAAAACCCAACAGATTTGTTTGTTTCCACAACAACTATATAAATATGTTGCAAAAGGACACATGACCCAAATGTACCACATTAAAAAGAAATATGCCATTCTGATGATGAGCATTGAGTGTTCAGAAAATTAATTGAAGAATATCCATTGAACCTCAAAGAAACTTTTATGGCCCTCGTTAGGAAATATTTCAAACTAATGTCGTTTATTTTTACATTCAAATTAATCGTTTCATTTTAATTGTTAAAAAAAATTTATGATCGAGTAAGAAACGAAGGCAAATGATTTACCGTCATCTGATTTACCGTTAACCCTTAGAGAACAGAAAAATTAAAAAAAAACCTTTAATACCTTTCTAAAGTCAAACATTTTTAATATTTTTCCTTCTGAACTGATGAAAGTCTCTGAGTTTTATGTTAAATTCTCCGATTTAACGTTGAATCCGCCGATCATATTCTGACAAATAAGATAATGTGAATAAATGGGTTTTTAAGACTTCTTGTCAAGTTTTTATTTATGAAGTAATAGTAATACGCTACGAACAGTAAATGTTTTGATTTAGTAGTTCAGAGTCCATAGTATCATCTGGCTGTGGATTATTGACTTACAATGTAAATCGGAGTAGTTGGTTTTTGAACTCATTCATATGTCAATTGAAATTGTGTTCAATTGGTAATCTAGAGTGATATTGAGTAATTCCGATGTCAATTATGTGACACGTCAATTATTGGAATGTCGAAAACGATCTACAGGAGATGAAATTCGGCAGATGTGTAAAGAGAAGAAAGATACCACGCTCCTAAAATTTGTGTATGTGTGAGTACATGGGGAATGTGTGGAAAAACATAGTTGTAAATAATATTTTTCTCGAAAGAATATATCTTTATAACGAATAATTAGAATAATCCAACGAGAAGTTTTATTGCATTAGTTTCCTTGAAACTACACATCCTACGTTGCAGGTTTCACCAAAAAGGAAAGGATTAAAACCATATAAAAGAAGGTAAAAGCATATCACGAACATTAAAGCTAACATATTCTTTCATTCCCCTTTAACTGGACAGTACTGGAATGTATCAGAGATGTATAAAGAGACAAAAGATACCGCCCTTCTAAACTTTATGTGTATATGTGAACATCGGGAATGTGTGGAAAAACACACTTAGATGTAATAGTTTTCTCCAACGAATAGACCTTTAAAATGAATAATTGGGATAGTCCTACAAGAATGTTTCCTTTTATTTACACAACTTACATTGTAGTTCTTAAAAAAGAAAGTAAGGATGAGCTCCATGTGGGACAAGGAAAAAGCCTTTCTCGTACATTAAAGTGAAAATGTTCTTTTACTGTCGTATATCTGGAAAGCCCTGACGCGAAAAGTGCAATATCCCATAAAATGCTTTGGCAAATTCCAGCGAGCTCAGGGCGGTGGTTTTGAGGCCCGCGCGTGTTTCAGCTAACCTCCACTTGGTGGGGACGGACCACTGCAAAAGGCACGCAGGAAATTGAAAGTAAAATTGCAGCATTTTTTCTCAGAATTTATGATACAATATGCAGACCGAGTGCGGAAACACTTCTTCGCACCCCAGAACGAAAGCAGAATACGTGAAAACAACGCTTGTAATTGACGACCGTGTGGCAGTTGACGGCCCGTTTTGGAGAATTGGAAGTAACGGAATGCCAGAAGATTGGTTTCGATTTAGATATTTCATGTGAGTATTTCGCGCAACACTGATTTGAAATGCACTTCACAATAAAAATGTGTTGCAATGTGTTTTGTTTCCCAATACAGTGAAAAAATACACCAGCCATTTCTTTAAAAAAAATGACGCGTGTCACATTCTACGCAATAGATTTTCTATCTTTTGTAATTTAGGGTCTGTTACACGAATTCAGTGCTCGCCGGAGACTATCTAGAGATACTTTCAGACTATCTAGACATACTAAGTTCAAATTTCCTGTGCATATTTGTGCCATTCCCCGTTGCATATCCTGAGGGTGTGAGAGCCCTCGTGTGCTCGGCCATGCTGGTCAGCGAAACAACCTTGGTGGGGGAAGGAGCCCTCCAGAAGCTGCAAACCCATTCACTATCTTGAAAAGTATTGGTAACTAATATATAATACTAAAGGAAAGAGATATTATTAAATATTATCGGAAGAAGATAATGGAAAACTTTACATAGTTTTAGGAGCTTTTGTAAAATAATTACTGAGACATGCATATGTACGTCGGACTTTTGTGATGGCAATGGGAAGAATAATTATTACTGAGCAATTAGATCCACACAACCGCACTAAACCGCAGACATAATGCATGTTTCCACTGGTGTAATTGTCAAAACACACCATTCGTAAGAACAAAAACAACAATAAAAAAGAAAGAAAGAACGAAGGAAAGAAATAAAAATAAACAAAACGTATTTCTATGCTGCGCAACATTTCTTGACCGATGGCTTGGAGATAATACAGGTAGAGTGGGAGCTTAGTTACAAAATTGGCCATTAGAATTTTTGAAGTAATGCCAACCTCTGGAACATCCAAGTCAAACCTACATTTAAATGTTATTTCTGAAGTGACGAATCTGGTTTTATTATAATGAATTGGTTGTTATCAAGTGTGTGAGTCTAAATATTAACTAATAAGACAAACTATTTTAAAGTCTTAAAATACTATAAAGCAACCTTTCACTCGAGGACATATGAAATGTTGGTGGAAATATGGTCTCCTTGGGTGTTGCTTTCTTTACAGGCGTTTCTGGGAAATTTGGAGAATTATTGGCTCTTTTCGTCTTTATTCTCCGAATCGTCGAAATAATTCTCCAGTGTAAGCAAAAGGCCGGTACAAAGCACTACTTAGAGGATACAGCAGAATCTTTTTACCTTTTCCAACTCGCATGTCTTAGCTTCTTTCTCAACTATTTTGCGTTCGCCTCCTAGCTTTTTCAGGAGTTCAAAATGTCTTCGGTGAAGAATCAAAACCTGACTCATGTTTCTTTTATATTTTCGAGAAAAAAAGCCAACGGGAGTTTTCATCTCCAACATCAAATAGATTGTTTTACACCAACGATGTATTCGGAATGTTGTCATTACTGTTCGCTGCGAATTTTTACTTTGTCGTGACCCGTTTATTGTAAAAGATGGGAGAAGGTCGATCAAGACATCGATCAAGAAAAGTTGCGTGGATAATACTTGTACGTTTCAAAATAAATAATACATACTGCACAAAAAGGAAGAAATTCAGTTTGGCGAAAGATGAATTATGACTATGGTCGTGATACGTTTACACAGATGCATATTAATTTGTCATATACTTTTTCTGCTTTAGCTTCATTGTCATTGTGTCTCTCAATCTCTTCTCTTTGTGCATCTTTTCCGAGCGAAGAAAGCGAAACGGCGCTAGTAATCGCCTAGTTTATTTTTCGTTTTACAGTTTCTCTGAAGAGTATTTCAAAACGCCTTATTTGCAAAGGATTTGCAACGCTGTGCGATGGCCATTTTCGAAACATCGTGTTAGTTCCAAACGACGCATTTCTGTCTTTGTTTTCTGGCAAATTTGAAACAGTTCTCTTCTTGCGCCGAATTCAATCCGTTCCAAATTCGTTGTGTGAACGAAACGTGTTTGTAAAACTGTTCGCAGAGGCGGGAACCAGCCTGTAATGTGGCGATTCAAAGCGCGAAGTTTTTAAAGAGTGTACTTTGTATCATACATGAACAGCAGATGCGCGCGTCATTAGCCTTAGATTTTTGAGAGTTAAGGCGGTTCGTGGAACTTGTAAGAAAAATGCACCTCCGTAAAAGTTTCATAATGAAAGGCCTTTTCTTTCCTGAAGCATTTAGTAAGGGAGATTAGTTAAACGACCGAAGCCTGCCCTCTCAAGAACACGCGCTGTATTCATTTTTCGACGTCACAGGGTGTTTGAATATTAGGGCTCCAGCGGCTTTGAAAACTCTTTGAAAGTTGAGCTAGTAGAAGGCCTGTATTCTTGATTTCAAAATACCTTATGCATATTTTATACGTTGGTATATCAACTTTAAAAGACAGCGGATAAAATTGTCTCGGTTGTTCATATGTTAGGTGTTTTGCCGAAAAATAGAACAGAATACATCTTGCTTACATGAGTGTTTGAAGTTTGAAGGGAAACAAATATAGTAAGGAAATATTTATTATTCGAAGGAAGTATCTTTGTATAAAGATTACTCGTAAATTAGTTCTCGGATCCAAAGAAATAAAAACTGCCTTCTTCTTCGTACGAGAAAATCCATGTAAAACTCGTAGAATGATACTTCCGTGAATTTTAGAAAAAAAACTTTTTTTATTAACATTTTTTCTCAAATAAGAAATATTACCGATCGTATAAAAATAATCCCAGAAAAATCAAAAATGATTAGCAAAAAGTGGAATAAGTCACTTTTTACTTGATGTAATAAAATTGTTTTACAGGCTGGTGCCTCTTCTTGTCATGAGATAGTTAAGATAACAACGACTTTGAAGTTCTACATTGTGATGTCTCATTATTCGTTATCACTGAACCAAATATTGTGTCACTTCCCGAATAGAATGCTTTTCATCACCCTTGATTTCATTTTCATCTCTGCTGTATCCACTATTCTTTAATTTATGAATAGTTTTTTTTGCCATTTACACATTGTTTTTTTCTATGGCGTGAATAATTTGAAGTTGTGGTTGGGGCGTGGAACGTAAATATAATATGCCTTTCTTGTGATATATTGTCATTAGTTCATGATTTCTGTGAGGGGCGTAAGACAGAAAAATAAGGCAAATCCAGTCAATCTTTCGTGGCTGTTTCTGTCACATAATGTCTAACGACCCGCGTAACTTTTGTTTCCGACGATACGCAACATTAGGTCGGAGGTGCCAGCGAGGATAAACGGAGTGTGCAGTGGTTGGGAAGGATGCGACTGGGCGCAACGAGAGGCGAGACTAACAGCAGTGGAGACGGCGTAAGACGATGATAAGGGGATGAGGGTTGCTTGCCACGCTCTCCCACGGGGACGACTCGTACTAAACTCCATTCCGGCTCGCTTGACACTTTGACAGTTGTGAAAACAAGCGAGGAACGCCTTGCAGCACGAACCAATCACAGAGAACGGGTAAATTACGTAGTTAGTGTTGCTGAAGTGAGTGTCCCGACGCTACCTCCGTCGCTGCTGCCGCCGCCTCCGCCGTGACAGCGAAACCTGAGGTTTGGCCGTTGGCGTTTGCCTTCACAGAAGACGCAGATGAAAGTCAATAAAATATCCTGACGTATCGCCACGGAGGCATTTTTTTACGAAGGGAACGAATACGCTTGTGATGGCGAGTGAGGAATCTGCTGTCACACGCACAGCGTGTCCTTTAGCGCTTTCCGCCGCTATCGAGTTGTCAAAGCCTTCGAATCCAGCGGGGAGACCCTGTTAACGGGAAAAGAGATGAAGAAAGAAGAGGAGAAGAGAGAAGAAATGGAGAGAAAATGTTCAAGTATGCAACATGGAAAACACGGAAAAAGAAGTGATAAAGAAACTGGTCAAATAAAACTAGCATGACATACAAAGACATGACGTAATTTGTTAGATATGAAGTAATTATCACTAATAGTAATCATCACTAATACTGCTGACCCAAATAAGCTGACTGCTATGGGGTTGCGATTATATGTGTTACACTAAAATTAATATCTGTGATGTAATGAAAGGTTGTGCGTAGAATACATTTGGTATATGTGAATGAAGAAGAGGTGTAGGGTGGTAGTAACATATATACTGGGGTGTTAGATAGAGGATTTAGGTGGTAATGGAAAGGTAGCAGCATGAGCATGTCAGAAACGGTGGATGGGTAGGACTGAGGCGAAGGCGGCAGCGAGGCGAAGGTTGCGCGTGGCGGTAGGCAGCCAGCACTGCCGCCTTCGCCGTTTCCCGTCAACGCCAGGTGCTCGGCAGAGGAGACGACGCGGAGCGAACCGCGTGGAAAATCGGGACCGGTCGGTTTGTCGGCGGGGGAGGGGAGGGGGCGGGGAAATTCGACATGCGGACGAGGGCGAGCGCCGGCGGTCGCTGCACAAAGCCACGCGTCAGCGCAGGCCTCCCGGAGGGCTGGGGCAAGCGCGCGAAGAAGTCAGATTATATCCGCGGTCCGTCTGGGATGCAGGTGGGCGGTGCGGTGCGCGTGCAGCGGTGCGGGCGGATCGTTCGTGGCGTGGCGTGGAGTATTGAGTGGCGTGGGGGCGGTGGCGGGCGTGCGGTGGCGGCGCGGGGCCGTTTGCATGGTGCGTGTGGCGTGCGTGCGGCGGTGACGTCTCTACCTCCCGTCGTCGTCGGTGTCGGCCTCTGGCGGCGACGAAGCGATTTGGGAGTAAATCAACAATAAGGCGAAAAACGCCCCGCGCCAGGGGGTGGCATAATGCAACGTCTGCAGCGCCCACTGGCAGCGGACGCAGGGCTGCCACAACCCCTGATTTCTTGCGCCTCGTTAGCCTCATTCAGGAAGGTGTGTTGGAATGTTGATGGAAACTGGATTTCCTGGAAATTAATTCTGGTTTCCTTTCTCTCGTTAAATAGCGTATGTAGTTTACGGATTAATGATTTTGTTTCTTCTGTACAGTTTGCATTCAATTTGGACATGATCTTTAAAATTCGTAATTTAATTTTGATAACTTCTATCGAAGAGATTGGCGAAAGAGAATACGCAGCATAAACACTCGGTAAAATATTTTTCAGTTTCTATTTTGGAAAACGCAATTTTGACGACAGAATAAAATTTAAACTCTGGTGGATTTAATGCATTCATTCTTCGTTATTATAATATTAATGATTGACATTATTATTTGTTCGAATGTTTTTCTCATATTATCCAAACAACTACTGGTATTTACACGTGTTCGTACGTTGGATTTCGTGTCAAGAGTATACTATCCTGTTAAAGGTTTAGTCTACAATTCATCTTTGCCTCACTTTCATTTCCATTTTTGCAGTTTTACTGTAGTTATGTTGTTTATGAAAGTGTGCGGGTTAGACTACTACGAATACTAGAGAGCTATATTTCAAAAGCATTCTGGAGATCTTTCGGAGTTCCATTGTACTAATAAAACAAATTTCAAATATATTTTTCAAATGAAATAGTTGAAATTCAGATAAATTTACAGCACCGTTATAAGCAAGAATAGTGAAGAGGGGCTACAAAGCAGAGTGGCAAGCAGGTTGGTAGCAATTCTCTGTGTGTGTAAGCGTGCATGCCACAGCCACCAGCTGTCTTCAAAAGGCTCAGCATATTTGCACAGGTTAAATAGTATCGTGCTCAGGGATTCAACGCTTATAGAACTTCTGTGAAGCTGCTTACACGCCCGTGATCACAGGTACGTCACAAGCTTTTTGTCATGTCACGACTTCAAAGAATGTACGCTCACAAACGCTGACATGAAGTTCATGTAGGTGACGAATGCCATACGACACAGAATATGTACCTGAATTCCAGTAAAGTACAGTCACTTTCTTGCATCTAACCGACCATCACAACCTTCTTGCTTTTAATTTTCTGAGAAATTAATTTTTTAGCTAGCTAGGAAGAAGCTAAAATAACGGATTACTTATTGAAAATTCACCAAATAGAGTTAGAAGCATATTAGTGTAGATTGCACTAATTGTAGAAAATGTTTGAACTAAATATGCGCCTCATTGCGCCTCATGAAATCGTCCGACCGCTCTCAATGTAATTTTACGTAGCCCGTGTGTGAGTGAAGCCGTATTTTTAATACTTCTAATTGAGATTTTTACTGCAGGCCGGTAACGCATGCTAGATAAGTATTAAAAATCGTACAATATTAAGACAATCGTGATATTTTTTTCAAATTCATTGCCCGTCTTGTCTACAAACGTAACCGGTCGCCTGGGAGAAAACAGACCCCTAGAAAAAATATCGTTGCATAGATGTCTTCAATAAACATCTACTATTCGTATTCACGTAATTTGGTATTTAAGTGAGTGTTTCATCCTCAGCTTCAATTAACGACTTTCTTTGTTTAAATGATTAATCCAGATTTATATAATTCATCATACACGTTTCAAGTTATAAAATCATCATTTTTTCTTACATAAAAAAGAAGGGCATAACCATTAATACGTGGTAAATGTTAATTTCAAAATGCATGTGTAAAGTTCTGTGATCAATTTTACACACATAATTTACAAAAACAATGCATGAGTTTTACATACTATTATTTTGTGCACTTTTGACATTTACAGAATGCTCTGTGACCCAAATTTCTATGAAAAATTTCAAATTTTGTCTAGTTAGTTTTCTTTTTTGCCACTTTTGCTTATTAATTTTGTTCTGCATGCAAATATTGTGCTATTTTATATACATAGGTTGGCTAAAAGTAATGAGAATATTGCTGTAACTTAAGTTACAGCAATATTCTGCTGTAACTTGGCTGGCCCTTGAGTCGTAGTGCTGCCATCTGTTGCGACAAATGAAAAGACTATTGCTGTGTGTTGCGAGCGGGAACAGTACTCTTTCAGTCTACTGAATTGTGTTAATCATTGAACTTCGTGGCAATAGTGCAAGCGCCCTAGCGTCATGTTTACAAAGGTAGACCCACGTTTGTGGCTCAAAATGAAAGTGACCTAGATCGCAGCAAGAAAGATTGTTTTCGGGGACTGCTTGAAGCATATGGTGATGCAGAATTGGCAGACCCCACAGCCGCACGATGGGTTTAAGCGTTCAGATTAAGCAGAGATGATGTGAAAGATAACCCCCGTACAGGACGACCCTACGTGGAGAACTCTTGCGCAGCTGGCCATGAAAGATTCTGGAACATCCACCTTACTCACCCGATATGAATCCATGTGATTATGATCTCTTCAGCAAAATGAAATAAAAAATACTCTTCGATGAACCAGGTACAATATCAGAGAAGAAATAATTCATGCTATAGGGCGGTCAATATGACATCAATAGAATTAGACGCGCAGATGGTGTACGACGTCCTCCTAACATCTGAAAAAGGTGATTAATAACGAAGGCGATTATATTGAAAGTGCATAAACGTAAATGCCTCTGCCAATAAAGTCATTTCAGAGAAAACACTCTCATTACTTTTATTACAACCCTTGTATCAACTCTCGTGGCAATCCTGGACCAAGCAATTTTCCGTCCGCAATTCTTGTTTCGACGATTTATGCAGGTATAAGTAATGTTTTATTCCCCTGAAAGTTGGCAGTGCCGACTTAGGTCGTGTTCCAGGAAATGAAGCGGAGGCTCCGCGAGCGATGCGCCGGACGGCTCTGCTTGTCACCGCGGGTCTCACGGAGGAGGGTATGAAGGAGCCTTGCGACCACAAGGACATCGCGAGATAAAAGTGATTTCTGAGAATATTGAAGAGCACCCTGCAATAATGAGTAATCGACTTGGCAGATAAAAGATTAAGGGAAAGGTACTGTTCTCAACGCTATGCAGAATTCTAAAAAAGTTCCTAAAAAGAATTCCTAAAAAGCAACACAAAAAAACCAAAACCAAGAACTCTACATGAAAAAAATAAGTCAGAGGTACACATAAGTCATCACGCGACCCCTCTCAGTTTAAATCTAAATGAGTATCTAAATGATTGGTTATTAACGACCCATCTCGGTTTAAATGCCTATCTGAATGATAGATTCTTAAAAAAAGTTAGAAACAATTATGTTACTTTAAATTCAACAAAATTATAATTAAAATAATATTGAAGGTACTGATAATACTGAACGGTACATTTATAGTCCCTTATATACCATACTATATTTTCTAAATATGGTCATTTTATTAAATAGCTCACGTACTGCATCCATGGTTGCACACCTATTCAATAGTTGTCACATTATATGCAGGTAAAGGTTTTTTGAAATAAACTGTTCAGGTCATCACATCAGATGAAAAATACCAATTCATGATGCCAAGAACTCGAAGTGGTTATTCTATACAGGAGGGAAAGATTGAGTCAATATGAAAAGATATAATAAGCTTTATTTTCATTTATATGAACTTTCTGATTATTTTAAATAATGTTTAGTGGTTTAACTGACTATTGCAACTACTGACTATTGCAACTAATTTAGTGGTTTAACGGATTATTTTAATTGTTTATCGAATTATATTAATTCTGCCTCCTATTTTAATTAAAGGGTTCATCACGTGTACTGTTAAGTCACTGAATTCAATGTGAATAGAAGCAAAGCGATGACGGAAAGTCGCATATTGGTTTGCAAAGGTGGCAGCGCTGCCCGGGAACCCCCATGCCGGCCGGCGCAGCTGCCCTCGGCTCGCGCCGAATCGCGTAATGGCGTTTCGATCGCTGGGCCCATAACTAACGCATGAAGCCTCCTGGCACGGGGACCTCTTGCCACCGCACCGAGCCGCACGCAGGTCAAGCCTCCCCCCCGCGGTTGCCACCGGGGGTGGCGTTTTCCAGCTACACAGCTCAAGGCACTTCCTCCGTCGTGCACTGCGAAGTGTCCGCGATCAAGCCTATCCATCTCCCACAGTTATCTCCGCGATCGTTTATACATGTGGTTTCTCCTTGTTATTTTGGCCTGTCTACTAATCCTTTGTCTCATTTCTCTTTAATGTGCCCCGAATTTCATTACCGGTGCACTAATTCCTGTGTATTTCATGTTTACTATTGTCTCCCACTATTCACTTTCTATTTTTACTTATTATTTATTTATTTCTTATTATATCTTATTTCATCTATATATTCCATGCCTATTATATTATTAACTCTTTCCTACTTTCTCCCATCCGGTTGCTAATAGCAGTTTATTAAGCTCTCTTAGTGTTCTTTTGGGTAATATTTCCTCTCCGCTTTCCCCTAACATATCATTACAATCAATCAAGCTATTATTTTAATAAATTTCCATTTCTCTTATCCCCTCAATGCCAAACTACTCTCAATGCCAAACGTGTCAGCTGGTAATTGCCATCCCCTCCCCTCTGAGCTTGGCCATTCGCCATGTCACGGCGCGTCGGACCCCCATGTGCTGGTGCGCCCCCACCTGCTGTTGGTCTGCGACCCACCCCTCCGCTGCCGCCGCTAACCCCTACCGCAGCTGACGCCCTACACCGGAAGTCAATACATTCGGAATCGAGCGCGGAAATACGCACGCCCCCCGCGCTTCTGAGTTCCGCTAAAATTACACACACACACACACACACACACACACACACACCTTGAAGCACGTATAGCGCAAAAGTAAGTGCAACTAATGGTACAACACTTTTGCGCATTATTGGAATCAGTTACGTATTATTGAAATATTGCAACTTCTATGCTACTAACATCTCTTCTATTACTTGAAAATGTCCAATTCAAACGAATCCCCTTTGACGCTTATTTGCATTCATTTTGATAGTCGGGAGCAGCAGTCATTTTCTACTTTTACAAGTGAAACAAACAAGAACGTAGCCGGTCCGGAAGGCCGAGATCGTTAAGGCAATTGTGCCGTAAGGATTTCGGACCGAAGGATTGCGGATTCGAGTCCTGCCTCGGGCATGGGTGTACTCGTACGTGTGTTCGTCCTTCCACACTCTATCATTACCATATCATTACATCTTCACAGTTACCGTACCTTTAAATGCAATAGTGGTCGCTAATGACCTAGATGTTGATGCGACCTTAAATAACAAAAACAACAAACAAACAAACAAAGATACATTTAACTGTCGCAGTATTTGTATACTGAAGAGCAAAAATAATTTATCCCAAATCTGCCTTGATTACAGCCTGCGCTGCAATATTGTCACCGCAGCGTTGTCAAAACAACAATGAAGAACGGTATCAATTCTTGGAAAAAGCGCTTATTTCCATCTGTATTCAGTATACAACTTGTTTATGGGTTAGTCCCAGTTTTAACTGTTAATTGAAAAAATGTCCGAACACGCATTTTTAAAATGTTCCAGAGTTTTTTTTATGAAGTACCCACGAAATTTATAATATCTGTTTCTAATTCAAAGGGCAGAAACATCAGCCAAATTGGTTGGAAATTGTAAATTTTGGTGAACATTCTGCTTATAATTTAGCCGCTAGAGTTGTTCACAGACACCGTTTACACGATTTCAGAAAAGGATATTCATGTGAGAGTCCGGTAGTTACTGTCAGTTAGAACATTGCTAATTCTCTCGATGAAGGTTCAATCGTTCACACATTTATTATAGATTACACCAAAGTCTTCGATCTCGTTCCCGATGATAAATTATTCCAAAAAAAATTAGTAAGCTTATAATAGACAGGAATCGAAAATTTCTCAGCTCGCGTACTCAACGGGTGCGAATTGGATCTCTCGAGGGCAGAAGTAACGTCGAGAGTGCCACAGGGAATTATCCTAGGTCCTACGTTGTTATTTATAGCATATATTAATGATATTTGGCAGGGAATTGAATCAAAAATACGATTTTTTGAAGATGGCTGTATCGGGAAATTAAGGACAAAAGTGATAGAGAAATATTGCAGGCTGATTTAGAATCATGGGCTAGCACAAATGAAATGAAATTAAATCCCAGTAAGTGCACGTTTATCAGATTCGCGCGTTCTACAAAGACAGATGACATCACTTACAAATTGGTAAATCAGTAAGTAGCAAGGGCTAAATGCTGTAATTATTTGGGAATTGTACTCAATGAGGATCTGAAGTGGGCAGAACACATTAGTGAAAAAGGCGTAGTATTAATGAAAATGACGTGGAAGGCATTACACTGTGTGATTAGAGGGCTTAGTAAAGGAAGTGGAAAATCAAGGGAAGTAGGGCACACATCTCTAGTAAGGCCGATATTGGAATATGGCTCCATATGTTGGGACCCATATCGTTTAGGGCAAATAAAATCTCTTGAAAAAGTACAAAAATATGCCGCAAACTTTGTTAGGAGAGGACGTTCTAATTCTGAATTAACTTCTTGGAAACCTTTGGAAAAACGCCGAGAAAAATCGCATCTTTGTGCGTTATCCAAATCAATACGAGGTGATAGTCCTTGTGGGAAAGTGTAGGAAGATCATCAGAACTCACATACGTCGCTTGGAGTGTCCATGGTTCTAAAATTGAAAAAAAAAATAGTTGTAGGTAAATTCTCTTTTGTAAGCTGAACAATACAAAATTAGAACGAATTGCCTGCAACGGTACTGAACATTTGCCGTCAGAATGTCAAAATTTATATAAGTAGATTAAATAATTTGTAATTTTTTTAGAATGTGTTTACATTAAAATTATTTGTTTTTTAATTATTATAATTTTATATTAGGTCAACTTTAGGCCTGGTTTAATATACTAATCTTGTTAACTTGTTTTTAGTAATATGTAATAATTTGAATGTTCCTATGTTTGTGTTGTGTAGTAGTAGTAACTACTTAGAAAATGCTAACAGCGGAAATATTCCATGTAGTACTAAGTATCAAAATAAATATTCAATTCTATATGTCGTCAGAACATGTAAAATGACTCATAATCCATCTTTTGCTTCTGTTCATTAGTAGTTCATTAGTAGTAGTAGTTAATAGTTCCTAACTGACGCCGGCCGAGTGTCTTTTTGCTCTTCTGTTTGAGTGAATTATATGTACATAACGATGGAGTATTTCGAAAAACGTAAATAATATTTCGAAGAAAGATTGACTTTGTATTGCAATTTTTAAGGCAAACTTGAGGAAAATAACATTTATTTGGAGTTTAACGTTTGCTCGATCAATGTTATTAAACCCTAAGTGCGTAAGAATTTTCGGTTGGGAGACTCACAGATGCTATGTTGACTTGAAAACTTCATCGCTTGTTTATAGACTACGTCGAAGTAAAATAAGACTAAAGTAAAAGGCGGGTGGTCATTGAAAGTTACGCTTGAAAGTTGCGTTGAAAGTTACCAAAAATCGCATTGGATGACAAGGCAGAGGTCTTTTCTTTCAACGATTAATCATTACCAACATGGGGAACCTTGATTTTCTCTTTAATTACCTATTAATCAGGTATTTGCTTTGGTCGTACTTTCTTCTTCATACAATTTAAATTAGACGATCTGCTAGTAGCCTGAAAATTAATCAACGTCCGATCCTTGCACGAGTAATATAGTACAACTACTGGCTCAAACTTTAGAACTAGAGAGAGGTAAAAACGAAAACTTTTACAGGACTAAAACTTTTGATTTATAATAGCAACTAACATTCATGAGATAATATTCATAATACAACTTGGTTGACGAGATTTTGTTAAAATTGTAATTTTAAAACAGTATAAGATTAAAATATGTTTTGTGGAAGAATTATTTTGTGGTAATGGATTAAGTATTTCTGTACAAATATCTAAAATTAGGTTTCATGTCACAAGATCTTATTTGAAGTGAACGAAATTTTCAGTATTCACAGATATATGTTATGGAAAGAGAACATCCAAACAAACAGAGTAGTCAGAAATTGTGGCAGACATTTTGTAAAAATGTATTTAAAATTAAGAGACTATTTGCTTCTTTCATGTTTATATGAAAAGGCATTTCATCTCACATCTTCATTATCGTAAAACGCCCCAACGCAAGTCCTTTCGGAGCTGTGAATCGACAAGGACGTTAAGGCGAAAAAACGAAGCATTAACTCACGTCTGTCGCCCATGTCGGGCGACGCAAGTCCCGCAGATCCCTGGGTCGCTCATTTCTGGGGACAAAAATCGGCGGCGGTAATTACTTAGGCGATGAAATTTTCAGGGATTACGTCCCTGGCGGGGGCGGGGGACGAGCTCTCTCGGGGAGAACTTTTGTCGCGCGTCTCTCCATTAGTTCGCTCGTTAACGTCCGGAAGTTTCCCTGGCGGCCGCCTTCAATCGCGGCCTGCGCACGCGATCCGCGCGCGGCCCCGGAATTTTAATCAGCGCGCGGCGCCCCTCTCCTCCCCCTCCCCGCCTCCTCCCCACCACGCCCGCACCCAC
>BOPP01000107.1:3317632-3332386 GCA_017312745.1 Gryllus bimaculatus
CGTATCAATTCTTTGAAAAGCCTATTCCATCTATCAGGTATACAACTGTTATGGTATCCCCAGTTAACTTAATGAAAAAAAGTCACGTCCACACGCATTTAAAATTTCAATTTTTAAATTGAAGTACCCACGAAATTATAATATCTGTTCTGAATCAGAAGGCAAAACAATCACCAAATTGTTTTGGAATTGTAAATTTGTGTGAACATTCTGCTTATAATTTAGCCACTAGAGTTTTCACATACACCGTTTACGACATTTCAGAAAAGGATATCATGTGAGAGCGTATACGTCAGTTTAGAACATTGCTAATCTCTCGATGAAGTTCAATCGTTCACCACATTATTATAGATTTACACCAAGGTCTTCGTCTCGTTCCGATATAAATATTCCAGAAAAAAATAGTAAGCTAATATAATAGACAGAATCGAAAATTTCTCAGCTCGCGTATCAAGGGTTCTAATTGGATGCTCTCGAGGGGCAGAAAGTAAACGCGGAGTGCCACAGGAATTATCTATCCTACGTTGTTATTATAGCATATATTAATGATATTTGCAGGGGGATGGAATCAAAAATACGATTTGAAGAGATGGCTGTTATCGGAAATAAGGACAAAAGTGATAGAGAAATATGCAGGCTGATTTAGAACATGGGTATCACAAATGAAATGAAATTAAATCCCAGTAAGTGCACGGTTTATCAGATTCGCGACGTTTCTACAAAACAGATGACATCACTTACAATTGTAAATCATAAGCTAGCAAGGGCCCTAAATGCTGAATATTGGAATGTACTCAATTGAGGAACTGAATTGGGCAGAACACATTAGTTGAAAAAGGCGTAGTCATTAATGAAAAATGACGCGTGGAGGCATTTACACGTGTTTTTTTTTTGTTTTTGATTTTAGAGGACTGTAGTAAAGGAAGTGGAAAATCAAAGGAAGTAGGGCACAACATCCTCTAGTAAGGGCCGATATTGGAATATGGCTCCATATGTTGGGACCCATTATCGTTTAGGGCAAAATAAAATCTCTTAAAAGAGCTACAAAAATATGCCGCAAACTTGTAGGAGAGGCGACGTTCTAATTTCTGAACTTTAAACTTCTTGTGAAACTTGAAAAACGCCGAAGAAAATCTGCAATCCTTTGTGCGTTCATCCCAAATCAATACAGATTTGATTTAGTTCCTTGTGGAAGTTGTTTAGGAAGATCTTCAGAAACTCACATTACGTCGGCTCTGGAGGTCCATGGTTCTAAAATTGAAAACAAAAAAAAATAGTTGTTTATAGGTAAATTCTCTTTGAAGGCTGAACAATACAAAATTTAGAACGAATTGCATGCAGACGTACTGAACATTTGCCGTCAGAATGTCAAAATTTAATAAGTAGATTAAAATAATTTGTAATTTGTTTTAGATGTGTTTAATTAAAATATTTGTTTTTTAATTATTATAATTTTATATTAGGTCAACTTTAGGCTGGTAATATACTAATCTTGTTAACGTGTTTTTAGTAAATGTAATAATTTGATGTTCCTAGTTGTGTTGTTTTAGTAGTAGTAAAACTACTTAGGAAAATGCTAACAGCGGAAATATTCCATGTAGTACTAAGTATCAAAATAAAAATACTTCATAATTCTATATGTCTAGAACATGTAAAATGACTCATAATCCATCTTTGCTTCTGTTCATGAGTAGTCATTAGTAAGTAGTAGTTAATTAGTTTCCTAAACTGACGCCGGCCGAGTGTCTTTTTGCCTCTTCTGTTTGACGGGAATTATATACATAACGATTGGAGTATTTCGAAAAACTGTAGAATAATATTCGAAGAAAGATTGACTTTGTATTGCAATTTTAAGGCAAACTGAGGAAAATAACATTTTATTATGGAGTTTAACGTTTTCTCTGATCAATGTTATTTAACCCTAAGTGCGTGAAGGAATTTCGGGTGGAGACTCCACAGATTGCTTATGTTGACTTGAAACTTCATCGCTTGTTTAATAGGACACCGTGCGAATAAAATAAGACTAGAAGTAAAGGCGGTGGTCATTGAAATTACGCTGAAATGCGTTGAAAGTTACCAAAAAAATCGCATTGATGACAAGGCAGAGGTTCTTTCTTTCAACGATTAATCATTACCAACAGTGGGAAACCTTGATTTCTCTTAATTACCTATTAATCAGGTATTTGCTTTGTCCGTACTTTCTTCGTTCATACAATTTAAATTAGACGATCTGCTAGAGCCCTGAAAATTAATCAACGTCCGATCCTTGCACGAGTAATATAGTACAACTATGGCTCAAACTTTGAGACTAGAGAGAGTAAAACGAAAACTTTGTACAGGACTAAACTTTTGATTTATTGAATAGCAACTTAACATTCAGAGATAATATTCATGAATACAACGTTGGTTGACGAGATTTTGTTAAAATTGTAATTTTAAACAGTTAAGATTAAAAATATGTTTTGTGGAATAATTATTTTGTGGTAATGGATAGTATTTTCGTACAAATATCCTAAAATTTAGGTTCATGTCACAAGATCTTATTTGAAGGTGAACAAATTGTGCAGTTATTCACAGATATATGTTATGAAAAAGAACATCCAAACAAAAACAGGATAGTCAAAAATTGTGGCAGACATTTTGTAAAATGTATTTAAAAATTAAGAGATATTTGCTTCTTTCATGTTTATAGTTTGAAAAGGCATTTCTCTCACATCTCATTATCGTAAAAACGACCCAACGGCAAGTCCTTTCGGAGCTGTGAATCGACAAGACGTTAAGGCGAAAACGAAACATTAACTCACGTCTGTCGCCCATTGTCGGGGGCGACGCAAGTCGCCGCAGATCCCTGGGTCGCTCATTTCTGGACAAAAATCGCGCGGGTTTAATTACTTGCGCATGAAATTTTCAGGGATTACGTCCCTGGCGGGGGCGGGAACGAGCTCTCTCGGGGAAACTTTGTTCGCGCGTCTCTCCATTAGTTCCTCGTTAACGTCCGGAAGTTTCCCTGGCGGGCGCCTTCAAATCGCGGCCGCGCACGGCGATCCTGCGCGCGCCCGGAATTTTAAATCAGCCGCGCGCCCCTCTCCTCCCCCTCCCCGCTCTCCTCCCCACCACGCCCGCAGCCCACCTGCTCTGCAGGGCCTCGCCCTCACTCTCGCACCGTTTCTCCTCGCCCCCCCCCTCCATAGCCCCCCGGCATGCACTCCCACCACGCCCCGCTAGTCCCACTCCCCCAAGGTCCTGAACCACCTGCTCTGTAGGGCCACGCTCTCACTCTCCGCGCCTGCTCTCCTCGCCCCCGCCACTCCACAGCCTCCGCTCCCTCCATGCCCCGCTCCCGCTCCCAACAAGCCTTGAAACACCTGTTCCAGCATGGCCGCGTCCTCACTGTCGCGCCTGTCCTTCCGCTGCCTCCCTCCTCAGCCTCCGCTTCCACCACGCCCTCACCCACCCGCTCCAGCACGGCTGCGCCCTCACAACTCAAGGCCGCCCTCTCGCCGCCTCCCTCCCCACTATGCCATGCTCCCGATCCCTCATCACGCCCTCACCCACCTGCCCCTGCACGGCCACGCCCTTACTCCCGCGCCTGCCCCCTCGCCGCCTCCCTCCACATTCTCCGCTCCTTCCATCTCCCCACTTCGCTCCTACTATGACCCTCGTTTTACCTGCTCCGATTACGGCCACGCTCTCCACACTTCCGCCTCGCCACGCCTCGCGCATATCTTCAATATTGCCTCGCCCCTCTACCCACCAACGAACGCGTGCCCGCTCTCTCCTCGCCCGCTGCTCCTTCCACATTCTCTGCTCCCTCAACGCCCTCGTCCTCGCTCTCTCTCGATCACACCCTTGCTCTCTCCACTCTCCCGTCCTCGCCCCCTCCATCGCTCTTGGACCCTACCTGGCCCCGGGCCTCGCTCACGCCTTCCACACACGACCATGCTCTCGCGCTGTTCACAAGTAGCCTTTGCTTCTTCATTTTCCCGCACGTGCCCACGTGCACGCGATCTTCTCCAACCTCATATGCTTGTTCCTCTGCCGTTGGCTCCGCAATTGACTCTTTCAATTCCCCATCCACTCTTCATCCACTCTTCAGACTTCCTTCACTCTCTACAGGCGCAGCCCTTTGGCCTCTCCCCTGGACTCCCTGCCTTTGCAATTGCATCACTTTTCATTCCTCGCACAAACATTCTCCCAATTGGTTCCCCTCTTCCAGTACTGCCTTCTGCTTTGCATATGCCCATCCTCGCACTTCACCCTTCATAACCGTCTAGGTCTGGTTTGCACTCTCTCCATGAATCGCACATATCCTCTGCCCTCCCACTTATCTAACTCATGACTACAGGTCCGCTCTCTTCACCCAATCACACTTATCACTCTATCTAGCACCCTTATTCCTGGTTACCATGTACCTCCTGCCCGCGCTGTAGTCCCCACTTCGTCCCCTTCACAACCACGCCCCTGCCATCAACCAGCTCCCTCCACTAACACGTCACCGTCCCCTACTCTGCCTTGTCTCCACCCCTGCCATCGTTCTCTCATCCACGAGTATCCACATACCCCGGAGCCGCCCGCTCTTGGTATTGGTTTCCGTTCTGCTACGACCTCGCCTCTGAACTTTTTATTTTCTTTCTCCTAGCTCTTTACCATTTTTCAGCGATCATCCCTGCCAATGCGATATCACACTGCAATCTCTGCTTCTTACCGAAGTGATACTGCGTTTTCCGTATTTTCTCCAATGTTTTCTCCAATATGGATTTTTCCCTTAACACTTTGAGCACTGTGTAATTGGTTTATGGAAAGCATCTCCTTGCGCATTGCGTACCTGTTTTGAAATCCATTACTCATTTGCGAATCTACTTCGCCACTGGGGCAGAATTATTATTGCAGATTACTACTTGAACGAGAGGAAATTACTAATCTTATTTAGGTCTCGCATTTTCATAAACGATCCATTATAGTTGTCCAGTTTTAATGATAATTACTCATTCAAATACTATTTCCTTTTTGCGATAAATTATGGATGAATCGTTTTCTGTTGTCTTTGAACTGAATGTCAGAGTTCACCCCACTGGCAGTGTCAGCTCCACTTCAACGTGCCTCTCCGAACTGCTATTTTGAATATTCTACAACGTGTCTCAAGGTCGGCCCTGACGACGTGCTCGATGCGGCCACATTTATTCTTCTGTTCTCGGCTGCCGTGCGTCGTCCGCTCCGTCGCCGCTGTCTTTATCGATGTTCTCGCAGCTGCCACCCAAGCGTCTGACGTCCCAGTGCCGAGCCGGCTGTCGGCTCCTGTTTCATTTCGACGCCCCCCCCCGCGCCGCACTCGTCTCTTCTGCAAATGCGCCTCTTCTGTTATTGGCCCTGCCTTGACTTGGAATGGTACAGGCTGAGGTGGCTCAGGACATCAACACTTGTCACCGGGAGGTCCTACGTTCGAGTTCTCACGGTGGCAGGGGTTTCGGCACCAGCTAAATAGCGAGGTTGGATTCAGTCGCTATCTGGAGATGAATTCTTGCGGCCGTATGCTCTGATGGGTATTTTTCAGTGGTTTTAGCGATCGACGTCCGGAAAATGCCGGAGAAGTACCATAACAAACGGGCCACGGACCGCACGCGATCTTTCCTACCTCTTTCTGGTCCTATCCTCACCTATTACTTACACACACTCACACTTACATGCACATGTCGAGAGACCGATCGTGAGCTTAGAGCTTGTCTCGGTTGAGATGGTGCTCCTCTGAAGGGGATACCTAGAAGGGGAAGCCTGTAAGCTGCCGCGAACCCGTAAGTTGCAGCATCTCCATTTAGTGTGTGTGAGAAATCGGAAAAAAAAACGAATACATGTACACGTAGGCTTCCGCGGCTCGAGTCCATTACTTCTAGGCTGTCCGGGTGACGCCGCGTCGTTGGCAGATAGGCCGACGTTTCGCCTGTCATGTCGCAGGCTTCTTCATGTCCAGGCAAGAAGCCTGCGACATGACAGGCGAAACGTCGGCCTATCTGCCAACGACGCGGCGTCACCCGGACAGCCTAGAAGTAATAAAAAACGAATACATTTACGGGACTAATGACCTTGCAGTTAACGTGTCCGAAAACACAAAGTAATCAATCAATCGTTTTGATATTTTTGCATGGCATCTGAAGTGTCTACCAGGCAGACTGCTCATTTTAGTTTATCACTTTTGCACCATTTTCAACTAGAGTAGTCGTTAAAGTATTAATATATTTTAAATGATTTATAAAGTTAATTAGGCTGGCTTCTGTATAACGTTTGAAGCAAAAATGCTGGAAATATTAATTCCTCGTCTATTGAAATAGGAATCATGGAAAAGAGTAGTAATCACTTCACAACAGAAAGACTCGGAGATGATATTGGTAATTCGCGTTTCAGTCTGGAGTGTTGTCTATCATTTAAAAAAATACTTTTTCGGCAGTGTAATTGGTGTATTATCTGTCCTTATGCTGTTCAAAATTTCTCTTAGATCTGCGCGGAGATCAGTGAATCTCTGTGAGGCGCTGGGGATGTCAAAATGAAGCCGATGAGGTACTGGGGGTATTTTACTTTCTGTGTATAAGAGGCTGCATCGTAGAAACGATGCAGTGCTGATTCCTCTTATTATCTTGATTACCCAATACCGATTGTCAATGACAAATTAATATTTACAGAGCTACACAAGTGTATGAGTTGGGAAGAAAAGATAGTACTCATGAATATATAGAAAATAAACAAACATAAGATTTAGAAGAATTCTTATTTCTGCCCAGTTTTCTTTTGGAAGATCACAGTAAGATTTAAAAACGATACAGTACACAGAATCTTCATACGTTTGTCGATCACTGGTATAATGCTTCGAGAGCGTTCTTCGGTTTCTGGGATACACTGCCTATTTTTATGCTCGATGTTGGTATTTGTATTTGATTATTCTCATGGTTGTGACAATTTTCTTCTGCTGTTGTAAATATTTTTTAATCTTAATTAAAGTAAGAATATTTAATTAACCACACTTTGTTTCATTTATATTCTTTTCATTGTAACGTGCCCATTAAATAGATATTTTCTTATTGTTTTGTTATAGCTACAATCGCTGTGAGAAACACATTTCATGTTCTCGTATCCGATGTGATTTTTTTTCCTCGGCACTTTATCTCTGTAATTATCCTTATATCTTGTTCGAGACAGATTCTCATCACCATCATTTCATCCACAGTTACTCGACCCATTCCATCATTTGTACTCACCACACGCCCACCCCCCAACTCCACCAATAATGAAAAAAAGTTCTGCTACCGTTCTGAACACCTGAAGTCATTTAGAGGACCCCCTTTCCCCATTTCACCTTCCCCACTTCTCTCCGCCATTTCCTTTCATTACACCCTTTTCGCAGAAGAGGGCTGCGTTTTTTGCTTCATTTCCGACTTTCCACCCGCGCTCCTCCCTCCGTGCGCAAATCTCCCTCGCCTCTCCGCGTGTCGCCCTCTCCGCAGACCGCCGCCCGCCGCCCCCGACGCGCAAAGTCATATTTATGACCGCTCGCCCCCGTTGTCCGCGCGCTCAAAGGCTGGGAATTGCCTCATTAAGTTGATCGATCTCCCGCCGAAATGAGAACCGACTGGCAACTTTCGGCGGGAACCCCTGATGTCTAATTTTATCCACATTCTGTGACGGATGTGAACGACTGCCGGATCCGCAGGAGGAATCCGGACCGCAGAGAATGGCTTTGCTCGCTCGTATTGTTGCGTTTCTTTTTGTTTGAGAACGATTAAAGAAGATATTTACACTGAGAAATTAGTATGATTGTTCAATTTTGTTTCTTTTGTTTTATTTGTTTTTTGTACTAGAGTGTGGAAGATTATTAGGTGTGGATCGACATAACCATTCATCGACAGTTTTGTCAGGTTATATTTTGACCGAAGTTTTTGATCTCCAGACGCTCAGATACGTTGAAGCAAAGCAAGATTTTTTTCTCTATAGATATGAATTGTTATGTATTGTTCTGGATGAAAATATAGAAAACATATGTTGTCGACTACTTACGCAAAATACCTCTATTAATAGTAAAAACACATAGAATTTTGCTAACATAATGAAAATATTCTGTTTCTCAATGCTTGTAATATTGCCGGATTAATTGTACTCTTTCGTAATCAATTGTACCCAGGAAACACTAAATGTGATTGAACTTCAAATAAGTGCTGATCATTCACTATTCTTCTTGGGCTCAATTCGACCTATCATTATTGTCTCTTCAAAGTATATTTGCGTTTTCTCTGCATCCACATAGTTATTGCCACATCTGGCACACATCCTAAGACATTTTACACGATTGTGGGTGGGTGCAGTTGTAAAATCAATGGGCATGTATACGGGACAGCCACGGAAATAAATGGAGGCAACGGTTCGAATCGACGTTTCTGCCGATCAGTGGAGATGCAGTGGCATATTGCTCTGGAAATGGCTGCGCGTTTGCAGAATTTATGCCGCGCACCGCAACCGGCAAACGCCTCTCTCGGTCGAAAATAGCCTCTGTTCCCTTTGCGTTGTGTATATTTCAAAATCTCTTCACGAGCGAGCGATGTCGAGACAGAATCGAGCGTCTACCGCGCAATAGGTTCATCAGGATACGATAAAAATAAATATGCATTCACTCTTTATAGTCTTGGGATCAGTGTTGCTAAAAATAATGGCTACATTTAGACATTGTATGATTTATTGACTTGGAATAGGAAAGCTTGTCAAACTAATTCATTGCCAAAGAAATTTTAGAGAGTGTTACGGATAAACGGAATAGTCAAGAAGATAACGAAAACATTACGAAATTTATAGCATTCAAACATTATAGTATACTAACTTCTTTTATTTTTAAAGCTTCTTTTACTATTGCACATAAATATCCTATGTAACATTGCTTTATTTTGCGGAAATATATAATGTATCATAATTCATGTGTATAAATATATTATACAAACTTAATGCATAAAGTCTTTTCAAAGCTCTCATCTTTTTTAGAAGCACGCTCTCTTTAAAACAAATAGACCTTCTTGGATGACGCCCGAAATGGCTTGGAAGCTGGAAGCTCCAAGAACTTAAATTTGTCTCTCGCACATCTTTCTCGATTTACGTTCTTGGGTCTAATAGGAAGGACATAAAAGGACAGCGCAGTCACAGGGGAACAATGAGAAACGCAGTCTCTCCAGCTTTTGAATGCGCTTGTTACCTCCCGCTCGTTAAATCCCCAAGGACCTCCACATATTTACTGCATCGTTTTCTTTTATACATCCACCCCATCATAGTTCTTGAAGTCATATTGCATTAGAAGTATGATCGTAGGGGCTAATTTAACAGAAGGTTGAATAATAATTTATAGTGGCGGAGAGGACTACTGAATTGTGTCCAACATGATAGAAGCATTGAAAAAAGTCAACAGACTACTTCACTAGTTATTTCTTACATTCTTGTGATTTTAGAAAGACACCACATTAAGGGTTTAAGGCGCTATGGGAAAGTAAAATAATAATAATAATAATAATAATAATAATAATAATAATAATAATAATAATAATAACAACAGAAGGATGGCCAGTGGACAATAGAGGATCGCGGAGTAGAATGTAGAAGCTAGTGAATGAGGCAATACGAGCTGATGAAGCAAAATATACCAAGCGCGGGGTATTATCAAGGACATGGGGTGTAGGAGGGGCGTGATAAGCGCGTGAGAGGATGGTGAGTGCGCGAGTGGGCTCGCCGCGACATCCAGTCGAAGGCTCGAGCGGAGGCGACAAGCTGGCGACCAGGCGCGGTGGCGGCGGCGAACTAAGCGAAGCCATCGGAGCGAGAGGGCGCAGCAATGGAGCTGAATGCCGCCTCTGTAACGAGCCCTGCACCGGCGATTGTTTTAATAAGGAGCCCCAGGGGCTGCGGCGCGGACGACGACGGCGGCGGAGGTGGAGGAGGGGGAGGGGGGAGAAGGGGAGGGGACAGACGAGCGGCGAAGGCGACGGAGCGATGTAATAGCGAAGAAGGGACTTGGGGGGGGGGTGGAATGGCAGGGAAGAAGCTTTGACTTCGAAGACAAGTGCTGTGGAGGCGTGTCAAGACAGGCAAAAATACGGGAAGCTTGGTAGTGAGAAAAGTGAAAGGTAGAAACGAGAGAGAGTAGACAGCGCATAGAAAACTGGGAAACGAGGAATGTAAAATGGCCTTGATGTAAAGTGTAAAGTATGAGACTGTTATGCTGACCCGCGATTATAAGATAAATGAATGGCGGGAATGAAAAAACGAGAGATAGAAATGACGCGAGATTAGAAAGACTAATTGGAGCAGGGAGTGGAGGCGTGAAAGTGCAAGTTAGTGAGTTGGAGGATGGAATAGGGATTGAAAATAACGGCGACAATGGAGAAAAAAGTGAGTGACAATGAGAGAAATGAGGAACAAAGGAAGAAATGCTGACAAATGAGAAAAAAACGAGTAATGTCCGAGAAAATAGAGAGAGGATTAAAGTAGCCATAGTAGAGTTGGAGGAATGAAAAGTGATGACGTTAAAAAGATATAACGGATATGTGGTATGACGTGTGAAACAGGAAAGAGCCATAACAGGCAAAGAAGAGGAAGTACGACGGGGCCACAGATGACATGGACTGCTCCGAAAGGGCGCCGCGAATAGGAGAAGTGATTTGTCCTCGATGTTGGCACAGCGTGGGAACGAGCCACGAAAAACGAGGTTGCAGCGGGCAGCGGGGCACGATGTCGATATGAGGGCACGCGAACCGAGATCCATGGCAACGTCATTGAATCGATATGGGCCGATGCGTCGGAGCAAAAGAGAGCCCCAGAAGCTTTCCGATGATGCCGAGGAGGCGGGAGGAAATTATCAAGATGTCGTCGAAGGACGGGGTCTGAGGAGACGGGGTCGGAAGAAACAGGTCGGCATGGCAGGGCGGGTCGGAGAGACGGGTTGGAGGAGACGGTCGGAGGAGGTAACGGTCGGAGGAGACGTGTCGAGGAGACGGGTCGGAGGGAGAACGAGGTCGATGGAGGACGGGTCGGAGGAGGACGGGTTCGCGAGCGAGACGGGTCCGGAGGAGGCGGGTCAGGAGGAGGAAGGGATGCGAGGAGGACGTCGGAGGAGGGAAGCGCGCTCGGAGGACGTCAGAGAAACGGGTCGAGGGAGACGGTCCGGAGGAGGACGGGTCGGAGGAGGACGGGTCGGAGGGAGGACGGCTGGAAGAGGACGAGCGGGAGACGGGTGCGGAGGAGACGGTCGGAGGATCGGAGTGAAGTGACGATCGGAGGAGGACGGGTCCGGAGGAGGACGGGTGGGGACGAGGGGAGGGAGGAACGGTCGGGGGACGGTCGGAGGTAGAGGGTCGGAGAAGACGGGTCGGAGGAGAAGGCGAGAGGACGGCGGCAGGAGAGCCGGACGGTCGGAGGAGGACGGGTCGGAGGAGGACGGGTCGGAGGAGGAGGTCTGGGGTCGGATGTGGAGGACGGGTCCGGGAGGGAGGGTCCGGAGGAGGACGGGTCGGAGGAGACGGAGTCGGAGGAGAACGGGTCGGAGGGAGCGGGTCGAGGCAGGAGGAGGACGGTCGGAGGGAGACGGGTCGAAGGAGGACGGAGTCCGTGAGGAGGACGGGGGAGAGGACGGAAGGCAGGAGGAAGGTCGGAAGGAACGGGCCAGGGAGAGGGAGCTGTTGCTCTTTGCTGTCCTTCCTTCAGCTTCCTTTCGCCGACGAAAGTAGCTGCGGGCCTCACGAGGCCGCCCAGGGATACGATCCTAGACGACGCGGTTGCAGCACTGGCCTGGAGCGTTTCTGCTCGGCTAACGATGCTAGGATCCCTACCAACAGAAAACTTTACGCAAGAATATGTCTTTTCGACTCGGAAGCTATCATATGGATATTGAGTTTTATAAAAATAATAATAGCAAACTTTTACGTTTTTCTTACATATTCGAAACGAGTTTTTTGAAGGGTTTTTGAGAATTGATTCATATTAAAGTGTGAATAGAAAATCATATTTAATAACGTCAGATGTCACATATTCACCGAATGCATTTCCTTGAAATACCCTGACTGTAATAATTCGTTCTACGATCTCGATAAGGTTGCATATTTTTGCTGGAAGATGGGAATGGTGTAACTTTCTTGTGAAGCTTGAGAGTCGATGTAATAAGGTGCTCTCCAAACTTCGTGGTATTGTGTCGTAAAATATTCACTCTGATGATTATATTATACTTTTACATTTTTCATGGAAGTTTATTCTTACGTATCGCATCTCTCTCGAAGGGAAGTGAATACACTAGTTATTTATTCATATCAGTGTATGAAGAGCAGCATAACAAAACATTCAATCCAAACATTTTCATGAGGTAAATTTTATTCTTATGAATGTGAGAAGCGGAAAAAGTGATAAAAGGATTTGCGAGTAAGTTTCTCAATTTTGGCGTAGTGTCACCAAATCTCTTTAAGGTTTACGAAATAAAAAAAAGCATTTTATAATATTGGAAAAACTATGAATCATGTTTTCTTCTTTTTAGAAATAGAACCAATTTATATGGTGTTATTTTTTTATTTTCTTCCAAAAATGAATCAATTAATAGCATTTTTGATTTAAGCTTTTTAAATCAGTTATTCAAACCAAGCTCACATTTCATTCTTAAGAGGAATAGATGTAACATAAGGAAGATAATAGAGATATAAAATTATGTTAATTGTTGATCATCATATATTGTTGGATAATTAAAACCGAAGATATTAGCCACAATCATGAACAATCTTAAATATCCTAATATAAAGTTTCCGCATCAGCCTAATCACCTATGTATTGAAACAGTCGTTGAACCATTTGCAAGTTCTTAGAATTTTATCTGTTCGTTCTTTGCCGGAATCACGTAATTCAAATCGAGCCAATTACTTCAAATTCGAAATAGACGTCCGGATTTAAGTGCTTCATTCTGGGTTTGGCTGCGCCGCCTTCGCCAGGGCGCCACCTCTGCTTGTTTGCGTAAGCGGGGCTCCCTCTTCAGTTATGCACGACGCGGGGCGGTGCCGGCCATAATGTGGCGCCAGTTCCTGCCTCTCCTCTCCTCCCCGCCCCGGCCCCCGCCCATTGCGTCCCCGCCGCGTTATCGCGCAACTCCGCCCGCCCCCGCTCGCCGTCGCCCGTGTTACGACTGCATTTGATGAACCAATATTTTCCCCTCGCCGTAAAAACAGCCGTGTTTTACTTTGGGCGGGCTTTTAGTGGATTGTCCCGGGCCTGCCGCCCCATAAAAATCTATTGGCTGAGCCCGCTTACACCAGCGTGAGAGGGCTTTTAAAAACAATCTTGTAGGCGAACTGCGTTCTTAAAGGGGTAATACAAACGCGACAATTCTATATCTGGAAATCCGGTCCCCTGCGCTCATGCGACTGTGGGTTTGGTGGTGGGCGGTGGAGGTTTTGAGGGAGAATCTCTCAAGGTCGATAACCAAACGCGGGAGTGCGCTAAGGGAATTTGCGTGTGCGTCTGGGAGGTGGGTGATATGAAATGCACAGAGCATCCACACACAATTTTCGATTTCTTGACGGAGGTTTTAAATTTGTGAACCTACCGTTTGCGGCAGTGTTTGTTTGGATTGCGCCCAAACATTTGTATGGGATAAGTAGTTTATTTTGGTGGCAATCGGGACTTTTCGTTTGCGAACGGAATTGGGAATGTGAGAGGCGGCGCTCTGGATACGGGGGAGAGATCTATTCAGACACGAAGGTTGATCGGATTACGTAATTACAAAGAGGGATGGCGAAATTGAACACTTCTCTCTGTGAAACTGGAGGTGATAAGATTTTCTTATTATCTTATCACTTTAAATTTTAAAAAATACTTTGGAAAGGAATTACGAAATCTCGTGAAAGTTGTTTTTACAACAAAACTGGAACAAAATACTATTTCAGACGACTGATTTTTCCCTTCATTTAATGTAAACATACTTTTCCATACTTAGCTCAGTAAACTTCCTTCCTATTTTCCTTAATGTCCATGTTTTAGCAGATTTACGAGGTAGCGGATATTTGATATATGTTTATTAAGTTATTAATTTTTCCTACATTGCACTTTTACAACTGCTCTCTCTATCCGCTTACTTTACTATTTTCGTCTACAAAACCATTAAAAAATATTGAACCGTCTCGGAGGAGTCAACCGTCAAACTGCGTTATCTACATTTTTATTTGTATAGATATATTTTCTGTCTTTGCAATTACGTATTTTCAATATTTTAACCACAACAAAGAACCAAAGAATGATCTGGCTAACAATCAACAACCAGAAAAATATCAACACAAAAATATGATTGGGCAAGGGAAATTCATCTACTCCATATTATTACACGGATTGATCACAGATTGCATTTCCTTCAGGAACAGACCACTTCGTTGAAAATGCAATGATGTATTTCAGCATATAAAATGGTCAAAGCGATTATACCGCGCCTTAAACGTCACACCCTTATGTAAGCTATATAACTTTGCAGTTCGAGTATTAACACGAATGTAAGAAACATGTAAATGTTTTTTTACCTGCGATGTTGTTCGCTCGAAATTAAACTTTGTTGTGGGTCGTACGTTCTTAGGCAGTAGTATACAACTCTCATTTGGTATTACATTCATGGGCGGGCCGACACCGATTCGAAATGGCGCTTTAAAACGACCCCTTTGTCTCGCAGCGGCGCTTGAATTCCAGCTCCTTCCCGCGTGACTCCTCGCCCTCCCCCTC
>BOPP01000107.1:3332410-3384868 GCA_017312745.1 Gryllus bimaculatus
GCGCGTAAAAGTTGAGCCAAGTCGCTGCAGGGACTGTTAGTGGGAGTTGGCGAGCGCAGCTAATGAAAGTTGTTGGCTAGTTACGCTGATGAAATGTGGACGTAATGGGGCCGCGCCGCTGCGGGGCACGTGTCGCCGCGTGCGGCGTCTCCGGGGACAGCCTCCTGCCATTTGCATGTGTTTAAGGGCGCGGATGGCGGAGGCAAACGAACAGGCGTATTACGACCCCACGGTATTCAGCCCGTTAATTATTGTGAAAAGTTACTACAAGTTACAATGTTTTGATGTAAATGTCTTTGATTTTGTTTATTTTTTCCCTAGGACTTTTATCCATTCGACAGCCAGTTTCTCTTTCCCTTACGATGGGACGCATATTCGACCGTGCACTAGACGCCGGCCCACCCGCGGCCTCCTCTGATCTGGAGTCAACAGAACACGAGGCCCTCCGCGACAATACATGCATGCCCAAGGCAGGATTCGAAACCGCGACCCCTCGACCGAAACGCTAAGTTGATACACGCTCTTTGCCACCTCGGCCTTATAGATCGACCCTTAATTCATTATACTCTTATTTTATCTTCAAAAAAATTACATGAATGGAAAGATATACGTTCCAACACGTGGAAACGTTTGAACAATTAAATAATTTCATTCAGAATTAAGATGTCTTATTTTAATTTTATTATATTCATTATTATTTTCTGAATAATTTTCTACACTCCTCTCTAATTATCCGCTCTCATTCCTCCGACCGCTTTAGGCGAGGTCTTAGAGATGGAGTCTTGAACGTGAAAAGGTTCCCGACACCAGCTACATGACTGGATTGAATTCAGCCGCGGCGGGTTGCCTGGAGGGCAATTGTGGCCTCCGGGCCCTCTGATCGGTAGTTTTCCGTGTTTTCTCCGATCAACACCAGGCGAATGGCCAACCTGGCAACACCAGGCAGACTCTAACAATCGGGCCACGGACCGCGCGCGACCTTTCCTTCATCTTCTTTGTCCAATCCCCACTCCTTACTTACATTTTTTTGCCACTTAGGCTCACACGTTGATGCCCTACACCAGCCCACATGTCGGGGCTCCGGTCGGGAGCTTACAGCTTGTCCCAGCTGGGGTGGTGCGATACCTGCTGTGGGGAGATACCTGGTTGTGAAAATCCTGCAAAAGCCGACGTGTAGGTCGGTGCTGAATCTCGCCTCCCAGGGGGGGGGGAGATCGCCCCACTCACGAAATAAAAACGAACACTACATTTACGAGGCTAATGATCTTAGCAGTGAACGCGCCCAAAGCATGAATCAGTCAATCAATACTCTGCACCGAATATATGAATTATAATTTTCAAAACTCAAGGAAATATGTTTACTTAAAGTAATATGATAAATAAATTGTTGTGTTATGAAAACTATAATATTATTAGAAAACACAACAATTTCAAATTTGGTTTGCATCTTTTTCGTTGTGATTTAACAAACTACATTGTATGCATATTTATTAATACTAATATTTCTTAATACTATGCTAATGCTATGCTGATGAATATGCGGTTTTTAACACATTACAAAACTATTTTCATTAATTTTGGTCGACACACATTTTCATCTGAAATCTAAACTCTTTTGAATATTCGAATATAAAGACCAAATATGTTACATTCGTTAAGGGAGATTTGATCAAAAAGTGCGTCACAAAATACTTTTTCAAATCCTTCTACTGCGCAGATGACATACATTAAACTCAGAGCACGCATGAAAATGTAAACATTTTCCTTGAGTTAGTCGTATGAAGCGAAAACATGGATATTGCACTGATTTAAAGAAAATGTAACGATACAGGGTCTAGGTGTATCAAAATGTTCATGCTAGTAATAAAATAGAATACTCATGAACTATTGGCTAAGAAACTCCAGGAGCACCCGGGATGGGCAGCCTCTCCTCCCGCCACGCAGGTGATCCCACAGGGCATTCGCGAATTTTGGGATGAAAAATTCTTGTTTACGGTTCGTTTGAGCTGTAATTTCACACACACGATTTTGATTAGTATTTCTCCAAAGATTATTAATGCTTGTGAAAGTGACGAGGAGATACGAAAAATCGGGATTTATATGTCAAATTTGCTATTTGTTGGCGGAAAGTATTATATTTAATAGGAGGGTTTGGTTACATAAAAGTTACCTAATTATACTTGATGAATTATTCCTGGAGGGTGTTTACAATAAGGCATTTATAAGAATCTGGCTACACGCATTTACGATTATGTGATTATATTTTGTAAAGATTGGAATGAAGCATAATGTTTTCAAATTTAACAAGGAATTGGGCGTTTGATTTCAATATAAGCATTCTCCATTCATAATCATTAACATTTACAAAATTTTCATATGAGAATGTGTCAATACACAAGGATCTACAAGGTTCATGAAATACGCTATTTCTGCAAATACAAAAAGTAACGGAACAATGCAACTACAGAAAAATAGTGATTTGCATATGAATTTATTGGTTGCAATTTCGTAGATTTATTGGCGTTGTGTTGACTAGTGCTAATTTTTGGTAGTAGGTACGACTCATGCAAAGATTTTTATTCCAAAACCGAATTTAAATTTCACAATAGTCAGTGTTGTCAATTGTCATTTATGTCAGTGAAAGATATGAAATGCTTCCACATATAATTTCAACTGAAAATAGAGTTACCAAAAATTCGAAATCGTACTTTTTCAGCTTCTTTGTTCTATTTGAAAATAAGTTCTTTACAAGTAAGCTGAAATCTGAATGACGAACGAAATAAATTTCACGAGCTGACAGGCAATCTAAAATATTGACGTAGGAGGATTTACAGACAAATAGCGTGGGATCACTTATTGAAAACTTCGGTAGATTGCTTCAATACAAAAATGATTTACATACGCTTTCTTTCCCAGTGACCTTTCTTAAATTAAAAGTAGGGAGATGGAGTATGAATATGTAAATTCGACGGGATAGATTCTTCGAAATACACAAAATATATTGCTGCTTGTTGAGAAAATGGTAGAGATATTTCATTAGCAACAGTCGTAAATACTAATATCAAAGAGAATGAGATACGAACTTACAATAAGTGTTTATTTTTCATTAGTTGGTCTTGTAGTGAAATTATAACTAAGTAGAAAATGTAAATATTCCTAGACGTTCTCTTGTTGGAATGAAGTAAAAATACATTGCAAAAATCCCGAGAAAAGAAATATATCTGACCGTTATTTAATTTTTTCTATTTTTTAAAATCAGTTTTATCTGTTTATCATTTTTGTTTCTTTTACTACAAAACGAACTACCTATTGACTTGTAAATATATTGACATAGCTTTATTTAATTTTGATTGGGTGTGCAAATGATGCTCGGAGGAAGTTAATTAAAATGTAAAGAAATTTGTGGGTTAACGAGCGAGAATGGTTTTGCAGATAAAGAAACATCGGAGCACTATGGCAACAAATAAGACCGAGGCGACAGGGCAGGCAAAGGAAGCTAAACTATGAAAATGAGTAATTGCGCTGCATTCTAAAACTGTTTTTCTTTTCGTGTCATTACTTATTACTTATTAGTGTCATGATTTTGTAACAAAAGTCATGACAACATCTAAAGTTGGGGGTAAATTGCATTGAGAAAGAAATATCAGGCTGTAATTTTGGATGTGTAGGAAAGGTTCAACAATAAAGCTGAACTGTGCAAGTTCAATGTTCCATATGTTTTAAATAAAATCGTAACTGAATTTTTTTACTTTATTTCAGCAATAAATTCAAAGTAAAAAATTCAGTTATTTTTCAGAAACTTTTAAAAATGGTTTCACGTAAAGAACCGCCTGAATTAGAACATCATGCCGCCGGGCACAACTAAATCATACTTCTGAGGTATTCAGTTTCAGTTTAAAACCTTAAAATCTGACACACGCGTGATACATATGTGTCGGAATATTTGGAACAATAAGGGAAACTCTCATTATATGGGGAATAGACTGCCGGTAGATGAATCTGTACTAACATGTATGTATGGGGACGCCGGCGAAGTGATATAAACAAGATGACGTCAGAAGTAGGAGGTATGCTCGTGTGTGATAGAATTACTAGCAAGCGGAATAGTTAGGATCAAAGGCTCATATAACTGATGAATATAATATAAAATAATTGTATATGATAGTATCCAAGAGCAGGTACCCATCTGCGCTGACAAAGCAAGAAGTCGAATGCACTTTCACAACTTCGCTAGAGTTATTTTAGACAACCTTCGGAACTTAGAGGGTTGTATTAGGAGATTGGAGCGGAACAAGATTCGAAGAAAGATCTTTGTGGCGTCTTCCACCCGAGAAAGCCGAATAGAGCGAGAAGATTTGTGTCGTAAGGAAATAATATTTTTTTAAATTCTTTTATAAAGTATTTAAATAGGAGTCATGAGTACAGAATTTTACGAGATCAATTCATTTATAATAGAGAATAATAATTTATAAATAAGTACAACGTATTGATTGAATAAAGCTGATTATTTAATAGTTAGGTGCAATCCGAATTGGTAGTATAAAAATGATTTCGAGAAAACTTACTTATTCGTACGAATGGCACGTCAACCAGTTGCAGTGGAAGGGGTAAGTAAAATTATGTAATCAAACTCGAGTGAATTGAATTAATGAAGGAAGCAGGGCAAATTTGGATCGAAAATATATATGAAATTTATCATATTATAAATTTTATTATAATAGAAGCTCAGGTGACGCGACTTGGTAAAAAATGTGATTATAATATAGAATAAATTAGAGAGTGGGCAAAATAAACTTGAAAAAGTAAAATAAGTAGAAATCCATTACAATATCTCTTCTAACCTGGGGCAGAATAATTCAGTGATAAAAAAGGAAACATTATTATATATATGCCAGTGTGGATTAAGCGGACACTGACAATAATACATTGAATAAATGTAGGCATTCTAAAATTACTCCAAGGAGCAAATTATTCATATTAGTTTCTTCAAGAAATTGTCACGTAGCATATTCCATTTGCGCCCATTTTCAGAAGAGAAACTTTTACTAGATTGAAATGATTCAAAGTATGATTTCCTATAAATTTCATGTGGAACAGAGAAAACAATTTTCATCAACTGTAAACAGGCAACATGAGCAAGAACATTGCACCTACTCATTTAAAAAAACAACATTGAAAGTGTGCAGCGAACGCTAAGAAACATGGGCATTTTCCATTGGCAAACAACCTCTCTGGTTTGTTTCCTCATTGAATCACCCTACATTCCTCGTCGTCCTCGTGGAAGGGGTGGGGAGGGGATGGGAAGTGCTGCTAAAGCTGCGTCCCCGCCCCTCCCCCGTGCGTCTCGCGTCTTCCATCTCGCGTCGCCAGGCGACGGCGCCGTCTCGGGGGAGGCGCGACCGCCGCCTCGCGGCCTCTTCGCCACGTTCCGCGGCGCTTGTTTGCCTTCGCGCTTCCGCTTCCGCTTCCTCTGCCAACGCCGCCCCCGCCCCGCCCCCATGCCCACCGCACAGTGGGCCCAAACGGACGCTTAACAATTATCCTATTTGCGATTTTGAAGCGAGTGTACGCGCAAATAATTTTTGAAAATATCATTTAACGATTAGAGCATGATGAGAGTTATAATAAAATCACACAAATCTTATGATTTAATTTTAAAAATAGTGTTTGTTTGTTTGTATTTTTGATACTTTATCATATCCTTCATACAATTGTGATAAAACTTTGTCAACTTTATGAATACACTTGCGCGAAAAGTATAGGCAAAAAGTATAGGTACAATTTAGTAAAATGGGAATATCCATATGTCTGTCGCACATAGATGCGGGTTGATAGTAATTTTATGCTTTTATGCTGACTCAAGCGTCACTGAAAAGAAGCTCTACGCAATCTACCGGACCCTCAAGTATTAAGCGAGACTTTGCTGCAGATACTATCCCTGCGATTGTGAAATATCGGCCGGAATTATTACTTAAACGTCACCTCGGACAAGTAAATAAAATTTTCCGAAGACGATGCGAAAGTACGGTGCCAAAGACGGTGAAGTCAGTGCGAAAGTATGCCCAAACCTGAGGGAGAATGCTTTAAGGATAAGATACTTGACAACCATGTCTAAACCAGGACGTAGAATAAACCCATACTCCCGAGAGAAGTCTTTCGTTTTTTACAAATATTCGCAGATCGTAGCGTACCATATGATTAATAATCATCTAACGAGTAGCGTGTCGAGTATAATACAATTATAATAGTGAAGAAGTGTCGGATCCATTGTTATCTATAATTTTTCGAAATTAATGTAAAATTTCCGTTTTGAGTACTTTGGGGTACATAGTAGTTTGAAGTATTAGATTTACTATTATTAGTGTAATATTATTGACTAACAGATCACAAAATTGTTTGCTCACTGTAATATACGTTGATAATTTTCTTTCCTTGATACGTTGAAAGTTCTGTCACATTCGATAAAGGTAACTGACTCTTTAAGCAATGTTTTTCGGACATTGGGGGGCTGCAAGGCGATCCATTTGCTCTCAGTTGCTCGAGCGTTTCGTTCTCGAGCGCTGTACGTTTGAGCGTTCTGCTCGAGCGCCCGCTCGCGGTGGGCTGATTCACAGGCCGCAGCAACGGTCCTGACGGCTTCGTGTCGTATCTGGTGGAAGGACTAGGTGACACGCCATGAGGAAACTTACAGGCTAATTTTCTGTTTACTACAGCTACACTTGATGCATTTAAGCGAACTGAATAATTAGGGAAATGTAGTAAATTAATTAGTACACATATTTCGTTTCGAACGTTTCGTGCAGTATTAGCTAATGGAAATGTTATATTTATTTCTCTAGTATTCTAGCATACTTGTATCAAGAAAGGCACTATTTCGTATGTGTATTTATAATTATCGTAATTCCATATTGCAAACTCTTTTTCTGTGAATCTCTGGAACTGAAAGTTGCATTACCCTGTTAAGAGATAGCGCATCTACTGTGGAGAGTATTTGCTTTTTGACTTTTATTTTCATGACATATGTTGACATATGGGAAATTTATTGTACATTTGTGTTACATGCATTTATTACTTTTTTTTTTCTAAGGAAGCATGCTCACATCTCCTTTTGGACCACTTCCAACACTAGTTCATTGGCTGTCGCCACCACCTCAATTACTGCCTCACATGTTGCCTTCTCGGGACTCACAAATGCCACCGACACATCACCGACCGACCGACACATGACCGAAACCACCACTGCATTGTCCTATTAATTGCGCAGTTAATGCACATTTGGCTGTCGCTTTGTCTACTTTACCTAAGCTGCATTCTCTTTCGAAATCGCACCTTTACTGCGAAGGTCACGGGCATTTGCCGCAAAGTCACCTTCACACTACATTTACTCTACTGCATCCATCATTCCATTGCCGCCCTAAAAGGCTTGCACTTCACTTTGCATCCCTTCCATCATCACGATTACGAAATTTCTTTCTCGTCATTAATAGTCTCTCTCTGGTTCCTACATCTAACCGCATTAGTTTTCAAGTTTTAATACGTTTTTATAAACCTTTTTCCTTCAAGGCTATAGACATGAACGTAAAAGTGTTATAATTGATCATTTTGTTTGTCTTTAAAGAGTGAGATGAAGACAATTGATGTATGTATAAATATTAAATGAGTAATAAAAGGTAGGTGGAGGTGAGTAATTGAATGTATCATATATTTTTTTTGTTTCTTTAGATGTTACTGGAGAGTGTGACAAATAATTGTGTTCTTGGTTTAATTTGAATCATTTATTTTACACAGCTCTCTAAAAATTATTACGTACGTTATATTTGTGATTTATATATTTACACATTTCTCGTCCTTGAACTGTTCTATGACTGGCACTGCAATGACATCAGAATGTGTCTTCCCATTTCCTCCGGAATGCACAAATTGCCGTTGCTACCCCTCCAGTGCTTCCGTGTCGCTGTCCGTCGCCCAAGCAGCGTTGCGCGCTCAACATAATTCACCATGTCTCCACTCCCGCGGACGGTTTCCACCTGGGCGTCCTCCGAATCGTTCCTGCCACTGTAACGGCGCAGCCAAACGCGCGTCTCCTCTTCGCGCTCCGGAGCGTCACCCGCCTCCGCCTCCGCCTCCGAGCAGAAGACGTCGTTTCGCTGTATCTCCCCTCGAGCGTCGTGTCTGAGCACACAGCTGCGAGCGACGGTACATTCCCTTGCTCGCCCTCAGCAATAACACCCCGGCAGCGACGGCAAAATGTTTCTCTTTAATGTAACAACAGTTCACGTACACAGCACTTTGAAATGCGGCTCGGCATGCCTTGCCGTTTGAATGGGTCCTTGCGCGAGGTTTTGTGATTCGAATTTTTATTCGAATCACAGAACCTTCATTTTTATGATGCGGACTTTTATTGTAATCTGAAACATTTTAGTAAAAACATATCGTTTGTAGGGAGTACAAACATCGTTGGGAATGTTGTTTGATCAAGTGTGATTCACTACCTCTTCTACGAACAAATGCTATGGGCTAGTTATTGTATATACACGATTCGTGGAACTTACGATGTGAAACTGAAATTCTCGCTTGTTTGCGATATAAGTTATAAAATCACGTAACTACGAACACAGGCGGATCTCCATTTATCGAATCGATGATGGTTTCATCGATTATATTTGATATCCCGAAATTCGATTTATATAACTACACATATAATGATATTTAAAGAAGCTTTTAAAAATGTTGGAGATAAACTGGTATGTTGCAAAATAAAACAATAAATAATAAACAATAGTATTTTCAATATTTATTCCACAAATTTATTAAAAGTAAAGAATTTTCGTTGTAATCAAAACTATTAACTATTACATATTTCTGCGCTCCTCGCTTTTTTGCATTTCGAATTTTCCACATCTTTGATCAACTTAATGTTTTCTATTATCAAATTCTCAAATTAAGTGATTACTGCTTCCATATTGAAAACTCTCTACTTAAGAGTGAAGCATCAGGTTGAACTGACGAAGCCAGGACCCTCAGACGCTGAGACACGCGATTGACCTTCAGATCGCTCTGGCGTACGCATCACGTGGTTCAGAAGTCCACACAGAGAGAGGACGCAGGGGTCCGTAAATCCCACAAAGAAGGCGCGAATTCAGGGTTGCGTTGGTATTTAATTGACATTTAATCAATTACACAAACGAAAATATATAAGGAGAAACTTTTCTTTCGGAAATAGTAATACGTTACAAATCGAAGAAATGTGCTCTAATAGTTCATTTTATAGAAACGTAATGTATATGTACATTTTTATCGCATAGAAAAAATCAAGTCAGAAAATTAGTCCTATATGTAGATAAATATATTTTTATGTAAAGAAACATTGTTAAATAGAATTTTCAAGGGACATAAAAATTATTGTAGGGAGATTTCCGACTCAAAGAAGTTCCATGTATGAATGGCTCTTCTTTTCAATATGAGTTAATAGAGAAGAAAGAAGAAAAACTACGTGGAAATAAAAATTAATTGTTGTTAATTCGTGTACCCTTTCTTTAAGTAAGGTTTTAAGAGTTTATGAACCGATTAGTAGTTTGTGTCAAATAGAGAAACAAATAGGATGTGCCCAATCTTAATTGAAGTATTTTCTCTATTGACCCTCCCCTCAAAGTTGGGTAATGCGGATGAAAAATAGTGGTTATACTAGAAATTGGGCAGTGACCACCATTATTTAATAATTGTTGAAGAAGCTTATCAGAACCCTTAGTGTTGAAGTTAGTGAAATCTTTAGAATATAATTTAGAAAAATATCTGTAGCAGCCAGCTATATATAGGTGATGTAACTCTCTCAGATACACTTGCCTAGGTGTATTTCTAGGTGTGTTTCTCTCTCAGATACACTTGCCTGAAAATATATATTAGATGAACTGAATATGTTAGAACGAGATCGTAGAGTTTGTGTACGGTATTTTTTTTGTGAATTATCTTATACTATAGTTATTCTGTGCTGCTAGTTTGATCATGCGTAGTTCTCCGTAAACAGCCTAGCGATCCCCAATTGATCTCGCTTCGGGCCGCGGCGGGAACGCACCGTCGGGTTCTTTCCGGCGCCGCGGGGGGCGGGGCGGGCGGCTCGGCCCGAGCGCTGCCTGGTGGCAGGGGCGGGGAGCGCCCGGAGAGCGTCGTTTATCTCGCGCGCGCAATTTTTCCGCGCTGCACACACAGGGGGAGGGGAAGCGGAAGTGGTCCAGGGGAGAGGGTGGGGTGAGGAGGAGAGGGGAGGGGAAGGCGGCGGTGGCACTTGGCGCGCGCCACATATTTCACGCGCTGCGCGGGCGCGGAGTACGGAAGGCGTGGAGGGTGCAGTTTCTAGAAAGAGGAGGAGGAGGACGCGGACGAGTGTGAGGAGGAGAAGGAGGAGGAAGAGGAGGACAGGGCGATGGACTTCGAAATCGCGCTAGACCGTCAGAGAGAGGGCTGCGAATGACGTGAAAAGGAATTAGGTATGTCCAGTTGTTTAAGGATGGTAAATGTGAAAATACTAATTGTGCGCGGGTGAATATATTTTTCCGAATATACAGTTTAAAAGAGAGACTAATGAAGGGATCAATGATAGATATTGTTTATGCAGTTTGATAACCGGCTAACAGCAATCAATGAAAATGAATGATCGGACGTCACGAAACATAAAGCTAGAACGAGTTGCTGTGAGAGCCAGGAAATGAGAATTGGGTTGGAACATTCTGGAACGATACGTTAGAACGATATGGCCCAGGAAAATGACGAAAATGGAAAGGAGGTAATAAGCAGATGAAAGTTTGAAGATTTCGCAAACGATGAGTTAATGAGTACTAGTCGAAAGTATGTTCAAATTGTTTGTGTGTAAAGAACCACTTGTAAGAACAAGACCAGACGTTTGAGTGGATTGTGTTAGACGGAATGAAAACTGGGGGAGGCACCCCGACAGTCGGGCCTACATTGCCGCAGAAGGTAGAAGAGACGCAGCGGCTCGGAAGAATAGGTGAGCCGAGAGAGGAAGACTGGGATCGGTAAAAAAGAAACTAGGGCGCTAGGACACAAAGAAGCAAGATGTGTTAAAATTGGACGCTAGGTGAAGAGCAAAGCAGCGGGCAGCAAAAGGCGGACGTGCGTGCGAGGGCGTGCGGGAGGCGAAGCGGTTGGTTGGCAGGCAGGAGGGCGAGCGAGCGGGCGGGCGGGACGGCGGACGCGGGCGGACCGGGACGGGGACCCGGGGGGACGGGCGGACGCGGACGCGACGGCGGAGGGCGGACGGCGGACGGGCGGACGGGCGAGGGCGGAGGCGGACGGACGCGGACGGCGGACGCGGACGGCGAGGCGGCGGCGACGGGCCGGACAGCGCGGCGGACGGGCGGACGGGAGGCGACGGGCGGACGGGCGGCACCGTGGCGACGGGCGGACGGGCGCACGGGCGGACGGCGGACGGGCGGGACACGGGCGGACGGGCGGGACGGGCGGACGGGCGGACGGCGCGGACGGCAGAGGCGGACGTGCGACGGGCGGGACGGCGGACGGGCGGACGGGCGGCGGCCGGACGGCACGGCGGACGGGCGGATCGGCGACGGGCGTGACGGGGCGACGGGCGGACGGCGGACGGGGCAGCGAGGCGGACGGGCGGACGGGCGGAACGGAGCGGACGGGCGGACGGGCGGACGGGGCGGACGCGGACGGCGGACTGGCGGCGGGCGGACGGGCGGACGGGCGGACGGCGGACGGCGACGGGCGGACGGCGGACGGGCGAGGCGACGGCGGACGGTGCGGGACGGGGCCGCGCGACGGGCGACGGCGCGGCGGACGGGCGACGGCGGACGGGCGGACGGGCGACGGGCGGACGGGCGGACGGGCGGACGCGGCGGCGCCGTTTCGGCGGGCGTTCGGGCGGCGGGCGTTCGGGCGGGCGGCGGGCTGGGCGGCTCACGGGACGCCAGACGCAGAAGCGGGCAGAGGCGTTGGCTCGCTTGCCGAGGGCAAGTGAAGGGCGCCGCGCAAAAAGTGAGGGCTCCAAGCGCGAAGGGCGGCGTCGCGAGCGACGCCTTCACGACACGCAGACATTCTGTCTTATCCTCGCCCTCCGCGGCCCACTCCAACCTCGAGGGGACTCCTCCTGGACGCCGCCCCGCCGGCGCCAGCGCTTCTCTGGCGCGCCGCCCAGCTCCGCCCCGCCCCAACTCCCACCCCCGCTCCCGCCTCAGTCACCTGTTTTCATTGTTTTTGCGCTGGACAAACGTTGATAATTGGTAACCAAAGTTCATTTCTACTGAAATTACCGTTATGTCTGTCGTTATTGTAAACGTCTGTTGGTAGTGCTCTAACACCACAAGGAAACAGACACGAGTGAGTATATACAAGTTTTATTTACACAATGTACATATTGACCCAATTCTCATCTAAGGCGGTTTGCCAGAGTTTCCACTGCAGCCCTCCTCTCCCTACATGCGCCTTGCGGCGACGGCCTAACGACCAGCCTGCCAAGGCCGCGTCGGCAAATTGGCACCTGGTGTGCCCCGGCAGATTGCCGATGCTGCCCGAATGTGTTTGAAGAACCATATCACCCTGTCCGAACTCGTCGAAACAACCACGTGCCCTCGGGCACTCCGCACCAGCCTGGGCGGACAAAAGTTTTTGTGCGCCTAGCACGCAGGAAACCAGAAAACGTTACCCGCTTCGCCCCCCGGCCCGTCTCGCCGCGGCGCTCTTTAATAGGTTCAGTCCCAACCTGACCTCCTACGTCACTACCCCCACCCCGCGCGGGGGGAAAGAGCCTTTCCCTGGCCACTACCTGGCCCGCTGACCGTTTCCTGTCGGAAAAGTCCCTTCTTTGTTTGCGCGTCTAGTTTCAGATCCCACAACCTTCTACCTTGCACTCGGCTTGCTGCTGCCAAGCCGTGACGCTACAATATACCAATTCATAATTATCCAGTCATTATATTATTCAACTATTCTGCAATCAAAATTTTTGTGTAAACCTCTGCTACTGCTCTACAGTACGCCTCCTCACCCTGCCTTCTACCTCAATTGAATGCATCTCTATTGCCACATATCTTTTAAGTCATCCCTACCTCCCACTCTCTTTACCTGAGATGCTCAAATGCAAGAATTCTGACGACTCCCTGTGACAGTCCGCTGCACTCGCCTTTCACTAGACGAACACGTTCACTCCATTTCCCGTACTCTACCCAGCCATCAGGCTGGCTCATTGCAGCTGAGGTGACACAGGACGTCACCGCAGTGTCTCTGACTGGAAGGATCTAGGATTCGAGAACGAACAGTGGCAGAATTTTGGACACGGTCTAGAAGACTCTAGGTCAAATTCAGCCACTATGTGGAGGGGAAATCTAGCGGCCGGCCGCTCTGATCGTTATATTTCCAGGGCTTCTCTCTGCTCAACACCGGACGAATACCGAGGAAGTACTATAACAAAATGGCCACGGGCAGCGCGCGATCATTCCTTGCTCTTCCATGTCCTACCCTCACCCCTTACATATACACACTTACAGGTGATACAATACTACACGTGTCAGCAGACCATCCGAGAGCTTAGAGCGTGGAAGCTCGCCTGGGAGGTAGCCCGCTGGTGGGAGATAAGTGGATGGGAAAACCCGCAAACCGACATGTAGGTTGGTGACGATTCTCTCCATCCTGCGGGGAAGCACTCTGCCCTCTACCATAATAAAACATATACTGTATGTTGGAGATCACAGCTGTTGGCGCTCCCGGATAGCCCGGATAGAAATAATTAGGCTGAATCGCCTAGCCGTTTGCCCGCAGCTAAGCGAAGAGCCAGGGCTCGTCAATTGGGTCGCCCATCTGAGCAGCTCTGTTCGACTCCACCATCCTTTTTGTCATCCAACTCACATCACCGATAATTAAGAGGAATTGAGGGGTTCAGAGCACAAAGGGTATAAGTGCATGTTTAAAAAATTTTGAGTTAGAAGTAGGTGTGTAAAATATAAACTCCGTTTTATTTCGTGAACAAATAATATTTTAATTGTTCCGCGTGTTAACAGTTGCCGCGTTCTAACGATGAGAAGAAAATGCCTTCCATAGCGTTTTCTATAGTCACTCAGATTTGGAATCGATTTTCTCAATATCACATTTACTGCACTTTTATCTCTTGTATTATAAGCTTCTCGGTTCATTAACATCGACATCTTTATTGCATCTGTTTTCAGCATCTTCGTGTTACATTGTCATCTCCAATACTTCATCATCACTCTTCTCCAAACAAACAAACAAAAGCGATAGAAATATCTCCATTTCTTCTGTCTTTGAGCGTGTCGACGCCCTTGCCTCTGACCTCGCCGCGCCCTCTTCTCCTCCCCCGCTCACGTGCTGCGCGTGTGACAGCCCCAGAACAAAGTGCGCCGTCCGACGACAGAGGCACGTGGCGGGCGCCGGGGCTTCGCAGGGCGGTGGCCGCCCCGCCCACGCCCACGCCCACAGACGAAGCTTTGTTCCTCTCTTGTTCCGGTTGTTCAGCTCTTTCCTGCGAGCGGGAATTATTAATTATTGACCTCCCGCAAAGGCGTAAGGCGGTATTTGGGGAATGAAGAGCTGAGTGTGGTGCAGCTTCATTTACGTAGAATTCCACCCAGGAACGCTAAGCAATATTATTATGATTTCATCTGGAATAATGAAGAATACTCAGATTTAAAATATACAGTTTATCTTCAGGAAAATGTAAGAAATATTGTTGTACAGCGTAAACGACCTCTTTTAATTACATGCTCCTTTCTTCGTAACGATCGGACAAACTCATCTATTTTATATAATATGTATTAATGAACTCGTTCCTTTTATTGCGAAGTGTTTACCAATATTCCTATTTTATTGCTATTTTTATTGGAACAGCGTAATTGAATAAGATTTGTCTGGAATCTGACACTTCATTTTTTCCCATATTCCTCGTAGTTCTTTGTTGATTTTACCCGTAATACACCAATTTTGCTTTTTATAAACCCTCTATTGCAACAATTTTGCATTTCATTGACGCTTGCCCAGAGAATGTAATGGTTATTTAGGACAAGATTCTTAACTTTATACGCAGTTATTTTCATATTCCTGTTTGCTCATCGTGTTACCCTTTAGCTTTCTTTCGTATGAGACATTGATGAATTTTATTAGAGGTCTTTTATATTGTAGTATTCTGCTGTATATCCGAAAACAAATTTCTGACATTCTAAAAACATCTATTTCATATCTTCCCCACAACATTAACTATTCATCATCCTCTCTGCGTGGTAATTGCTCTCCCTAGTGTCTCATTTCTCAAGTTGGAGTCGGCGCCGCTTCCTTCGCTGAAATATTCCCTCTCTCATCTTCCCTCTCCATTCCGGCACAAAGTTCAACTTCACATCTTTACCATCTCCATCGCCTTCTACAATTAGCAGCATCCACACTTCTTTCCGTCCATTTTATATACATCTAACTACATGTTTCACCCATCTTCGCTATTACTCATCTTTGAAATGGGTGCCTTGTGGTATAGTGGTGAGCGACATTACCCTTACAAATCTGGGTAAACGTGTAACAAATTTATGTCTCTTAGCGTTTAATTTGGGTTGGACTGAACGTATTCTCGGCATATTTTCCCTGCTTAATCACGTTTTCATTACCTCCATTTCATCAGTACCACATTAGTGAAAAGCTTTCACAACTTTAATCCTTCGGAAGTTGCGTACCGTTTCATGCCATTAATAGTCCCATGGGATGCCTGGCAACCCCAATTTCTCTTTCTTATATTAATAACAGTTACTGTCATTTTGTAACTTATTATTCGTAACATTTAATTTCCGTGAATCAATTTTGTTAATTATTAAAATTAATTTTTTATTTACGAAGGAAAATCTAAAATTGTGATACTGTGATTCAGTATTGTTGCCACTAACGTCTTTTTGTTCACACGCGTCACAGATAATTCAATGTTATGTAACATTACGCACGAATATGGCCAAGCACGGGAATGCATTATACTGAATTTTAAACATATTAACGCGTACAACAGATTATATTTTCGTGGAAAGGAGGTAAACAAGCTGTTGGAAGATAGTGTAAAGTACAGAAGATAAGAGCCATAATATTGTATTGCTAGTTACAATATTATGGCCCTTATTTTGTGGTCTGGGAACGCTTATAGTTCCCCACACGACTGCGTAGCTTTATCTGTCATTCTATAAAATTAATTTACTTGTATGATTTTGTGAATATAATCGATGGTTTTAACACCTACAAACCACGAACCAGTGCCAAGTTTTCTAAATCACTCAATTCTTATTCAGCATCATACTTCTCTCGTTTACGTAATTGTAGTTGTTCATGTCTTTATAACCATATGTATTCTCAGTTATTCTCACTAACGTGTCAGCTTGGTCGGTCAATTTGTGATAACATCTCTTTGCCATCTACATTCATTATATTTTTCAAATTATCCGTCGTCTGCCACACTGCTTCTCTCCCAGCAACCTCCAATTATTTTGATTTAAAGCGTACTTCTGTGAAATTGCAACTAGTAATACCATAGACTAAGGATGTATATCATTACTCTATGGTAATACTTCTCTTGATTCACTTAATTGCCATTGCTTATATTCACACATTTTTCGTCGTTCTTCTCATTTTCTATTCAACCACATCGTGCTCCTTCCTCATCACCACCAGATTTCTTTCCCATCATCATTCTTCATGCGTTTATTGCCCCCGCATCCGCCCACGCGCGGGCGTGTCGCCCAGGCGGGCCAGCGTCAGTGTCAGTGCACGTTCAAAAGTCGCGTTTTCAGCGCTCTGCGGCGTGACTCAGCACGAATGCAAATGTGTGCTCTGGCGATATCGAAATTCAGCGTCGAGCGACAGCGCTCGAGAAATCTCGTTGTGGGCGGCGCCCCACCCCCTCCCCTCCCCTCTCGCGTCCCGCCGTTCTCTCATGTCGCCGCCTCTTAGCTCCTCGCCAACGCCGTCTTGCATTGTGTGTGACATTCGACCGCCTTCACTCTTTGGCTTCTCGCCGAGTTCTGCGCGGTTTTGTGTGTGCAGAAAATGGGATTGAAGTCTCGCGCGACCTCTGTACTTTTTTTTAAGAAAACAGATATTCCCACACTGTGTTAAGAGAGTGTATGCCTAATAAACATTTTAAAATGTATTGCAAATAATTGAAAATAGAGTATGTTTGGTATACAAATTTAAATATATCCATAAGCATAATATAAACTTGCAGAACGAAAATTCTTCATTCATGGAAGGTCATTAAAGCAGACGCTGTAGTAATGTTCACAACTTGGTGAGGAATTGAAATACTGGACATGTATTTTGAAATACACTGAAATAAAAATGTTCGGACTAATTTCATAAATTAAATTAAGATACTCATTAGCGCACAATTTAAGAGTTCTTCAACAATGTATTAAAAAATTGAGATTACCAAAAATTTCTTTATTAACATACTGTTTTAGTAGTAAGAATTAAACCAGACCACTGCTTACAAGAAAAACATATTTATATCTCATATGATTCGGTAATATATATATATAATAAATATATAAATATATATATATATTAATAATAATATATATATATATATATATATATTCATACATACATACATATGACTGGGAAGTACTATGTGGCTTGGAAGTTTACACACACACACCTTGCAAACAATACTTTATCATACTTTCAATATTCACCTTATACACAAAACCTCTTACACATCTTTTGCTTAAGTTCACAATTCGTGTTTCTCTATTCACGAATTCCTTTCAAGAGTAGATAGGCTTGAGTTGTGAAAACGCTTTCCACCAGTTCGCTCTAATGAGCTATTCGAGCCACCCGTCTTTTATGCCATTACACGCATGATGTGTATTGTTATTTTTGGGGCCGGATTTTCTATTGTGCTTGTAACGTTTTGTTAGGGGAGTGAAAGGAAGACCCCGCTCTCCTTGGCATAAGGATCCTGTTTTATTACCCCGATGCGCTTGAGATGGAGGGCCCATGTACGGTGCTTAGCTGTTGCCTAACATGGCCTAGACTAAGTTAAATGGGATCCAGTCTACGTGTTAGCTACACGACTCCCTCGAGTACCATCGTGGGAAGTGTGATGTATACGTTGTGAACATTGGTTCAAGATTGTCCCAAGAGCGAAACATATCTACATTATATTTCTTCTCTCAGTTTATCTTCATAACGAGGTTTTCAATGGCTTCTGTGTTTCTTGTTAATGCTTGAACACGCCTCAAAACGAACAAGAATTACAATAAAATAGTCATAAACGTTGAGATGCTACCCCCAAACAACTACTATGGATTTCCATTTACGATGGTACAAAATTCGATACTGTTTTGCAATAAAAACTGCAAATAAATAAATAAAATATAGAGAGAAATTAAGCTCATATTTTTATTTAGAATCCAGTATTAGACAACGCCATATATTCAGAAACATATTCATGTAAATTGATATGGGGGAATTCAGCATTTAAGAAAATATCCATTTCGCAATTATTCCTTTACTTAGGATAATCTCGGTAACAATTTGCTTAACATGAAACATGCAGAAAGCATATTTTTAATAAATAAAATGTTTGTACCGAGTTGTAAATATAATTATAAGTAAAGAAGAATGTTTGAAACGAAAATAAATTATTTACTTAAATGCCTTTTTATGGAATATTTTGGCATTTAAACATGGAAATATAATGATTAAAGAGCTTCACCAAGAAATATTGCAATCTTCCAGTCAACGGCGCTTTCGGATGTGTTCTACACTGTGAAGTGGAGCGTCCACTTTCCCCAATTGCCGTCCCCCACGGGCCGAGGCGAAGCCGTCGCCACCAACTACTATCGACGCTTGGCGAACGCGGTAATCCGCCGGGGCTCGATACGAGATTAGTCGATAATCGAATCGCCGAACCGGCATGGCCGCAGCCGCCCCCCGCTGCGCGGATTAGCTTGGGACCGCCTCCCCCTCCCCTCCCCTCCCCACCCCTGTCGCTCCACTTCCGTCAGTTTCACGGCCGCCTGTACGCTCCTTGCCACCACTGCGCTGCCGTCGCACTTCAATTCCGTCGTCGCAACTCCACGAAAGCCATGGGCGTTCTCAGCTCCAGAGCCCTGCCGTTGGCACCCTGCTCTCCTGCCGCCCGACGGTCAAGCTGACATATTGGGCGTGCCCGCCACGCCCACCACTGTGACGCTCCTGTCGTCTTATCGCCCTGCCTCATTGCTCCCCAGCCCTGCGCTGCCCTAAAGACGCGGCGCACTGCGGTCCTGCTGTCGTGATACCGTCCTGCTCTGCCGCCATACCATTCCCGTCGCAGTCGAGCCGTCTGACACCTCTCCTTCACGTTCTGCTCCAGAATGACAGTCAGGCTCAGCTAACCCTGCCGCCACTATCTCAAACGCTATCATGCCACTCTTGCCATCGCTGGCCATTCCATTGCCTCCGCTGTCATTCCCGCCGCTCCTGTCGCCGCAGTCCCCCTCACACAATTAACCTCTGCGCGCCCCCTCGCGGTCCCCGAGCGCCCCTCCGCGGGCCGTCCGCTCCCCCGGTGGCCTACATCCGACCCCCCTGGCCGACCCCCTCGATCGATCCCCCGTTGTCACCCTCAGCCCCGCGGCGGCCAGCGGCCCCCAACCTCCCCTCGCCGACTTAAAGGACCGCGCGCCCTCACCCCCAGGTCTCTATTACGGGGTAATGTCTTTGCGCTATTGCCTCTGCACTGAACGCGATGCTTATCGCCACACAATGGTATTCATACCGACATGGATCCCTCTCTTCACAGTTGTTTAGTTACGTTGTTGAAGAAATTGTCCTTAATCTTCGATTGATAAATGATATCCCTCATAACATTTTTGAATTATTCATTACCGCAAAATTAAAGGGAAAATACTTTTTAAAAACGTCCTTACAATAGTTATTTTCGTAACACGTATTTTAAGTCATCTTATTACAATATATTGAAGAACTGTCAAATGACGCCGTCGGGCGACTTTAATAATCAATCGAGTATTGTAATAACACTTTTCGAAACGAATATCATCTATATTTTAACCATTTTGTAAAAGTTCGAATTGACCGTGCTATAATTTTTATTTACATCGGACAGTTTATCTTACAATATGTGATTTGATAGTAGTATTTATAATTTGTGTTGTATTTAATATTTACATTAGTTTGCTTATATTCTAGTTTAAAATATACGATTTAGTTCTGGGCTATTGATTATTAAAGCAGGTGTTTTATGATAATTCTTATTACAAAATTGATCTGTTTTTTAAATATTGACCTTAGATAATCAAAGTGACTAAAGTAATTTTACTTCTACTGTTTAGATAGAAACCTCAAATATGTGTATAGCACAATTTGTGATAAGGAAGATTCTATATTAACTGATAATAAGATTTTCTACAACGGAAACTTTTTTAAATTGGAATAATTTACAATTCTGTACAATTCTGTAAATATTTTTTATGCATTATAGTTATATTTACAGTGTTGCTTGACGAGTTGATTACTCTTTTTTAGTATTTGTCATATATTGAAAGTAAACAATACAGGATCACGATTTCATTAAAGCTACATATTTATTTGTCAGAAAATATAAATTTAAATAACACCGTACTATTATATGTGCATAACTGTTTGTATTAAGCTCCAATTTTTGCCCACTTAATATTGTGTCTTTGTATTCTATTTGTGTATTTTGAAAGGGTTTTTAACACAGGAGGCGTAAACACGGAGAGCCAGTCTCTGGAAGCAGGTTGACGTCACATCTGGCGACGTAAAATGGCAACGTTACCTCTCGGTTTGGAGACCTCTCAGTTTGTAACTCTCTCAGTTCATTGGTTGCTCTAGTTGACAGACTGAACACTATGTTATTATTTCTGTTCTCGGTATTCTCTCCGTTGATAATGCGGTAACATGTGCAACGAGTACTTTTTTAACAACCTAGTTGTTGATTAATAGAATATTAATTTATTATTAATTATTTGTTGCCCATTCTGTTACTGTACCTAGATTGTTAATAAACTGTTATTCAAAAAGTATTGCTCGTTCCCGTTCTTCGTTATTTCACCCATCCTTTCAGCAGATGCCAAAATTTAAACGCTATGTCCCGTCCCGTCCCGTCCAGTCCCATATCCATCTCATTTCGTCATTTTCTCATCATTGTTGCCTCCCCTTGCATCCGATTGCCATCTGTGGCCGTGTCGGCGATCGGGCACGGCCGCAGGGCCCGCCGCAGGGTGCGTGTCTTCCTACACCCCACCGCCCGCGTCGTTCTTCCAATGAGCGTCGCCCCCCCCCCCCCCCCGCCCACCGAAGGCGCCAGCGCGATGTCCACGCAGATGGCGCACGTGTTGGCACCATGTGGCCCTGGTGCCAGCTGCGGCCATCTGCGACCAGCAACCGGACCCATCCCCTGAATGTTCACCCGTGCCGATTGCTAGGGAGGCTGTTGGTTGCCTGGTAGAAGAATACGTGTTTCTAAGGGTTTATTTGTAATTCTAATGACATTTCTAAAGTTTCAAAGCCAGGTTAGTTAATACTTTAGATTACAGCTCGTAAGCTTCTAAATTCCACATTTTATTAGACAATCATAATTAATTAATAAAAATTCCGTTTACTTGCTTTATCAATGTACCATTCTAGAGCGATTTCCATCCTTCTATAGGAACCGAGTTGCCTTTGTCACTCGCGGTTAGACCACTTTTGATGCATAAATCGAGACAAGTGAGGTGTCATTCTACGCTTCTGTCTTCCGATGGGGAAATTATTGTTTTGATAATCCACCCAGATAATATTAAGAAAATTCTGTAAGAACGTGTTTTTCATTTCGTAAGTCTGGAAAATATTATTTTGGTGACTTGCATCACCGACAAAGATGATCATTGGATTCCTAAAGAAAATCGATTCTTAACTGATTTCCTCTAACATATTTTGTAAAATCTTGAAAAAATGTGTTTATGATGGTTTCAATGCATTTATGAGAACCCTAGTGAATTGCTGTGAATTACTGTCCACTATTTCCGACTTTTACATGAATTTTTACAAATTCATTCATCGTCTTGAAGATAATTAAATCTAACTTTGTAATGAAACAAATATTTAAACAGACACTGTAAATGATTTTTTTATTTAACTTTCTATGTCCTAAATGGACGAGCTGACATAATATACTATGTTTAAACTTGATTTTTTCTTTGAAATTTAAACATGAAACTACCCCCTTGGGATTATATTCTAATTTAGAGGTATTTTTGTAAATTCAAAGTTCTTAGTTTACAAATAAGTAAATTTCACTATCGGTAAGTGTATTATCATTGGAGTTCTTAAGATTTTGCAAAAGCTCAATCTAATGGTAGTTAACAAATGTTTATTCAATTCATACACAGCTTAAAAATATAAAAGTAGTGAAACCTACAATTTCATGAACCGTTTTTCCAAATTCTGATTGCCAAATTATTCCTTAATTTTCGTTTCAATTGGTTTATATTATTAATTAACTTTCAAAGATAACAGTAATAACAGTGATAAAATATGATTTTTTCTGTGACTGGGAGTCAAATTATTTATCTTAAGAATTTAAGCAAACATTACACAAAGTGTCATTACTTGTTATTGTATATAAACTACTACGTAAACACTGAAAGTATTCCGTCGTATAACACACCATTTTAAAAAGATGGGTTTAACCTAAAGTACGTTTGTTTGCATGAAACATTACTCCAACAAAGTACTTCTACTCGTGCTAAATACCGAATGCAATTTTTTGTTTGCCGTGGTTTACGACCCAACGTCTCCCCAATTCCGCTGCGCCCGCGTGTCGAGCAATTCTGTTGTTTCTTTAAAGTGCCCGCCGCGCGGCGTCCGCGGTCAAAGCCGCTCCGAGCGCGCTGCGTGGGGAGGGGCGGCGCGGCGCGGGGCGAGGCGGGCGCTTCGCAAGGAAGACTCCTTCGCAGGGAGGGGGCCTCTGCTGGCCGTCGAGGTATGACGCGCGAGAAAGCAGACGGAGAGGGCGGCAACGCCGGCGATTGCGAGTATAGCAAAGGGAGCCGCCAGGGATGTAACTCCAAAAGTAAAATAATGAGTGTCAGGGAAAGAATAGAAAAAGAAAAAAATGAACCAGGAAAAAATGAAAAGGAAGAGGATCGATGAGGAGAAAATTATTGAGGAGCTCCTAAATATGGTAGGACAGAGTCATTAGAGACGTGATAGAGAACATACTGCTGAATTAAGAGAATAATACATCTAGAAAAATATGAAAGATGACAAAAGTCTGTGAAGACGTAAGAAGACAAACCTAAAAGTCTCCGATAAAAGAAGTAGCAAGAAGAAAGGGTTAGGGCTTGTGGAACTCACCTGTGAAACGGCGCGTTGTTATGGCGTGACGGGCCGACGGGGCGGCAGGAGCGGGGCGGCGAGCGGGCGCAGATCGGCGGCGACGGGGCGCGGGGGGGCGCGACGGGCGGCGAGGGCGGCGACGGCGGCGAGGGAGGCGGCGACGGGGGCGGACGGGGGGCGAGGGGCGGCAAGGGCTAGCACCTGGGGCTGTAATGGAAAGGATGTCGGGGATGTTGGCGATAGTGCAATGATTGACGAAAGCAGAGCGCAGATGCACGGAAGTGCGCCGAGGCCGACCTGGGCGTCGGAGGCGGCTGCACGCCATCAACAAAAGGTCAAACCCATGATCGCATGTTTCGCCCCAGCCCTAATGCCCTCGCCCGGCGCGGGGCGTGGCGGCGCGGGCGCGGGCGCGGCGGACGGTTCCCGCTCTCCTAGGCTCTCAGGTTGCACTTAGGCGCGAGAGCCGCCGCGTCGCGCCACTCCATGCCCTTTCTCCTCCAGCGGCGCGCCCCAGCACCGCAGAAAATACGAGCTGCCTTCATATTCAACACTGGCGATGGTGTTTTTCTGGTTGAATTGGTATCAAACGATACGACCGGATTGTCGTTTGCAAACGCAGTTAACCAGTCGGAGGTGAAAAACAACACGAGTAAATAAACGAATAATAATGTAGAACGTAAAACAGCTAACTGTTATGACGGTATTTTCCTCTAAGCATGTGTTCGACCATACTGTAACATAAACATAATATCATGCAATTGTGACAGTAATAATGATGCTTCGAACTGGAAATGCTTTTTCAAAATTTCTCGCAGGGACTGCGTAAGGGATATTATAATGAGTTACTCATCTAAAATAATCCAATGCGAAAATTGTGACGTGTCCATTGTTTGTATCATATCTGATTTATTTTTATTTACGAAGGACGATAAATTTGCAATTACATTTTGTCTTTTAAAAATTGCATTATATGACTTTATTTTCCTTTCAATATACCTAACAAGTTACACATATTACAAATACTCTTTACAAATATTTTAACTCCACAGATAAATAAGTATATTCAAGTAAGTAGTGTGATGCAACATTTGTAATATGTAGAGAGATTATGGATTCGCTACAAATAGCTTTCTCATTTCATTTTGTTATTTCTTCTCGCTTTATTTCCACCTATTTGTTTTCAACGTCTATAAATGTAATTATTATCTCCCAAAAGACCTCGTTTTATCTTACGTCTTTGTAAATTTGCTTCACATTGACAGTTTTCTGTCTGCCATGCCGACTGCGTGGAACCCTCGAATACGTGGAACATGGCCGAAGGCGCCTGCGCGCGACGTCAGAATAGGCATCCCGTCAGTCGCAACGTCCCTGCAAGCAGTCTACTCGCCCCTGCACTTTTCCGTTCCCCAGTGACTGTCGCCGCCGGGCAAAGAGTACGTACGCGAGCTCTTTTGATCTTGCGATCGCGCTTACATCTGCCTGCCTTACGCAAATTCCCTCTTTTTTCTGAAACTTTTCTTTCCCAGCGCACGATATCCTGTGTACAAGTTACGAGCAAGTAAAACTTCGTTTCAACATGGCCACTGCTGCCATATTTCTCCTTCACATCGTTTCATCGCGCTGTCTCTTTCCGGTTTTTGAGAATTGGGTTTCAAACATACGATAATTATTTGCGTTTCCACAGTTGTATTTTTTCAGGTGCTCAAACGTAACAAAGACAAGTCGTTCGAGATAGAAATTGTTACCAGGAATCGAAAAATAAAAGAGGAAAATGAAGTTTTGCCATGTAAGTTGTGCTTGGACATCACGGATTTGCAGAAAACCTTATATTGAGGAGAAAAAAGCAATGCAAATGATTTTGTGATTACATTCAAAAGAGAATAGAAGATCGGATATTTTCCAGTGAATTTTCACGAAATTATTTGTTGTTTCAAACACAGTCCGTTTCCTATTTTTAAAGGCTTGTAGTCTTCACGATTTATGCAAATTACAAGCAGTTATGAGGACAAAGGCAGAAACTGTGAAACTATTCAAGAATAAATTTTGGGACATTCATTATTAAATAAATACGTTGATACTTTTTCAAAATGAATAGCAACGAATGTAATGAAAAGAGTTATAATGAAAACATCTCTGTATGTAGTAAATAAGTTTAACTACGCAATTTTTTTTATGTTCGAAAATTATTTCACGTTTTTATTTTAATTAGTTATTTAAAAGGTTTTAATGAAAATGAATTATGCAGTATGCCATGTATTATCTTTTTTGAACTGTTTTATCCTAACCAAATCAAACATAAAGTTGAAATTGGCTAAAGAATTATTGGATGTAAGTAACTTTTTCCTTAGTTTTGCCAACGGTTTAACGTTTTCCGACCAAGAAAGCATTGCATAACTTATTAAAAAATACAGTGAACAATTTGGTACCTAAAACTGATAATACCAATTCAAAATATCTTAAGAGGGATCAGATTAATAAGTGTTTTATTTATATGTCAATAATTGAAAAATAGTTCTGACTTCGTGACTTACAGTGTGTCTTACACGAAGTCTAATATACAACCTTCGGTTAACCACAGCGGAATTTTCCGTCACGTGTGTGACATTTGTCGACGTATACCCATATGGGAGAGGGGGAAGCATGTTGAAGTACTACCGAGACACCAAGCGGAACAAAAGTGTGGGGGCCAAGTCGCGCGGAAACAGACAAAGAAATCGCCAAGTCATCAGTTATTCTCACTTGATTTTGGCAAAACCGTTAGAAAATTAAAGTACTTCTGAAACATTCTCAGCAGCAAACGAAAATTAAATCTCAATCAGCTAGTCCTACAGTTCTGCGCAAAATGTGCTTCGCAAACATCGGGGTCTCTCATTTGAATGTGTTCAGGCAGTCTTGAAGACAGCTAATGTGCAAATGGCAAATACATTAATGAATACCTTTAATGAATGAAAGATTTCCATTTGTAACTTATTTAAATTGACATATCCTTCATTTTAAATGCTAGCTTAGAGCAGTTTAGTGGTTTCATTGAATCACGTCGCCCACGCGTGTTCTATTTCGAGTAAGCTAAGTCTACGTATTGCAATATTTGGGAACGGTGTTATTTTTATTCTAAACACTAAAGTGTGAGTCTGTTTCAGTTGGTAGTATTCAATGCCCGAAGAACAGCGGCACCAATTAAACCGTTTATTAAAATGGGATTAGGGGTGCCACAAACTTCATAAACACTCTATTTTTCGGTCATTTTTGCTACATTTTTATCAAAGTATTTAATCGAAGGTCCACGTTACCCTGAACACTTTCATGAGCATCAAACATTACTTATTTTACTCATGCAGTGTGCCAAATTGGTTCGAATATGGCCAAATTTACGTTAAAACCATAGAAATGGTCACTTTTCTAAGCTCCGTAAATTTGTATTGAAAATACTTTTAATTTAGATAAAGCTTGAAATATTTCCTTTAAGAAGTTTGCTTCGCACAATTTAACTATTTTACTGCAATCGGCTCAAATTGCGTCGTGCGCCATCACTAAAAACCACCCACAATTGTACCGCACTGCTGCATCTCATTTCTTTATTAACTATTAGGATGCATTTATCATATTTATAGAGAAATCAAACTGCTTTTTATCTATATATCTATGCATCTCTCTCTATATATATATATATATATATATATATATATATATATATGTATATCCGAAGTTCGGTGGAATTTCATAATTAAGCAACTACTTGTACAAAAAGAAAGGGAAAAAGTATCTTGTTCGAGTTCAAGTCCCGACGGTGGCTAATTTTCAACAGTAACTGAATAGCCTCTTCGAATACAGTTGCTGTCTGGAAGAGAATACTTGCGACCGGATACTCCAATAATTCCTAGACGGATGCCGAAATAGTATCCTAGCAAAGAGACCATGGACCGCACGCGATCTTTCTTTTCTCTTCGTTGTCCTATCCTTAATCCTTACACACTACAAAACGCGTAAAGAGATCATAGTTTGTCTTTGCTAGAGAGGTGCCCCGATTGGCGGGATATCTAGCGGAGGAACTCCCCCACAAGTTGACGTGTAAGTCGGGGTCAGAGTGGACCATCCAGTGTGGAAGAAACACCGCCCCTTTCGCGACAAAACATCGACTACACTAACGGGGCTAATGTCCATTGCAGTTGACGTGCCGGGAAACATCAATGAGATAATTTTTGTTAAACTAGCGTTCCCATACGAGAACTCCCGCGTGTTAAATTCCACTCTAATTTTTTGTAAGAATATCATGAATCTGAAACATTTGAATATGTAGTCCGTTTGGTATTTAAAGCCCAAATTTTGGTTTTTAAGACCCTCAATCGGTTCGTTTAGGAGATATTTAAATACATATGTGACCGAGCATTGCGGGTTGCATTTGACATGACTATGCGTTTTCTGTACAAGTCCTTCATATGTTCAAATGCAAAGAGTAATTCGTCACGTCCCTGTGAAATTCTTTTTTTTAGCGATCTCTTTTATAAAGCCTGTTTGCGTGCGAGAGCCGCAAAAGGTATGTATACTACTGAAATAACATAGGAGAATCTGATATGGGGGGGGACAGGTGTCTTTATAAGAGGGTACTCACCAGCGCGCACGTGCACGTCGCGCGAGAGCACCGCGCCGAGCGGGTTGCGCGCGCGGCAGCGGTAGAGCGCCGTGTGCACGTCGTGGCGGTAGCGCTCGGCCGGGAAGGGCGGGAACTCGAGCGAGCCGTTGGGGTGCAGCAGGCGCAGGCGCGGCACAGGCGCGGCCGCCGACCCGTCGGCCAGCAGCCACTCGAGCGCCGGCGGAGGCGACCCGTGCGCCGAGCAGTCCACGCGCCCGCCGCTGCTGTTGGAGAACTCGACGCGGTGCGGCGGCTCCAGCAGGAACAGCGGGCCCTGCACGTCCAGCGCCACGCTCCACACTGCGGCACACGCGCGAGCGCGCGCGCACCAACCGTTAACGCACGAGCACGCAGCAAGCGACACTCTCTAACACATAAACTTAATAGATCACAACAACTCAAAGATGGTCCCGGCTGAGGCGGTGCCCCGCTGAAGGGAGATACCTGGAGGAGGAAAACCTTACGATCCCGACGTGTAGGTCGGCGTCGGATCTCCGCAACAGCGGGGGAAGAACACCGCCACCTTCAGAGACAAAAATATGCGCTTGGGACCCTAATGACCATTTGAAATCATGATACAATCAATCAATCAACCAAAGTGGCAACTTTGTTTTATTTTTCCCTACCTTCGTACGGACAATAATTCCTGTAACTATTAATAGAAGGATCTGTCACTCCCAAACATTTGCACCATGTCACGTAGCTTACACCATCGGTGTGTGTGTGTGTGTGTGTGTATGTGTGTGTGTGTGTGTGACATACGAGTTACGCTTCTCGAGTTATGTCACCATGTCTTTGCTCCTATAGTTGTATCATTAGGGTAGTATTACTTGGTCCGTGCCACTCGAGTTATACTAATTTGGGTTGTGTCACCTGAACACTGCCACTCAAGTTCCGCCAATTCAAACGTTCCGTCTGGACCATGTCATTGGAGTTGCACCTTTCGCCTTGCATAATCTGAAATGTGTCACTCAAGCTGTGAAATTTGAAGAATACATTTATATTTATATTATTGTGAAAGGGAAAAAGAAAACAAAGTTTCAACCTGCATGCAAATGAGGAAGTCATCACAATCTGCAAAATGTACTTGTACAGCGCCACACATTTCACTGAAAAAGACGAACATTATCTATTCGTTCTATTTCAACACTTTACTGAACTACAAATTTGTATCTGTATTGTCACTCAAGCTACTCCACAAATAAGTTTTTAAAAATGCATGAATTGAAAAGACAATATTTACCAATATTTACGGGAAATTTTGAGTAATGAATCTAACATATTTGAATTAAGGAATTGATTTCATTTTTTTGCTTGAGAAAACATTTTCTCCATTATAATTTACGTGCATTATTATTATTTGTTTATTTGTAGCATCAATGCTTGTTTGTCTGTTATAAAAATAGAATTTAATTCTCACATGTTTTAATTTTCCCTTAAATATAATATTAAAAAAAAACAATAATTAACTCAACGTTTTTTCTGATTTTATATATTCTATATTTTATTCTCTTCAAAATACATCCACTGTATCAAGCCGAAATATTATTTCCCAGAAATTTTACATTCCGCTACAATATCATATTTCCAATGTCCCTAACAATAATATGGTAATTCTCGCGAAATACTCTGTAATAGTCCGTCCACATTCGCGCAATGTCCCAAAGACGCGTATGCGTGCAGATTTGCGGGGATTCACTCCACGCACAATGTCTGGCACGCGCAAGACGGATTGCGAACGGAAGCCGAGCGCACAGGATAAGCGCAGCCCGAAAACTTTGCATCGGCGGCGGCGCATGTGCCGCTTAATCTGTTTGTCGTAGCTGTCAAGTCGAGGAAGTTAAAGCAGGTCGGTCGTATACTCCGAGACTTGCGGCGAAGTTACCCGGCTCTGCGACGCAGCGCCTTAACTTCTGCACAACGATCCAATTTGCTGCGGAGACGACAGCAAGAACCGTTCATTGCACCATAATACGAGATCCGTCGTCGAGATCCGGCTCATACGTATCATTTGCTGTTCGAAATGTCGAGGTTGTGTCTGGAAAGTGTAAAATTTCCAACATTTTCTATATCAGCTTTTTTTGAGAAATTTCTCATATGTCTCAGTGTGTCACGTGCATTACTTACCACTCGTCAAAAATTGTAATATATATTTTTGTTTCATCATGGCAAAACTGTTGCGATTTGATACAATGTTGAGTAATCTACAATGTGTTCTTAAAACATATTTTATAAAATTCTTTACAGTGTTTGATGTTAATTGAAATTCCGTTTGTTTACTCTAAATAAAAAAACAATCAGAAACAAAATAGAACAGAAAAAACGTATTAAAATATTTCATTACATATTGCAGAGCATTTTCAATGTTTGCTTCACTGATCACACACTATACCTGTAATTACATACAGTTTTTTAGGTTTTTGACTAAATAAATCTAATATCATCTAAGCTTTTATTTACGTGACAATAAACAATGCAAAAGTAAAAGCGCGTATTCGAGAATAACGGTTATGGAAATTTATCTCTATGGAATATTAAAAATGCGTTCATATATGAACACATAAGTACAAAACAACGAGAAAATCACAAGCAGAACTTCAGTAGTAGCAAATTCTCAATATCGCAAGCCGTAGGCCAGTATCAGCGTCGTAATTCAACTTATCTTCAGGATCTCACGTTCCAACGACAGATGAACACTTTCACGCGCTGGGAAATAACATTAACCACCATCAATTTCAAATGAGTTTACTAGTTCACCCGCCTGGAACCGATAAATTTGTACTCAATTGAATCGGTTTAGTAAAAATGATTATTTTGATGGGAGCTCTTGTCGACTCGCTAAGACAACTTCTGCACGGCTGCTCCCACACGAGGGAACAACACGTGTGCAGTGTGCACGCAACGCGCTGCTCCCGCGTTGACGCGCTTCGGAGCTGCATGCTCTGTGCAGGGAGACTGCGTGGGATGCTTTGCCGTTGTGGCCTGGGTAGCCTTGCCCCAGGCATTTGCTCCTACGACACATTTGGCTTGAGCGAGCATGTTCCTGAACTCTTGAAGGAAGAGTTACGGATCATGGAGTCGTTATAATCGATGTCTGATTTGATTTAGTTTCTAATCTGTTTCAAAAATTTCATTAAAACATTGCTATTGAAAAAATAAAACAAATCGAGCTAATAGGAAAATGTAAGAATATTAATAATACGTTGGTTTGTGTACTAGTATATACTACTTTTATTCTCTGGAGAGACAGTTTGAACGTTTGAATACATTTTATGATAATACAGTACTTATCATTTATCATTTTCCTCTACCTGAAGTGTCCTCAATAAAATTTCGTTGTTTATTCTTTTGCTCTTCTGAACTTTCATGAATCATCCTTAAAGGGGATACAAACACAAAATCGACTTTTAATGTTTATGATATAAGCACAAAAAACAAAACGACAAAAGAAAATCGGCGTAAGAACGGGAGAGGTTTTTTTGAAACACTCCCATTTGAGCAGCAGTGATCAATACATTACATTCTTAAAGTTTTTGAGAATTACATTAGAGCCAATGACGTTTCTTATATATTGTTATGTCACACAACATCGATTATTTTGTGAAGTATTCATCTTCTTTACTGGCGAAAAACATAGCCCGTTTTTAATAGTTGAATAAGCAATATCGCTGAATAAGGAAACGCCCTATGAAGGCGGCATCCAATTAATCGAATGTCAGATTTCACACTCGTCACTGTTACTTCAGAAAGCAGATCTGGGATCAAAATAGAATTTTTTCGACTGCTTTTTGCAACTTCTTTTTGCAACAGCGACTGCATATTTCGCGTAAAACACATTCTGAATATTTCATCTCACATCTCTCATTATACACATCTCACATCGCTCACCTCTGCAGACTCAATTTCATTCTTAGAATGAGGGTCAGAAGATTGAGAAGCGCTGAGAAATTCTGAATCGTACCCTTTAGACTTATATTCGTCTTAAATCAACTTATCAATAATTACAATGGAACTTTTAACTCTCTTTGTTGTGAGTCATACCCATTCACTGATCTGTTTCTTTGCTATCGTAACACAATTTAGCAAATTTGAAATCACGCACGACCCAGTATAACTTTGTGTAAAAAATAAAATAAAATATTGATCTGAGTAATTTTTTTCAATATTTGACAAAACTCATATATAGATCCCCTACACCTTAAATTTGTATCATGTCTTTAAAAAGCCAAATTATTATTATTATTATTATTATTATTATTATTATTATTATTATTATGATGATGAAATGAAAAGGAAGATGCCCTTTTTACCCTCCATCCTTCTTCCAAGAATGATTTTCTCGCAGTTAATCGATTAATTTCCCTTTCAAGAACCAACCCCTTCGCAATGCGTCTTCGGACAGTTGGCAGCGCCGGCCGGTGTAAGGAATTACGAAATATCTCGCTAGATGGCGCGCATACACCGCAACACCCGTAAAACAGCTCGTCACCCGCGCCGAAGCCGCTTAGTGTTCAAAGCCCCCTAGTGCATACGTGACGCGCCAAACGACCAGAGGCCACGAAGGACAACGCCAGACAACGTGGGGCACCGCCAGGCAGCGCCGGGCAATCCTCGACATGGGTAAACAGCTCTGGACAATGTAAGATGACCTGAATGTAGTGGAACAACACAGATGCTGCACAAAAACCCGGGTGATGTTGGGTCATTGAACGTCAACGTGAAAGGTTAATTATATGCTGCAACGCCAAACAATGAAAAGGTATTTGTTACACTGTGTTAGGCTTTGTCCTAAGCGACAAACACAGGGTATGTCGCAACGGGAGGTCAATCAATACATAATATGATGCGATACATCACCAAACGACTCTGAGTCGATGTAAAATAATACTCTTAACCCGATAATTTTGGAAAACTAGGTCGAACGAATATAATTTGTAATGATCATTCTTGCTATCTGAGTTTTATCTGGAATTGTGAATGATGTTGTGTAGAGGTGATAACGAAAATCATGATGAAACAGTGGAAAGAGATGCACGGATGCTGGAGAAGTCTGTATAATTCTACTATGGATCTGTTTTATACTCCACAAATTTTATTTCTATTGAATGGGAATGTCATCCCGAATCCCAGAAGTGGATCTTCAATGTGAATGCAGCTCCTATTTAGACAGTGTCGCTACTCAGGGAAATTCTGAACATTGTAGGGCAACGCTGAGGTTAATATTGCAGTGCAACATGAAACTTGTGGACAACATGGAAATAAGTGGACAAAAAAAGAACATGTAGATGAATGTAATAATTTGTTGGGGATGAAAGCTAGCGTATTGCCAGTTACGCTTCAGCTGGACTCAGGTGGGACTCAGAATTGTTAGAGAAACCGTAGGGGAAAATGGAGTGACTCAGAGCAATACGGACCAACACGAGAGCACGCAAGTCAATATGCTAACCCGCTAAGGGAAAGACAGCGTGTGGACTCAGAGCCGTTTGGAAACATCGCAGGGTTCGTAAAACAACAGAGAAATAACACGGCAGCGCTGCTAATTTGCTGAAGCGGAAAGGCCGCGTTGTTGACTGGCGCTCAAGATTGTTGAGAACATCACAGAGTTAATGTAATTTGTTCTTTATACCTGTATAACAATATTGAGAAATAACCAAGTAAAACACTCACACACACACACACACACACACACACACACACATATATATATATATATATATATATATATATATATATATATATATATACAAACAAATTTAATTGCCTACACACTCAACAATGTCTTTGTAAACATACATTATTAGAGATAATTCACTAATGTTTCAGTCTGATTTGTAGTTAGAACTCTGTTGGGATATCAATAGAACGAACAATTAGTTTAGAAAAAATAAATTAATTACGAAAGGAGTATTTGCTGTACTCTCTTCACTAGCATTTCTTCTTGAAACCTTTTAGGCCTATATTTTATGACAATGTGATTCTATACGTGAATAAATCCACGTATCTTATGTTCAATTGTTTATTCGTTTGATCTCTGGCTTCCAACTGGAATGTTAGTGAACTATTTATAATAACTTTATGTATGTGTTCAGAGATTCATCGTATTGTTCAACATTTGTATGCGATTGAAACGTTTTACATTTTTAAGGAACTCGTTGGAGTCTCGTTATTATTGTCAAAAATCTTGTAACTTTTTCAATGCTGACACGTTAATAATATTTCTTTATTTAGTTTGACGTTTCGACCCTTCTTGAGGTAGTTTTGAAGGAAAAAAAATGTTATTGAAACATAAAATTAATGTGTCGGTTTTTAAATAACTTTTAGGATATTTTTCGCAGCTTTAAATTTTTATTTGTGTTGTATTTGGTCCTTTCTATATCACTATGCAATGTGAAACAACACAACACGGACGTCAACGCCCCCACTACCCACGCACACAGGGACGATATCCGCCCCGACACGCGGCAGCCGCGTGACGGTGTTTGGGCGGCCAGTGGCGTGTCCCTTATGCGCCCAGACATCCGGTAACGCCTGATTACGCGCGGATATTGCGGAAATAATTCGGCGCAGGGCGGACAGCGCTGCCTGGTGGCCGCGTCCAAAGTTCGGCCGCACCGCACGCGACTGGCGACCAGCGTCGACAGCGCCGCTCCATCGCCCCCGATCGCAGCTCCACGCGTTCTGGTCCCCGGGGGGCCAAACGTTCGATGTCCATTTACGGAAAAAGAACACTTCTCACACTACCTTCTTGGTAATTAAACTAACAAATGTTTCTTTCGCTGAAGGTTGGCGATTTTCAGTTCATACGATTTTAAACAAACGTAATTTACACCGGCCTGGATAGTCGAGGTCGCTAAGGCTGGAGGGTCGCAGCTGCTAGGGATCGAAGGATCACGGATATTAATCCCGCCCCGGGCATGGATATGTGTGTGTGTGTGTGTGTGTTGGTGTTGTCTTTTCGTGTTATTCCTATAGTTCCCACAACAGTTAAAACAATCACAGTGGGTACTATATGTTCGAGATGTTGCTGAGAAAAAGAAAAGAGAAAAAGCGACCTGAAAAATGTATTTCACATTAAAAAAATATTTACAAATGGTTGAGCACAACTGCTACACCACTCATTTAGAATGGTCATTCAGGGATTTACATGCAGCGAGGGCAGAGATGTCGCCCCCCGCCTATCGACGGCGGAGGCAGCAGCAGACCCCGATCAAGAGCGGAGAGGAGGTCAGAGTATGCTGACGGACACGCCAGAAATAACAGCGCTGCTTCTGTGACGTTTTATCAGGCAGCCACGTTGCCTCCGCTAGCGCAGCGACGAATAGTCCGCGTATCTATGTTGGCGCAGGGGATGAGATACAGCATGTAATTTTGCTGCAAACGCATCGCTACTGCGTAGCTGTTTTTTGCCGTTGCTCTTAAAAAACGTGCGCTAGGTTATGCTTGTCGAAGCACTGAAGAATTAATAAATATTGGTGCTGAAAAATCTACTTTTTCGAATACGAACGATGAGAAACGCAAAACTGTTATGAGATGGAAATGAGGTGCATATTACGACAGCCTGTATTGCGAGTGGTCCGGCGATAACGCCCGACCTCACCAGACGGCCGTCAGAAATACTTTGCATCAGTATTTGCAAATGCAAATAGTGCATCGAGTTTTGGAAATGCGCACAAAGTTCCAATGATATGTGACTACTTTGAAAAATAGGAATAAAACTTTTTAATAAAAATCTATGCTTCTGAAATTAAAATGGTAAAGGAACAATTTATTGCAGATATGCGATACACACTATTGTTTATTTCCTCCTGAAATGATCCAGCCGATAATTAAAAATTAAAATGATACAAAACGTTTTCATGAGTTCCATAATCTCTGTCGGTCATTTTAACTATAAATACTTGGAAGATGAGTAAAAGTTTAACATAAATAAAAATACATTTTTAAAATCGTAAGATAAGCAATATCAGAAAAATAGTCATTTTCGTTTCTGAGTTATATAAAACTTATTTGCATTGGTACACGAATAGCAAGTATGATTTTTCTGCATTGCTAACAAAATAGCAACTCGCCCTTACCTCTACTATTACCATTACAAGCAAAAGGATTGTTCAACAAAACGTGCGCATTGTGAAGCGACATTTACGTTCAGAAGCAAAACAAGGGGTCATCTCAGCATTTGCTCAATAGTACAGGGAAACTAGACAAACATGTGATCGAGATAATAGTAGATTAATAATAGATTATTCAGTGAAAAATAAAAGAAAGGAATGAGAATGAAATGATGTTTTATCAAACATCGATAACAATGGTTTCAGTAGGTTATTAAAAAGTTTGCATGTAAGATATTACATTAATGTACAAAGATAATTCAAAAAAGTCAATAACGTATGAAGTTAGGCATTTTTGAAACAGAACTTGGCAATCAAATAAAATAAAATTTATTAACGTGTAGAAAGTGCAGCTTCGAAGATGACGTTACGACCGGGAGAGACGGCTCAAGGCATCAAGTGATGCCACTGCAGTGCATCTGACCGGAAGGTCCTAGGTTCGAGTTCCGACGGAGGCAGGATCTTCCATACTAGCTTGTCAGCTACGTAGGTAGAATTAAGTCGCTGATTGGAAGAGAATTGTAGTGACCGGCTGCTCTGATTGGTAGTTTTCCGTGGTTTCTTCGATCAACACCAGGCGAATCCTGGAGCAGTACACTGCCAAACAAGCACACACAGCGTACAATCTTTCCTACTTCTTCCGTGTTGTATCCTCTCCCGTTGCACACACACTTACACTAACACGCTTTACGCAAGCACACGTGTCAGGAGACCGGCTGGGAGCTTAGAGCTTGTCCCGGCTGGGGCGGTGCCTCACTGGTGGGAGATACCTGGTTGAGGAAAACCCCGCTAGCGGATGGTAGGTAGGCGCCGGATCTCGCTATACTGCTAGGAAATGATCACCGCCTCTCGCGAGCAAAAACACGCACTACACTTACGGCAATAGTGATCCTGTTAGTTGATGTGCCAGGAATCACTAAAACAATCCATCAATCAAACACGACGTTACGAACTGAGTTTCATAATTTTAACGAATGAATTATAATATATTTGTTATCGAGCCACATGTATTATTTTTAAATTACAACTCTACAGGAAATCAAAAGCGAGAAAGTTTAAATGAATTATCGGTTAATACATGCTCCAAGTACGTCGTTTTTTATTGTAATAAGATTATTTATAGTGAATTACGAATTTTTAAATACGAAGTACAGTTATTTAAAACACAAGAGGTTAAAGCGGAACAGTATATTTCATTGAGATTGTTGTGACATTAGCGCTTTGGTGTGAATGTCATGATCAATCGTTCTCTGAAAAAACTGGAAAAAACTATTTACTGGATGTTCTTTTGTTTTTTAATCTTTCTCTTTTATAGTCACAGTTTTTTGCTCTTGGAAAAGTTTGCTTTGTAATCACTGCAGGTATCCTTCATTCGCTTTCGGTGTTGGCAACACTGTGCCTCGCGAGTTATTGAACCTGTAAATAATGAAAGTGCTCGACCCGAGCGCGTGGCAAACGGCGGAATTTCTATGAATATTGATATTTCCTTTTCCTCTCCACCTGTCAGCGACTCGCCACCGGCAGGACAGGTCAGTAAAAGAGTAAATTACTCGCCTTTGTACAAGTGTACAGAAGTACATAAAATCGATAAAAAGTGCTCAGTGGCGTATGAAAGAACGGCCGAGCGGTCCGAGAACAGCCCGACCATATTTTTTATCGTCTTTTGTTCAAAGAGAGCGTGGAGAGCGTGCGCGAGTAGGCTCGCGTGAAAGGGACGCGCGAGGGAGCGTTGTTTGCCTTCCGGCGTCTTCTCTTTGGAGGCAAGTGGCGCGGAAACGAAGGGACGGGCTGCCGCGGAACGAAACGCCCTTAGGTCCCGGACCGGTCCGTTCGGTTCTGCCGCGCTGTCTGCTTTTCGAAGGCTGCCTCTTGCGCCGCCCGCTGTCTGGGAATTGATGAACCACTGCGGAAATCGGAAGCATGCTGCGCGGACCGGGTGTTTTCCTATTCACTATCCGTCACAGCACAGACTATCCTGCTTTCCATTTGTTTTTGACAAAACTCTTGAGACGTGGTCATCTTTGGATGACTCCTTGAGGGGAGAGTTTTTTGAGACAACTTTATTGAAAGAAACTGCTCACTAGTTAGTTTTAATAGTGTCAAGATCACTTAATTTATGAAGTGGAGTTTGCAATGCGACGCGCAAAACTAAATGATCTTATTCGATTTTTTGTATTTTTATTTCATCTTACGATGTAATAGATGTTAAGATGTAAATAACCATTGTAATCAAGATGTAAATAACTTTAAAAATTACAATTATCGGTTTAAAAACAATATTATAAATATTTATATTGATAAGTAATAACGTTTACCTCGAACACAATTAATCGTGGAAATGTTGTTCTGTATTGTCGCCATATTGATGATTGGCTTTCACAGAAAAAAAAGTCCATAGAGGGACAACTGGTAAGTAGGATAGTGAGTTGTTGAATTACAGATCGTTAATAGAACATATTTTCTTTGGTATGTTCAAACTCAAAACTGAAAGAAACATCTACATCATTATTGACTAATTAAAGAAGTAATGCATGGATTTCAAAATATGTTACTTGACCTTTTCGTGTTATGAAAGCACTTTTCTGAACTAACAAACATTAATTGAATTACATTTTACTGAATGGAAAAATATTGCATATAAAATTGTGAAGTCTTCAAAGTAATAGAAAACTAAGCAAATATCTTTCTTGATTTTTAAATTAATAGTCTTATCTACCTGCATTATCTTGGTACTTAACAGGCTTCCGAGAAAATATTACACTGTTTCTGTTAAAACAAATTCTAAACGAATCCTCAAGCGTTTGTCTTTTCTGAAATGATTTGAGCCAAAACAATTAAGCGAGCTGATTAAGATAATTTTTACAGAATACTAACAACAATAATTTGTTCTCCAATTCATGATATAAACAATAATTAATACGTGTGTACAAATAGTTATTGGCTGCCAATACGTACTAAATTACATTTGTATCTTCCTTTACTCTTTTAGGAGAAGGAGGAGAACGAGAAGAAAAGATACAACGTAAATTATACGGAGGCCTGGATTTATGCCAGACCATGCGTCTCGTTACCCTTTCATATCTCCTAACTAAGCTCCCCTCTTCCGAATAACTAATTGGATCGGATGTTAGATTATGGCTGGAATACCCCTTGCACGTTAGAAAACTGCTCTCCCATTGGAGTACGCGCTCACTCAAAGCCCCAGTGTTGCCGAGACGAGTAAATGCCGCTTGCTGTTCGTTGTGGTTTTCTTATTTTACCGAAGGGTTGACTGACAGAGTGTAATATTGAATACTGTTACTGCACATTTTCCTATTAGACTTGTATAATATGTTATTACTTTTGAACGATATATTGTATAAAATAGTGTTAAATAATTGTGTAAGTACATAGTACTGCAAAGAGTACTTATTTAATATTTTCTACACTATGATCAGAAGTATAGAATGAATAATCACATAAATTTATTCCATTAATTGTAGTATTCTGGAGTAGATGATAACAATTTCAATTAATGTTGAATATAAACTTTTTGGAAAGAAGCACATCACTCTCGCTTTTAAAGATATATTTGAAATCAGCGAATGAACCTAAGAATTTATAGTGGAATATTCTTTTCTTCTTACACTTCTACACGTACATTCTACGGGTGTGTTCTTTATCCACATTCACCTTTCCCAATTTTATTTCCCCCAATCAGCCCACACTAACATTCAAAGGTCGTCTCTGTTAACTTATTAATTATAAAATTAAATATTATTAATTATGCATACTTCTTGTCATATAACGCGTAGTAATGAACATACAAAATTAGCCAAATGAAAATTTATTAATTTGATATTAAAATTCAAATAAATTGAAAGAGCCTATCCTGCTGGAATGCGCAAACCAACAGAACATGTGCAGTAAAACAACTCTAATTAATAGATCAATAGTCGAGAAGGAGACGATGAATATGTAAGCCTACGAAAGTCAGGATGATCACTCAATATCAGTTCTATCGTAAATAAACTATTTGATAATTTGTTAATGAGTTGTCTTACGTACGATTTGTCTGCCTTAATATACTGGGAAATTCTTAAATCTTCGAACACTTATTTACTCTTGTTTTTTTGAAGCTATTTGAGAAATTCCCACTACTGGTATATAATACATAATACTATAGTAATAAACCTTTCTTACTAATATGTGCACTATCACGAAAGAATGAATCTCACTACTTTTATCTATAGTATTACTTTCCTACTTGGGCACGTTATAGAAATTTATTAATAATATTGATCTAGAAATATGTCATAATTTATTTGACCTGGTATGCTTATACATTTTCCCGATACTGAAACTTCCATACGGTTAATAATAAAGTTCATGGGCATCATGACGATATAGCAAAACATTAAAAGTGTTTCAATAGATTTAACTATTCGTTTTTTCCCTATTATTCCATTTCTTTTCCCCAAGGCCTAGACAAAGTTCTCATTAATTTTGTTGTACGTGTATTCTGATCATTTTGCAAATAGAGACGATTATGTCTTTTTCTTCTGTCGACCTTTTGTCCTTTTGTTTCAGCCTTGGCATTTTTCACAATGATGACGCATTCATTTCCTGCCATTGCCTTTTTCTCCAACCTCTATCACCCTCAGTTTTCATTTGAAAATATCTTCCAGCTATTTCAATTGTGATATTTTTATTTTTCTCTTCTCTCCTTCTCTGCCACAGAAGACCATTTTTGGGACTGATTTACCAATAGTAACAGAAGTTCTAGGCACTATATTTTTCTGGTCTCAATTTCTGCCTTCATTACCAGGTCTCTTGTATTTGATTAATTAGTGTTTTCGGGCGTATCAACTCTCAAGTCGCTCTCATTAGTCGCAAAGTGTAGTGCGTGTTTTATTTTGGAAGATGGTAATCGTCTCCCGCTGAATGTCGACTTCCGACGCCGGCCTAAACGTTCCTAGAGAGATTTTCCCCATCCAGGTATCTTCCCCTGCTGGGCACCGCTTAGCCGACACACGCTCTAAGCTCCCGAGTGGCATCCTGAGATGTGTGGTAGTGCAGCCACTGTGTGTAAGGAGTGAAGATAAGACCAAGAAAAAGAAAGGCGCGCGGCCAATGGCTCGTTTGTTCGAGTACTGCACCGACATTCGTCTAGTGTTGATCGAAGAAACCACGGGAAGCTACCCATCAGAGCAGTTGGTCGCCAGAATTCTCCTCCAGACTCGAGCTAGGTACCTAGCTAGTGACAGAAATACCTACAAATTACTACCGTCTGGACTAGAATCCTAGGACCTCAAATTCAGAGGCAGTTTAATGACATCAAAATGATGCCCTAAGCCACCTAAGTAGGTAAGCCACTTGTGTATGTTGGTGAACTATAAATTGTATTTTATTTGCTACTAACCAATTTCACTCATTCATTAGAAGTTTTCATTCACTGGGCATCAGAATGCTTTCATATTTTCTTGTTAATACCAGTACTCAGTACCTTTCAGTTCAACTTGTTTTATTCCTGTGTTATAAACGTGTGACATATATGTATATACCTTTACGATTATTTATTGTTGTTTCTACAGTGTTTGGACAAGTAATCAGATAGCGAAAATATTCAATTCATCCTCTCTTCACAAGTTTCCCAGTCATGCATATATCTATACCTTTTGGTAATATATTTACTCCGTGTATTTTTTAATCTGTTAGCCCTACAGCTGAAATTAACTCTCCCGTTGAATTTGATGGAAAGGAGAGAGTTAAGTAGGGAAAGCATAATAGCAGCCGCCTGCCCTGTCCGCCGCTGACGCAGCCCCGTCATCCCAGCAACGCTCCTAACTCGGTTAGGGCCATCAGTTAATGGGCGACGGCGGCGTCGACACGTTGGGCGCCAGAGAAGCTGCAAAGGACGACGCGGTGTCGGTAATGGAGTCTGCAAGTGGCTCACACGAGTGCACCTATAGTGCCATACACTCGAGTTCGAAAGAGGCCGTTGTATGGGTTTGGAAACAATGGATCGTAAGTCGGAAATGGATTGCTAGGTACTGTTTTTCCGCTGACTAGAAAAGTTAAAGTGCCAGTACACTTTATTTTTGAAACTTTCTAGGCTTTTATGCTAATATAATAGAACCGAACAGTTATAACTGATGATAATGAAATTTGAAGCGGTTTTTGAGAAAATATTTTTTCATAATTTGCGTTAAATTCAAGCAAAAAATGAAAGAAAAACTATGTTTCTTCAAAAAAATGTTCAAGCAATTTTTTAAAATTTGTGATTTTTTTACAAAAGATTTTGTTTAATACAAAAACTTTATTTTCAAATTTGTAGTTTGGGAATATTACCTTTATACAATTTTTGATTGGTTGATTAATTTTTTTAATGATTATTGGCGATTAAACTGCTAACGTTACTGTTACTCTCATAAGTGTAGTGCATGTGTTTATTGCGGGAGTTGGCGATGATCTTCCCGCGATGTGTGGAGAGCTCCATTGCCAACCTACGTCACTTATAGGATTTCCCCAACCAGGGATTTCCCACTGGGGTTGTACTGGTAGCTAGACAAGCTCCCAACATGTTTGGTAGTGTAGTGCATGTTAGTGAAAGTATGATTAAGGAGTGGGATATAACTAGAAAGAGGAAGGAAAGATAGCGTGCCGTCCGTGGCCAGTTTGTTAGAGTACCTCTCCGGCATTCGCCTGGTATTGATCCGAGAATAACGAAAAACTGTCAATCAAAGCATCCAGCCGGGAGAATTCCCCTCCAGACAATAACTGTGTTCGACCTAGCTATCTAGCGACCTAGCTAGTCGGAAACTCTAACCACGTCGAAAATCTTGCCAAGTCGGAACTCTAATCCACCTTTCCCATTGCAGTTTTGGAAATTGGTAAGACTTCGCCCGAAATGGGACAAGCGCTATTTTTTACCATCCTTTTATACATGAGACAATTTATAAAATTTTGATGCGTTTTTGAGAAAATATTTTTTTGTATAATTTGTCTATTTTACTGCGAAATTACGCCGAAAAATTATGCATGACCAAATTTCAAGATTGACTTCAAAACACTAACTTAATTCAGAAAAAAACTCTTTGTCTTCAATATTGCAGTACCGAAGGCAAAGTGTAATAAAAAAGTTTTGGAAGCATTTTTGACAACATTTTAAAAATGTACATGAAGCTTCATGTCAAGAATCCCCAAACATTAAAATATCCTGTCCAAACTCATAGTGTCTTAAGTGCATTTAAATACTTTGAGGAATATCATTTTGGAGAAAATCGGCTGAAGGGTTTAGGAGCTTAAAGTTGACCACAGAGAGGCACACACACGTGCTGGCGTCAATCTGCGCTTTGGTAGGAACGACCCACAAAACATGGAGTCTGACTACACGAAGAGTTGAAGGAAGTAATTTCCTATACACAGGAACAATATTTATTCACGTTTCCAATACTAGGGCCCGGTAATACGAGTATTTTTGTCCGCTCTCCAGAGCCCGATAACAATACTTTCTCTTCTTACGAAGCAAGGGCGAGAAAATAACTAATGGAGCTGTGGAGCGTACTCATACAATTCAGTATATTATCTTATATGTTTACAATAAGCTTAAAGAAAAACTGGAGTCTTTCTTGAGAAATCTTCTTTATGTATTTCTACGGAAATACTTGAGAAGTAGTTCGGCACTGTGCATCATAAACTAGTCACTTTTCTTGAATACGTGTTTGGAAGTCCATATTGCTCATACTCTCCCAGCCGAGAGGGCCGCGCCAGCAGGTGGAAGCGACGGGCGCCGTCAGGCGGGGAGGGGGGGCGTCGTGAGGGAGGGGGAAGTGCCACATCAAAGCTGGCGCGGAGCGGTCGGAAGACAGCCGGCCCAACCGGCGCGGCGGGGAGGCGCGGGGCGGAATGGGACGGGCGGCCAAGGACGGGGCGAGGCAGGAGGAAGCAGGGCGGGGCGGTACGATGTGGGTAGGGACTGGTCTGGGCCACGCAGGACACGGTGGGGCATGGCGGGAAGGGACGGGGTGAGGCAGGACGGAGGTGGACGGAGTGGGAAGGGTACGGGTCAGGGGGTGCGGTGCAGGATGAGGCGGGGCAGTTCGGAAGGGACAGGGCATGGAGGAACGGGGGTGTGCGAGGCGAAACGCAGAGTTCTGGGTTGGCGCGGGAAAGTTGGAATATGGGGAGGCGATACAGGGCATAACGCGACGAGGTACAGGTGTGTGTGTGTGTGTGTGTATGTGTATGTGTGTGTGTGTGTGTAGGTGGGTGTGTGGCAGCACGCGATAGGACGCGGTGCGGCTGAAAGGCAGTGGCGGAGACGCCAGGCGCTCAAATGTCGCTCGGTGGGACGAAGTGGTCGGAAGGGGAGATGAATAGACAACACACACTCACGGAGGAAGTCATTTCATTACATTTTGTTTGTTAGGCGTTTCGTTCTGTTCCTGTACCATACAGTACTTATCAGATGAATCAATAATTGCTGATTGATACACTAGCTTTTGAATAATTAGAACTTGAGATTGATATATTTTATTCATATCATAAAAAAAGTTATTAGGTAGTTTTATAAGTCATGTAATTCTGTTAGTTTGCACATTAACATTCGGCTAAAAGCACACAGAGACAAAAATCAATATATAAAATTTTCTAGATCAAAAAGCGTGACTTTTGAGTTGAAATGATGCAAACAACTGGGGAGTGCTTTACAAAATGTTCTTATAAACTACAGACTCTACAAATTATTACTGTTTTGGATCTTGCAAACTAATATATTTATTCTGTGCATCAAAAATATTAAATGTAAATACAACTAAATCCTGACCAAGAACTGGGGAGTATCATTTTAAGACAGGATAAATTTCATATAGATCCCCATGATTTAACACACGCAAATTTCCATCGATGTGAAAGAAATATGTTAAAAAATTAATTCAATAATAAATGCATAAATTGTTACCCAATAATTCACGAGAAGAGTTGTGAAAAGGAAAGACTTTTCTGTGAAGTGTGAAATTGGTATTTTTTAAATTTAAATATTTATACATTTAATTTGTACCTTTCACTTACATCCCACAGAGCACTAATCGCAACAAATGATTAAAATATATAACACTATGTTTAAGTGTTACAAAAGTGATTATATTGAACCCCGTTACTTAAATTCGTGGTGAATCTCTTCTATTCAAACATGAGGGAAATGGCAATTGGTTAATGAAGTACCATATCAGAATGCTAGGCTATGGCTAGAGAGATATCAAAATCGATACGTATAATGGCAGCGTCTTGGATCGAATGGCGATCAGCCGGTAGGCAAGGAAACACAATGTTTCATTCTACTGGTCGTTACTGCAGTGGAGTGAAGTGCTTACGCGACTGGTCGTGTAGACGCAGGGTTCAAATAGTACGTGGATTTTTTAAACGGACACATGCAGGTTACGCGATTACTTTATGTGGAATGTGTTAATTGAGGAAAACATGAAACGCCCTTTTTCAAATTATAATAGCCCGCTCCACCATACTGCGTCATATATCTGGGGAAGTAGAGATTGGAGTCAGTAGTGCGAGAACGCTTAGTCGTACTAGTGTAATTGATTTATTGATTGATCATTTCGTGTATCAGGGAGCGTCAAGTAATACGTTCATTAGTCACGTAAGCAACGGGCATGTTTTAAGAAGGTGGTAATGTTCTGTAGTGAGATCGCTGCCAACCTACACGTCGGCTACCTGGGGTTTCCCCAACCAGGTACATCCCAAGAGCGAGGGCAAGCCGGGACAAGCTCCAGACTACTCGAACGACACACGTGGCAGTGTGTATGTAGCGCATAAGTGTGGTCGTAAGTATGTGAAGCAAGTGTATGCACATAATGTGTGAGAAAAGGAAGAGGAAGGAAAGATCGCGCGCGGTCCGTAGCTCGTTCGTTAGGATACCGCTCCGGCATTCGCCTAGAGTTGATCGGAGAAACCACGGAAAAATACCGATCAGCGGGCCATTAAAATTCTCAGAATGGCGCCTAAACCCTACCTAGTTATCTAGCCAGTGTCAAGACTCGTGCCACCGTCGGGATCCTAACCCTATGACCTCCCGGCCAGAGGCACAGCCGTGGCACCAGCGGATGTCCTATAGCAGGAGACTGGGAATGCAGTGGGGCAGGGAATGCGGGCGAAGTGTTGCGCGGCGGCGGCGGTTGACGCTCGCGGTTTCCCCTCAGCTTGCTCGTCTTGCTCGAGCACCCGCAGCCCACTCCACGACCGCCCGGCGGCGGAGGCTGTGGGGGGCGTCTCGCCAGAGATGGACCCGGGAATGGAAATTACTCCGCCTCCTCACTCTGTGACTTATTTCTCCTCTTCTATTTTCACTGTTTGGTTTCAAGGTCCGGTACATGGCAACAGTGTTGGGGAGAACAGTCAAAAGACTAAATTGGGAGGAGGAGAGGAGGAGGAAATTGCTAAAATAAGAGCTGTTGACGAAATGAAGAATTTCTTTCAGTTCGGTGATATTTAGTTTAAAGATAAATAAAAAGGCCATTTTCAATAAAAATATAATTAAAATGAAATTAATTATTTTTCATAACATTTATTAAATTTTTCTCTTAGCTCGTAGTTTGTGTAAAACCTGTATGTATTCCATTAATTTAAAAGAGAAATACCGCAAAAACTAAGTTTTAAAAAAAATTGTACATTACCATTTTGGAACAGATTATTCTGTACAACAGACTTTGCCTGCGGCAAAATTTTTTTATCTTCAATTTTTTAGTTTTGAAATGATATTGGCAATTTGAGAGAGAAATATTCGAAAATGAGACTGGCGCTGTATTTCTTACCGTTCCTTATTACATAGGTGAAGTTTAAAGAAAAAAATGGCAGCAGATTTTTAAAATTTTGTTTTGTAAGTTTCAATCGCAAATTACGCAAAAACTACTGATTTTTGCATATATATATGTACTTTTTTAAAGAGTTGTAAAGATGTTGTACAACGAAAAGGAAAAAAATCTCTTCAATTTTGTAGTTTTATTTTTTTTAATATTCAAACCCGAATATATGATTATTAGTATATTTTTATCGTCTCTTTTTACATAAGAGAAGAAAATTTAAAGAAAAAAATTTGAAGCGGCGGACAATTAAATATTTCAATTACAAATAAAAGAAAACTACTCGTTTTTCAAAACTATGTACATGACCTTTTTTAAAGAGCTAATTTTGTACAAAGACTTTGTCTGAGACAAACATCTCTATCTCTAATTTGAAAATTTTAAAATATTTTTTCCAATTTTTAAAAAATCGGGGAAGCCAACGAAAATGATATCTGCACCATTCTCGTAAACGTCCTAAGCATTATTGAACAACAAAATTTAATTAAAAAATTGAAGACATTTATTTGAAAATTTAAAACAAGTTACAGGGGGGTTCACGTAAAGTAAGCCCCAAAATTAAAATATCGGTTTCAAATTCCAAGGTCCGCGACATCAGTTTGAATGATTGAGGAATATAAATTTTGAAGGAAATCGACTGAACGGTTTATGCACTAGCATTGTGTACAGACGGACGGACGTTTTGCCGTCAATCGATTTTTCGGTATCAAGGACCCACAAAACATGGGTTGTGATTACACCACGTTAGAGGATTTGTTTCTATATTTAGCAACTCGATTTATCTACTTTTTCCTTACCAGGATCCGGCAATAAGACCTTTTTTGTCGAAAATTCGCCGTTTTCCGGCACACTATTACAATTACTTTCTTTTCTTACATTAGTAATTACAAGAAAGTAAAAATTAAGGAACTTTAAAAAATGTCCTTTGAGTGGCGATAGATGGCAGCTGGCAAGAGTATGTGGTAAGTTCTTATAGCCGGAAACGTATTCTTTTTACGTTCTTATAGCCGGAAACGTTTACTCAACGACAACGACACTAGTTTACGTTCGACAATCATTCACGAATAAATATACCGTAAGATAGCGAAAAAAGTAGTTTCTATTGATAACGTTCCAAAACTTAACGAATTTGCTAAAATATTAAAAACTACCAATCGTCACCAATCAAGTGTACGGTGCCTACAACTATATTTGGAATAAAATATATAAATCGTCTATTTCATTTGGAATATGAAGCGGTATGCAACACTATTTAGAATGAATATTCCAGAAATATGGTATTATCACTAATAAGAGTGTAAAAATTGTACATGAATATACTTCTGGAATAAAATTGATGTTACACCATAAATGTATAACTCAACAAGCTCTATTAAACATTTGACGAATGTCAGTCGTTATAGCTCTAAGCAGATTTTAATATTTTGGAAATTTGAATAAACTTCTCTCTCCGCTAATGCGATTTTATACTTCGTGATACGCAGCGATCAAGGGACTTTCAGCACAGCGATTAATTCGTTCCTAATGTTAATCCTTTTACTTTTGCACCAATTAACGTCGATAATACTAGTCGAGTGTAAATATATCGAACAGGGGAATTTACCATCGACATGCTCTAACGGGTCCTTGCATGAGAATGAAAATGCACTATTTTACAGCTTCATCGCTCAGGGTGTTTGCTTTTTTCAGGGCTTATGACCCTCTCATGGTGAAACGTACTAATTTAAACAAATACCACGTCTCCCGGTCAGAGACAATGAAGTGACATCTGTTGATGCCCTGAGCCACTTCAGGCGGTTTATTTGTAGTATTTTTGGTTATGCACACAAATGTATTCATCTAATACTCATCTAGATCGAGAGTGATTTTAGAAGAGAATTTGCTCGCAATTCTACTCTGGTACCGAGGTTCAATTCGTTGAACCAAGTGGAATTTGTTGTATAAAAAATCTTTGACACAAAAATCCTGTAATTATGATACTGCTGGATAGGGAAATATTTCCCAGTCATGCATCTAATAGATTTAAAAAAGAAAAAAGTTTACAAATTGCAATATAAAACAATACAAGTATTACTCATTACAATATCGCAGTCAAAAACTATGAGCTCTATACAATAAAAACTAGTTTTGGATTTATATTTCTCAAGCAGAATTACAGCTTTAGAAAAATAATCTTTTGAATCTTCCATTACAGGTTTGCAGATTTTGCAGACTTGGGAACCTGCAATATGGGTGGTCAGATACGAGAAAGTACTCGAAATCGTTGTAAAACTGAATCGCAACAATAGATAGAATAGTGTATTATTAAGTTAAAGCGACGTGGGATGGAGTGTCGTAATTTCTACGAGTGAATAATAGCCTTTCTACGTGAGTAGAATATTATACTTTCTCGATGACTTTGATATTTATGTTTTGAAACTATTAAACAGGCGCCTTAACCTTGCAGAACGGCTACAGAACTCTCAGTGTTCTCTGATCCTAACAAACACTAACTCGCTTTCTGTTTCGTGGTTCAATTGGCTTACGACACTTGCGACCTGTCTCGGCAGAGCGCGCAGAGACTCTGTAGGCGACTGCGAGAACCCTCTGTCGAACAAAGACAAATGTGATTGGTTGACAGCCGTGCGAGAATATCATTCTCGCACTGCTTGTGGAATCGACTTCATTACTGCATTTGATAGCATGCAGAAATGTATACATTCTGGAGTAGCCGTAGAGAAAGAATATTCCACGACAAAATCAAAGAGAATATTTGAATTTTTGCGAAATTGTATCTCAACATCTATCAATATTATGTGTACTGATGCGCAACACCAACTGTTTAACGCTGTATCTCAGAGTTCAGAGGGTGGCCGTTTGTAGTCCGGGTCCAGTATATGAAGTTATTATCACTTTCAGAATAATGATTCACAAAGTACGGAATGTTCGCACGCATAGTAATTAATTATTGTACAAAATAACCTTTCCAATTATTGCTGATTTTCATTCTTAAAAACATAACTATATATAATATTCTATCTACATCTTTTACTATCTTCAATTTCATTTCGAATATTAAACTAAAAAAATAAAATTCAATAAATGAATAAAAATGAAATTTTAAATTTAATTATTTTTTATTCTTAGGTCCGAATTCAAATGCAACGTTCTTGTTCTTTCCGAGCGTCTGTCAGGGGCACCGCAGGAATACTGCTGGAAAGAATCGGTGATGTTAGGGACTTTCGCAGAAGTGTCCGTGGTATGCTGGCGTTGCATACGACTTCACGGGCAATCGCCTCCTGGCACGGGTCGAGGTCTCTGTAACATGGTGCGCGAGAATCTCGTTACACGAGTGGCGATAAGCGCTGTGAAAGTCGACACGGAAATTTGCCATTCTAGCGCGTGTTAGTAACTCTGAGTTAATTCGGACACAGGGACGGTGATTCAAATTCTCCAAACGAAATATTTACTCAAACAAATAAATTGAAATTTATGACTACTTCTTTATCCGAGTAGAAAACATTTGAAATAAACAAATGATAATAAATGTAGACAAGAATTATTCATTTTTGATTTGAATGCATTCTCCAAAATAAAAACATTAAAACATAAAGTAGCGTTTGGTATATTTGAAATATTCGTTAGAGAGAAATAGATCATTTTTACGATTATTGAGAAGCTTTTCTTTCATTTGTATCCTTACTGTTCAATTCTTTTAGAGCTACTTTTTATTTACTTAAACGTAATACAAAATGATTTGTTATTTTGATAAACATTTCAATGAAAGAATGTCCATTAACATTTGTTATTATAATTTGAATTTTATTTATATATAAATATTATATATATTTATTTAACAAAAATGTTTTATTCATACTCCTGGGGAAACGTTTAGATAAAAACGAGGTAAATAATCGAGTTTTGTAATAAATGATAAATTATCTAATTAACAGCACAATAAAATAAACCATCAATGCCATTATATTTTTACGTATACATTATTCATGAACAATTGAAATATTGCTTTTAAAATGTTATTCAATACGGTTTTAAACAAATGCATAAATTCTGTTTTTCAATTTTCTCATTTAAACATTGTTTTATGTTTCTTAAGGCGTGGAAATAAAAAAATATTTTTGCTTAGAATTTACGTGGTAATTTCTATATCTTTGGTATTTTCCAAATCTTTGAATCAAAATATTTTTGTGGCAACCCTACTTACATTTGTGAACGTAAAATATAACACGTATGATTTATTTAATTTGAAACCTTGTATCAAGCAAATTGATAGTAACATCAAGAAAATAAATGTTTGAAACGTTATTTTCCAGAAATTATGTGCAAATCAAAGATGGAAAGTAATCTACGATAAATTTTCCATTATTCCGTCAGGACAATGAACTAATTTAAAAATCAAAACCTAAATATGCATCAGCATTATTGCAACATTAATGCTAAATTAATATAATTATCATAACGATAGGTTATAGAAAATAAAATTAATTCGCTGTAATTAAGATGGCCAAAGACATTTATTTTGCTATTCACATACGCTACAAAATTCTGACTGGCATCAAATGAAAGGCTTGTTAACAAGCATGTGATAAATTGCACTTAAATTTTAAAATATTTTCATTAAAAATGCATATAAAGTGTCTCCCAGGCGTTGGATTATTTTGTTTTCCAGTGCGCCCAATCGTAGTAAAATTAGAAATGTTATGGCATCGACTTTAAAGTCCATAGACTTTAGTTCTTGAGATCTGTGGTAATGATATTGTATATTGTAAACTCGAAAGTGACACTTTTGTAAACCTACGACATTTTGGGATTTATTTGTTCTGAGTACCTCCATTCCATTGCGTGGATGGTAATGAACGTGCATTCTATGCAATTAAACGTAAAAATACATATTTTATATCCTGTGTCATTTAACCAATTTAATCACTTTCTGTTTTTAATAAACACTTTGCAATAAGATAATGTTTAGCCACGCACGAACATTTTATGCACAGTTCAGGACCTGCCCTCCCATGTTTGGATTCTAGAACGAATCTATTTTCACTTATAAAGCAATGTATTACAAATTGCGGAATATTCCGAATCTCTATACTTTGCTTATTGTTTATTCACATGAAATACTTCTAGTAGAATTGCGATGTTTTGAATATTACGTATTTTTGCGTAGTTTGTTATATTCAGTTGCGTTTATAGTCTTCAATTATATGAGAAAGCATAAATCTTTAATGATATTGAATTTTAATTAGTTGTGTATTATGCCATAATCACTGAATGAATGAAAAGAATAATATAGTCGAAAACGTCATTACTGATTTCATGAGTGGCCGTTCTACTTTTTGGAAAGAAATGCCCAAACACAGGTATCGAATAGTGCAATTTAATTCCGTCTGTGGCGGTACCATAATCGTTGAAAGCCCGCTTCCATCGGATTACAAATCCAAGAGCCCCACCCGCGGGCCAAAGCGGTTACTGCTCGTTGCACTGCGTCGTTGTTTGGTAGCTTTGGAATCAC